>WOVY01001526.1:0-131051 GCA_013436015.1 Rhipicephalus annulatus
CTGTGCGTCGTTGAACAATAAAGATTTGCCCCATGCGTGTCTCTAAAAACAAAATGCGAGTATCTGCGTGTAATCAAACTTTCTGTCTCTCACTGCCCATAAGCAGCGATTCGCATGCTCCAGTAGCAGACACGTGTACATCACTGCGTGCTTTGCGCCTCCCAGGTTTCTCTCATGCGCAACGCCGCGATGAGAGCCAGTGTAACGTAACCACCAGTTTAAGCGTTAGCGCCCACTGTTTCGCATATACCCATGGTTTTCTTTAGTGGCAGATGGCGTAAGTTTTTGGTCACCCTATAGTGAATTATTTTGCGCTCACCATCAACGACGTCAACTCCTGACATTCTACGAAACGAGCTCATGACCACTACTGCGTTAAAATTTCTTGAGCATGGGCTGTCGCTTGAGCCAATGTCTCATAAGGTCTTAATCTTCAAACCTTCATATTTCCCTGAATGATAGACTTTTATGAAGGAATCTATACCACTTGATAACTTTCCATACATCACCTTGGCGCACGTGGCTGTCTGATGTAAAAAGCTTTTCCGAGTGGTTTGTTTATGAAGTCCTTGCTGGCTTCATATCTTTGAGGAGAAGCGAAATGAACACTTCAAAATAGTTACCATAAAATTATTTTTGATGAAGGATGGAATTTATCATGCAATCAACGGCGTCATGCTCCGATATTCTTATGAGCTAAAATCAAATAATTTTTAGACGTATTTACTCGCAATGAACAGAGAACAGGCACGTAGCACGTAGGCAGGATAACTGTTAGTCGTTAAGGGTAACTGACTGCGCTCACAGAGAAGGCAAGCGACAGCGTGAGAGGGAGACAAAAAGGAAGATGGGCAAATGAGATAAGAAAGTTTGTGGGTATGAAGTGGCAGTAGAGAGCACTGAATCGAGCTCAATGTTGGTACATAGAAGAGACCTTCGTTCTGCAGTCGGCGTAGTGAGGCCGATGACAATTATGATGTTAATAAAATAACAGCAAATAACCAGTGAAAACGGCTGTAGGATGAAACCGCGAACGGCGGATTCGCTTATTACGGTAGCGTGATCCTCCTCCGTGGAACCGTGAGATGCTCTGCCGCATAGTAAATATCGTCATAGGCACAAAGTTCGTCAGAGTGTTATGATCGGCCTGCCTGGCTTGACGCTGCTTTGTTGCACGAGAGATTGTGTCTCAGCCTACTCTGATTTGTTCCGAGTTAGCGCTCTCAGAGATGCACCAAGAGCGGCGACAACAGGGAAATCGTTCTTCTAGTTAGTCCAGGTCGTCGGCGCTCCTAGTAAAACCCTTTGAACACGCCTGACCGACTGACGGATTAGGAAGAGCTATTGGCCGTCGAGGCGGCTTGCTTTGTCGTCAAGGTGCACCGGGCAAAAGGCCCAGCGTCTGAGAACCGTCTGCGGATGAATTTCCCACGTTCTCTGTGGCGCCTTGATGCCGTTGCTTCCCCAATTTGTGGTCTCCCTGGCACCGCATACCCATCACTGTAACGACCTACAAGATTGGCTTCCACGTACGACTCAACGTCGTCGTGCTGCGGTGTGTCATGCGCGGTGTGCAGTGTTTTTCCCTTGCCATGGGCTGAACAGGGCGTGCCTCTTCCCCTTTCGTGAGTTAGGAAGGAAGCGGCGTTTCACCTTCCCCTTTCGGGGGTGGAGATGAAAATGAAAAACTTTTTTGGACTGTCCTCGCCTGCAATGTTTTTTTTTCCTGCAGGGAATCCTGGGAAGGCCAGGACATAAAATGCGAGTGCCGAGGCGGTCCTGAGAAGCTCTCACAAGCCCCCAGAAGCTACCATCGATGCCACCAACATCATGTAACATGCTACCTGTAAATATGGTAATTAAAAGTTACTGTTAACAGCTTTAGGCTCCTCTGCTCAACATCTTCCGGAGACTCTGGCTGGTCCAGTCCTCTGGGCAGACCCCGGTTACATCAAGAGTCAATCGCACCGTGGACGGTATGATGTCTACCGCTCTTCAAATCACTGTCATTGGCTCTTTCCATCTCACGAAACTTAAGGAATAAGGATCTTGAAGGAGGCCGATTGCGGGTCGTCGTAATTACCAATTCCAGAAGTGCTGAAAACACTCGATCGAAAACATCCGGAAGTTGTAGAGCAGGGGGGGGGGGGCAGAGTGTGCGTGCGCGAGTACGCACGCATGTATGTGTGTGTCTGTGTGCGTGTGTGTGGAAGGCGTGTGCATGCGTGTTCATGCGTGCGTGCGTATGCTGTCTTCTAAATGTAGGTACAAAAAAGAAAAATTGGACGCAAGGAGGGGACGTTGATACGATAACTCGGACGAGGCTGGAGCTTCGCCTTCAGAAGTAGAGCGTGGCAGCGAAATTGGGCTCCATGGCAATGGCTTTTCTATTGCTAGTCTGGAAGCAGTCTTCATCAAATAACTAAATATAGAAGGGAGATATGCCTAGCATTTACATCACAGAGAAAAACAACTTTAAGCAAGCGGGGAAAATGGTCAGCTCAACTGTTCTTTAGAGGCCAAAGGCAGACGTCTCACGCTTCTTTGGTCGGAGCGTATATTATTTATTAAGTCGAGATCACTATGAAAGTCCTTGCCGAAAAAACCTCCTCTTCAAACTTTCTAGCTCAGTAAATACACAGCGCGTCAAGCTTACAGCGCGCCACGGTTAACTAAAAAAAACATAACTTATATCGCCTACAGAGTGTATAAGAACCTGACTGATACACGTACACGGATAAACACCGAAATGGCAGCGTCCTGCACATTACCAAAAGGTGCACGTTTTGCGTGGGTGCATCAGTGTCCCGCCCTACAATCAAATGCGCGAGAGAATTCAGGCATATTTCTCAGGGGCACTACACAACGTGACCGCTTTGGTGCGTAGCGTTCAGATGAGCTGCTACGCCAGGCACACAGTCCTGTGCAATAGTTGATGAAGAACAGCTGCTCCGATGTCTTGTCGAAGCCAGCAAGTTTTACCCTCTTTTGATCTTCCGGCAATGAGTCGTAGGCGGCGTAAGCAAGCTTGCTTCCCACAAAGTCAGCTAGGTTTTCGGAGTCCACCGTATCATTCAAAACTTCTTGCTCGCCACCTAAAGACAGCTGCAAAAGCAGTCGCATTGTGCTTATGTTATTTAATGAAGGGTTGCTCGAAACACAATTAAGACGACACAGTTGGATTGATAAAGTTTATACTAAAAGTAATTAAACTTTCATTTTGCGTACGTACTTTGGTCAAGCATTAACGTGAATTTGTGACATCTGTCTGGTAACTAAATACCTTAGTGCTGCCACTCGCGCACGTTCATGCCGTGATAATAGTGTTGAAGCGTTTTATCAACGGCTTTTATTGATGCTCCAGTAATAATACTTCCCGCAACATGTTGTTTCCACAAACTTAAAACTACTTTGTCACCACTGTCAGCTTTGTATACGTGACCATGTGAGCTTTTTAACAGCGGACTTAGAAAACCCGTCCTGCTTTTTGAAAGCACTCCCTCGCTCGAATCTCCCTTTTACACTATCACGCTTAAGGCTTCAAAAGATTGTAATGGCAAGAGAACAGGTGCTATAGAGGTTGCCATATAAAGCTTTGAAGCGTGCCCTGAGTAAAGGAAAGATGTGCTCTTGGGTACCTGAGTCTGGGTATACTTCAGGTTCGACGAGCTAGAACGAGAGGGGGCACCTCAATTTCAGCTCGCAATCGCCGCCACACTGATCGAGACAGTTTCGAATATAGATACACTGGACCTCGCACACTACACACCACCAAGCAGATAAAAGAAATAAAACACATACTCCACCGCATCACCAATCAAAGAAGGCGTCTGTGACAAGGATATCCGTCGGTTAGTAGAAGCAATCGTAATTAGTCGGCTTACTTTTCATTATCCCTGTCATCTTATCACACTCGCTCAGATTAAAAAAATGCATGGCTGGTCCTTCCCTCTTAGGAATCACTATACCACATAAATCAAAACGCGTCTTCACAGGTATTCCTCATTGAGCAATGACATACGGAAACTTGTGGAATGGCTATTGGTGTCTGGCAGCTACAGCACCGTTTCATACGATTATGTCCACGTTAACGCCCACTTGCACATCGCCATCCCGACGACTGACATCCATGATTGTTATTATCGCTGTGGTAGCTCAAGTTGTTATCATATAGCTGAACATATCGTATTGGAAATGTTGTGCAAAGGAGACATTGCCAAGCGCATAACGAACACTGGTACTTAATCAACTATACATGAAATCGCCATGAATTCAAGCAAAAAAAGACTTGATGTGTAATCCTGAGTAAACGCGTAACGCTTGTAATCATGCCAAGAATACCACGGTGGCAATTGGCAGCGCTGAATGCACAGGTTCGTAGCTTAATCCCAAACGCGCGCATGCATTTCCCGTCCCACCGGCCCCTGTATCACATTATCAAGGCACGAAATTTCCCGCCGACCATTTTTTTCCCATTCTGCAGCACTTATTGCATCAGTTTTATTAGCCGTTGATTTCACACTCGATGCAGTCGGCAGCACATGTACAGCGTCAGTGTATGCGGAAGCTATGGCGGCAACGAGCCGTAACAGGTCTATGCACGAAGCAAATGGTGAAGAACATAACTGTCTCTTGGGCGAAACGCCACGATAGCGCAGCCAGTGTTTTTCAGTGGTATGAAAACCCTCTAACCACGGTCTCCGAAATTACGAATTTCCGAGGCCCTGTCTAACTATGTCGTTGCCGTATTCTTCACTATCGGCGCTACTAAGTGACAGGAAGCACTACTTCACCTTGCTGATAACAGACAGCGGCACCATACCACCCAACACCTCCAACAAACCGCACCTTGAGAGGGAGAGTGTGGGATAGAGATTAGGCACGTTTGTGGAGTGTTGGGTATCTGCCTCGTCAGCTTAGTCGGCAGTGCATCGATAACTTTTCGTCATACCCCGAGAGGTCGTATATAGGTTAGATCCCCAGCGGCGGAACGTTTTCTGACACATTGTTTTTCTCGTCCATCAGCGTCCATTTTATCACAGCCATATCCCTGACAGAAAAACGTCACTGAAGTCTTGGCAGGCGCAGGTATCAAACACTTGCAGGTTAAAAAAATTAACAGCCTTCTACGGATGGCGTTGAACGCGGCTCTCCGCTTGCATCCTACATTAAACCACGTAACGCCTCCTTCAACTCGATGTCCACAACATTATATTCTTTCTCGTCTTGACCACCCCATTCGTGTGAAACCCACGAAGGCACTGCAACATTAACTTACTCCAACGTTTCATGTTCTAGTAAGAGTACCTTCAATTCTACGCAACATGAAACTCCACTGCCGCACCGGTCATTCATACGTCCGAGTTCAGGCCATGACGCAGGTCTATTGTGATCGCGCGATCAGCTCACAATTTTATACACATGTACGGCGCGCTTCACACAGGTGCCCACTATGTGTTTAACTGCAATAGATGGCACAGATCTCCTAATGGCATCCAAGTTAGCCGCTATTCACCATGAGGAGGTCAACAAAATGAAACCCCGGACATCTCCGGTCATGAATTGACGATAGGCGTCTAATCAGTCGCCTAGTACACCATAGCCTAACGCATCAGGTGCGGATGACCACGAAAAGGCAGAACCTGGATAATCTGCTGCAGAAGGCCCGCTAGTTTCACCCAGACTGAGTGGTTTGATGCACGCGTAAGAAGAGGCAAGCTTACAAATTGTGCGAAGAAATTGAAGGTGTACATCAGACAGTAAAGGATAACTGACTATCTTTTTTGGGCAAATTACGATATAATTTATAAGGTGTCGCGACCGGCTATACTATGCGATGGCTCGCACTGAGTGTTGAGTGGTGAGTTTATTAAGTCTCTTATATATATATATATATATATATATATATATATATATATATATATATATATATATATATATATATATATATATATATATATTGTGTGTGTTTGTTCTGAGTATAGAATGATTGTTACGTTTATTGTATTTGTTTTGTACTCTTGTTATGGCCATGCGTAAGGCTGATAGTATGAATTAGTGAAATTCGTGGTATATCCACAAAGTGAATAGTGATGAGTAGACGAAGAAGTGGGGTCGTTCGTTGTTACCGTGAATCACCCATCATGAAATAGGTTAGGCCAAATGCAGTCAGCCATAGTCAGAACAGTGAATCTCTTTTATTTTAAAAGGCCACAGTCGGACTTGTTAATGGATAATGTCAGTAGTGCACAGTCGAGCATACGAAACAGCATGCGAGACTGCGTACGAAATCGCTACGCTTGTTGTTGCGCTCGTCTTCCAGCCTTGACTAAGTGTGCGGTGCTGTCTCTGGCAGTGGACGACAGCTAAATCATTTGCTTACAGTGCGCTTATTTCAAGGTGCTGCTTTTTTTCGCGAGCAGGGCAACAGCCAAATGATCTTTTTTTTTATTTCACGGGCTTTTTGTAGTCAACCAGAAAACGTTAGAACGCAAATACATGTTTTTGAAAAGAGCTTGATGAGGTGCCGTTTGAACATGTGTGCATATGCCTGTCTGACAATTTTATGAATAGGCGCACACTAGTCAACTTATAAGGTACTATGACTAATGAAGCAAACCATATTTACTATAATTAGTAGCGGCTGGGCTGGTAACTTAGAACAAGATTGTCTACGTTAGCTCCGCGTAAATTCAAGTTGGAGGGTATCACAATACAAGAGTATTGTGTTAGTATATCAGATATACTTCTGAGTACCTGTATTTGTGTACCGAAATACATTTGCAAAGGGTATGTATATCCCAAGAGTTCAGTACTTTTGAAATGTATCGACTCTTTCACAATACTCAACAAAACACGGATATCTCGTTACTTTTGCATCGGAAAGGAGCTGACCTGTTTTTAGGTAAGAGAGACCTTTCTCTTAGACAAGACAATGACGCACTGTCGACACAGTAGAACACTGTGAAGGATTCCCCAGACGCACACCATCACCCAGATGGTAAAGGGACGCTATGCTCCGATGGCTCAACCGCGGAGGCGGTTATGCTGTGCCAACAAATGTTGGAGCACTTCCAGGCAGGTGCAGAGAATTTATTTTTTTCGGGCGGGCAGTCACTTTGCTAGTCTTATATTGAGGCGGTACCAGCATTGTTTCTACGGCAACCTACTTCGGAGGCTGCTGTTGCTTAAGTGAATTTAACGACACACCAACTTCAGCATTACAGATTTTGTATCCAAAATAAATGTACACTTTTCCTTGACTGACTGGCGTTCGTCAGTTAATCGAGTGGCAAGGTTGACTCGAAAGTGCCAGTGAGATGAAATATTATTCCCAATGTTATCCTGCACCAAACAAATCTTTTTCGGAGGATCACTATTCCTGAAATCAAATGGGCACCACAACATTTGTATGTATGTATGTGTATTTCCGTATTCCAGAATAGTTTTTTTGTCATTTTCTAAAGTATATCAGAAATATGCCCTTACATCAAACATGTGTCTCAATATTTTTATTTTTGGCTTTCAATGCATGCATTTCGATATGTGCATTCCCCAATACTTTTACGGTATCTTTGCCCGGCGTTGGCGTACCTCCGTTTCTATATTTTCAAAATAGTGCTGCGCAATATCTGGGACACGCTGCGTGTGCGCGTGTGTAAAAAACAAAACACGAAAGGTCAAATACTTACGACTGATCTGTGCGATCTCCGTAAGCAAAGCGCCCTCTTAGTGTATTCACTGTTCACCTCTTTCGTCTCCCAGAAATAGCTTCCCACGTTTGCCACGTCAAATGCGTGCATGAGCTCGTGGGCTATTGTCTGCAATGAAAACGTTTCAGAGGCAATGAAAAGTCGGAGTTTTGTCGAATGTGCTAGTGGATCATAGCTATAGGGATTCATCAATGATCATTTGAAACGCTTGTGGCGACATTTGTCTTTTTGTATTCAATAAATATGCACGTACTTGTTGGATTGACCGCCAGGCTTCTCACGCGTAGAGCAACCACGAACACATCTGATTCAATAGTCCAAGAGACTTGCTTTCAGAAGGCTAGCGTGATTAACACAGGTTTTAGAAGCGAAATTGGGCGACTAGTCTCATAATCTTTAGCATATACACAAGCGGAAACATTGCATATAAGTACAGAGATGCTTAGATGGTGTGATTCGCAACCTCGTCAAGGTGTAAGCTTGCTACCTACTTCACTGAAACGATGGCATCCCAACAGATTATTTAGAAAAAAGAATGCACGTGGCGGTTCTGCTTCATTGCCTCAGACCTTTCATCTATGCAGACGTGCAAATTATTGGACAAACGCATGACCCTCTGCTGCACTTGCATCCTCTCTTCGTTTATTTGAGCAAGTTCGCCATATTTCCCCTCTCCCTCTGTTTGTGTTGAAAACAATCTCCCATTCATGCCACCCCCCCCCTCCCTGGAATCTCCATCACGCTACATACACAGCATAATAGGATCTTTTTGCGTACAAGATCCGTGTAGAGATGAAGGGTGTGTAACCTACTCAAATTTCAATATCACAATTATCGACTATGTTATTAAGAACAGAAAATGAAGCACCGTTGTTCAGACAATGAAGCATCAATTCCTGATAGTTATCATTATTATTGTGTCTAACAATGAGAACGAGCCCCAAGATTTGCACCTATTTTCTTGATTATTCGTATGAAGCAACAAAAGGAGACGACGTACAACAAAAGAAGAGGAGCAGTACGGGAGTTATTTGAAAATGAGGTGTTTGTGCATATTTGCGTAAATTGAAAATATGTAGTTGATTTTCTTCTGAAGAATGATTCTGAAGCGTTCCTGATGATAATCAGCAGGGTGTGCAACCCGCCTATCTACGCAACACATTATGACACGACGCGTTTATATGCGACTGAAGCGATGAGAGGCCTGTAAAGAAGACCTCTGTAACAACTAGAATTTACGCAGATAAACTAAAATGCTGGGGAAATTGCTTCTGGTGATTTAAGAGATTCAAAACTGACAACGCAGCCTAATGATACGTTAATGATAAGTTTTTTGTAATTATTTTGCTTTAAACGTGTTCTAACAATTGCCTTTCTTCACTTAGGTCCCTGAATATTCTATCCTAGAAGCTTGTCGAAGAAGATCCTGCATTTGCCTGACGGGGGCAGCAAGAACTCTTTGAGGAAAAGGAGCGAGAAGGTGCGTTGAAGGGTGGTAAACTCCAAGTTGAAGTGTTCGCGTGCTGTACATGTGCGCATATACTGAAGTCAGGAAAGGGCACTCGACACGTATTTAGAGACAACGAAAATTGGGATGGTATATTTTAAAGAAAAACTATCCCAAGATGGCCATGGCACCTTGCCTCTCTTTGGGCTATGACCACCTTTGGAAGGTAGATGCAGAAAAAAAGTGCACCCACCTGTCTGCAGGGAATCGTGAGAAAATGCGAATGTATTCCGTGCGCTGAGAGTGCACGGCGTAGCGATTTTAATGGCGTTAATTATTGGCAATACGTGAATTTGTATCTGTACCATTTATTTACGCAATCATCAGCCAGCGAACGATTGAGAGTAAAATGCGCTTCACTACATTTATTTATACAGTGAGGGGCCGGGAGTGTGGGGCACAGGGAGGAGTGAGAGCGATCGGTGACAGAGGAGCGGCGAAGCTCTGCACCTGCCCTCTTCTACACTCTCTCCCCACAAGCGGGTGCTCCACCGACTTCCGCGATGCGAGCGCCCTCACACGCTACAGCGCACTACACTTCTCCACTCACTCTTCGCTACTCCACCCGCACCACTTGCTCTGTTTTCTAGACACGAGGATAAGCGCATGAGCCAACAGCTGTTGCTATTGGAAAGAGAGTGAGACATAACACCTGCCGGACACTGACAGACGCCTGACATGCCTCGACTAACAAATGCATGCACGTTTAAAAGAGTTTACATTTCTTCAAGAGTCCCCTCACCCTCATCTAGCGTGTTTTGGTTGGATTCGGTGACGAAAACGCCGCTGCATATGCGTGATCACGTGGCTAGTGCGTGGTGCCGTTCGTATGCGCTGTGTGCTCTAGGGACGCGGATCGCCATCGGCGCGACGGCAATAGACAAATTACTTGGGCGTCTAAAATACCTTTAGGACGCCCTCTTCCATTGGAAATGACTGGCAGCCTGCATCCGCAGACCTCCTGTGGACACCCAACTAAATCTGTCTAATACAGTGACCGGTGGCATGGGCACTTGCTTTCTCAATCTCCACTGTGTCCTTGAGTGCTTAGCGCACCTTGTAGCTGTGTGTTTGAAAAGGCCTGCATAGTCGGTTGCGCTCGTGCCATAATAGATGTGGAGGTTTCGTGTTCGCCAGAGAATTTAAGGAGAGGCGGGGAGCAGATTCTAGGAACAGCTGACACAGAGAACCCGCACCAATTACCGGCTAGTATAATGCTTTGGCAGGCACTAATTACAGAGCTTTAGCTGGGTGCCTGGAGCAGCTCCTGTGAGGGTGACTGCAGCCTCTTAAAACGGTAGCCTGTGCCGCGAGGCTGTTCTAGATGCTAAACTAAAATGCATGTTTACGAGTGTGTTATTGGGCAGTTTGCTGTACAAGCTTCCGTAGTATAAGTGAGGCAGTCACCTATCAAGGGTGCTTTCTTGCTGATCACAGTTTGTGTTGGCCCTGTTAATTATATACGATGCCGCTATGAGATAAGTTTTCGTGGAAGTCCTAATTATGCTTCGAGATTGAGCGTGGAATGTGTGTATGCACCGGTGACATATTGTCGCAGTACAACGCGAACAAAGTACAAGTACGCCTTGAGGCAGCGAAAGCAGCGTGTTCTCAACAGCTGAGCCACAAGATCTTCTTTGTTGTTGAGTCAAGCCAGAGGCCCACTACTTGGTGTCTGCTAAATCCCCACATCATCGTTGTCGTTCACACGCAGACACGGGTCATTTGCCTCCCTCTCAAAGAGCATCGACCCGATGCGAAGTCAATAATGCAGTTTTTTTTAAAGAAAAGTCTCACGCAATCACTCGCTGACGTAAGGCTTCATGCGCACTACGTGAACGAGTTCTGGATGGTGCTGGCGACGATTGGTACTACACGAACTGTCGGGAACAACTTCGTAAGTAACCTCACTCAGTTGTCGCAGCACTCGGTAAGGCCCAAAGTATCTTCTTAAAAGCTTTTCGGAAAGTCCTCGTTTCCGTACGGGTGTCCAAACCCATACTTTGTCGCCAGTTTGGTAGACGACTGTTCTGCGGTGAGCATTGTAGCGGCCTGCATCGTACTCTTGTTGTTGGCGGATCCGTAAACGTGCAAGTTGCCTAGCTTCCTCCGCGCGTTCCGTAAACGTGTTGGCGTATGGGTCGATGCCGTCACCTTCGTGCGGTAGCATCGCATCTAACATAGTTCGTACTTCTCGTCCTTGAACGAGGCTGAACGGGGTCAGGCGCGTCGTTTCTTGTTTTGCCGTATTGTACGCAAACGTTATGTACGGCAAGATTTCATCCCAATTTTTGTGTTCAACGTCTACGTACATCGAAAGCATGTCTTCAATGGTTTTGTTTAGACGCTCTGTCAGCCCGTTCGTTTGTGGGTGGTAGGCGGTGGTCTTACGATGCGCTGTTCCACTCAGCATGAGGACGTGATCCAAAAGAGCTGCCATAAATGCGGCTCCTCTGTCTGTGATCACGACGGATGGTGCACCATGCCTCAGTACAATGTTCTCGATGAAAAATGTTGCCACCTCTGCTGCTGTACCTCTCTGGATAGCCTTTGTCTCGGCATAACGGGTCAGATAATCCGTCGCGACGATAACCCAGCGGTTCCCTGCTGTAGAAGTAGGCAGTGGGCCCAAAATGTCCACGCCGATCTGGTAGAATGGAGCTGTTGGGACCTGTACGGGTTGCAGGAGGCCAGCTGGTTTAGTTGGTGGTGACTTGCGTCGCTGGCAGTCGAGACAGGCACGGACGTGGTGCTTCACGGCTGTGGTTAGTCTCGGCCAGTAATACTTTTGCTGTATTCTGGCCAACGTTCTCGTGTAACCCAAATGGCCAGAGCTCACCTCGTTGTGGCATGCTTGGAGTACTTCGGTACGAAGGGCTGCTGGGATGACGAGCAGATAGGCAGATCCCGTCGGCGAAAAGTTTCTTTTGTAGAGTACTCCGTCCCGTAAACAAAATGATGACAACACTCTTGCGAAAACTCTTGGCGCCTTCTGAGATCTGCTATCCAAGTAGTTAATTAGGCCAAGCAACTCAGCGTCGTCACGTTGTTGCTGCGCAATGGCGGTCGTGTCGAGGATACCGAGAAATGCCATTTCCTCCTCTTCAGGTAGGGTTGCCGACTCAATGGGTGAACGGGACAGACAGTCGGCGTCCATATGTCGCTTGCCTTACTTGTGTACGACTACAATATCGAATTCTTGCAGCCTGAGGCTCCAACGTGCTAATCGCCCGGTAGGGTCTTTTAAACTTGTTAACCAGCACAATGAGTGGTGGTCGCTAATTACTTTGAAGGGGCGGCCATATAAATACGGGCGAAATTTTAAAACCGCCCATACCACGGCGAGACATTCCTTCTCAGTTGTAGAGTAATTGGCCTCAGCACGTGTTAATGTTCTGCTTGCGTAAGCGATTACCCTCTCTGTGCCTTCTTGCTGCTGCACAAGCACAGCTCCCAGACCAACATTGCTCGCGTCTGTGTGAAGCATCGTCGGGGCTTCTTCATCGAAGTGGGCAAGCACTGGGGGCGTTTGAAGACGTTGACGCAGGTCATTAAAGGCAGCCTCCTGTTCTTCGTTCCACTCAAAGGCAACGTCGTCTCTTGTGAGACGAGTTAGTGGTGACGCGATGCGGGCAAAGTCTGCGATAAATCGGCGATAATAGGCACAAAGGCCCAGGAAGCGTCTGACAGCCTTCTTATTGGAGGGTACTGGGAACCGTGCGACAGCGGCAATTTTTCCAGGATCGGGTCGGATGCCTGCGTTACTGACGACGTGACCGAGAAACTGAAGTTCGTGGAAACAGAAATGACCCTTTTCCGGTTTCAATGTTAGGCCCCCAGACCGTATGGCACGTAACACCACTTCCAGCCTTTGGAGATGCTGGTCAAAAGTCGTTGAAAATACTACAACGTCGTCCAGATAGACTAGGCACGTCCTCCACTTCAATCCCGAAAGTACCGTGTCCATAAGCCTTTGAAATGTCGCGGGCGCGGAGCACAAACCCAAAGGCAAGACTTTAAACTCGTATAAACCATCTGGCGTCACAAAAGCGGTTTTCTCTCGGTCTCTTGGGTCTACCTCGATCTGCCAGTATCCACTCCTCGAGTCCATGGAAGAAAAGTAGCGAGCGTGCCGAAGTCTGTCAAGGGAGTCATCAATACGTGGGAGCGGGTACACATCTTTTTTGGTCACCCGATTCAGCTTCCTGTAGTCCACGCAAAAACGCAGCGTGCCGTCCTTTTTCTTTACTAGCACTACAGGCGATGCCCAGGGGCTCTGTGACGGTTGAATTACATCATCTTCAAGCATTTTCGCGACTTGTTGTTGTATGGCTTCGCGTTCCTTTAAAGCTACACGATAAGGGTTCTGGTGAATAGGTCTCGCCGTGTCCTCGGTGATTATTCGATGCTTTGTCAAAGGTGTTCGACCAACTCGTGAGGTCGATGAAAAGCAGTCGTGGAATTCGGCTAGTAGCTGAAGAAGTCTCTGTCGGTCATCCTCTGACAGAGTGGGGCTAACATCGAGAACGGGTTCTGGTTCTTGATTAGGCGCTTCATCTAATACCGATAAACATAAACTGCTTCGCATGTCTACGATATTGTCGTAAGAAGCGATAGCTGTGCCCTTCGGAAGGTGCCGGCGCTCAGTACTGAAGTTGGTCAAAAGTAAATTCGTGCGCCCACCAGTGAGATGGACGATACCTCGTGCGACCGAAATGCCATGGCTAAATAGCAGCGAGCCAATTTGGTCGGCAATGCCTTCGCCATCAAACGGTTCGTGCCCTTCCACCGAAACAAGGGTGCATGACCGTGGCGGGACGACCACATCATCATCAATTATACGTAAAGTGTTACGTATTGTGTCTGAACAGTCAACCAAACCAGGGCTGTTGCGGAACGTAATTGAACGGTCCGGGATGTTGATGACGGCACCATATTCTCTTAAGAAGTCCATCCCTATGATCAGGTCCTTGCAACATGAGGTGAGGATGACAAACGTCGCCACGAAAGAAGAGCTGCCGATGCCCAGTCTCGCTGTACACCTTCCGACAGGCATCAACAGCTGGCCGCCTGCTGTCCTCAGGTGAGGTCCCGTCCACGTAGTCTTCACTTTTTTTAGGCGCACGGCAAGGTTTTCACTTATGATAGAGAAGTCGGCACCGGTGTCAACTAAGGCTGTTACTTGCTGTCCGTCTACAAAAACGGTAAGATCTGTGGTCACAGTTTCGTCAACGTTACAACTAGTCGGCTTTACGGCGTCCTGTGGTAAGAGTAACGGGGTTTTTTTTCGTCGCCTTGGCGGCCTGCAACCTCACCCCCGGAGGTCGCCGCCTTCAGTTTCCCCGGCGTGGACTTGGTGACCTCCTTCCGCTGGCGTCGGCTGTAGTGCGGTGGCGCGACGAAGGCGAATATGCCGGAGACGGAGAACGTGGTCGACGTCCCAAACCTGGCTGGTAATTAGGCTCACCGTCGTCATTGTTGGCTCGGCGGTTGTCAAAATGGAACCGAGACAAGGAAGGTCGTTGAGAATCAGCGTCCCGGCGTGGTGGGTAGTCGTCGTTGGGGCGTCGATCGTCAGACCATTGCCGAAGAGGTCGAAACGTGTCGGCGCGGTGCCAGCAATGACGAGAAATGTGGCCGACACCTCCGCAAGTAAAACAAAGCGGACGTCTATCCACGGTGCGCCATACGTCTGTTTTACGAAGCTGTGGACGTCTCAACGGCTCATAATGTTGTAAATGCCGTGTCTCGTTGGGAGACGGCTCTTCGTACGGCAGCATTTCATACGGTGGCACGACGGAAGGGCGCCGCGGTGTCTGTTCTTGCGGTGGCGACCAAGGAACGGCTGTCGATGGCTGGCGGTACGACGGCGGAACGGGCGGCGGGCGGCGAAGCGCGGCTGCGTAGCTCATAGGTCGCTGATCGTGAGTAGAATCAGCTGCCGAAAACGCTTGGCGTATTTCTTCGCGGACGACTTCAGCGACAGACGCCGTGGGTGGTTCCGTGACCAGAGTCCGCAGCTTCAGCAGCTCTTCGCGAACAATCTCTCGTATTAAGTCGCGCAACGAGCTTTGATTGTCAGATGTCGTAGCGGCGACTTGCATGTGGGCGTTGCTGGACAAGCGATCGTATTGTCGGCATCGCAGGTGAAGCGCCCGTTCGATAGCTGTTGCTTCTTTGATGAAGTCTGTCACGGTGCTTGGCGGGTTCCGCAAAAGTCCGGCGAACAATTGCTCTTTAACGCCGCGCATGAGGTAGCGCAGCTTTTTGTCGTCGGTCATGTGCGGGTCAGCTTTACGGAAGAGACGGACCATGTCCTCTGTGAACACTGCGACCGTTTCATTGGGTTTCTGAACGCGTAGCTCGAGTAAATGCTGCGCACGTTCGCGCCGGTCGACATCGGCAAATGTGTCAATCATCGCTCTTTTAATGTCACTCCATGTTGACAAACTGCCTTCTCTGTTCTCGTACCAAGTACGAGCACTGTCGTCGAGATAGAAATAGGCGCGGGAAAGCCTTTGTTCAAGAGACCACTGGTTGGTGTTGGCGACACGTTCATAGTGATCAAGCCATTCTTCGACGTCTTCATGTGCTCCACCACCAAAGCGATCAGGCACCAGCGGTGAAAAAAGGGTTACCTGAGATGGGGTCGGCAAACTACTGTCTCGTAGTAACTGTTGTGGGCTGGCGGTGGCCATTGGTAGATGTGAGCGGTGCCTCGTAGAGTGTTCCTGTGAGAGGGTGAACTCTGGAAGGAGGCCTCGCAAGCGACGACTGAAGCGATGCACGGGAGTGTCGACAAGAGCTTCTGGGCTGGATGAACGGCTCCCCGTGGGAGTGTGGAGCATCAGGCGGGGTCGCGGGCCAGCACCTCCACCAGTGTCGCAGTACAACGCGAACAAAGTACAAGTACGCCTTGAGGCAGCGAAAGCAGCGTGTTCTCAACAGCTGAGCCACAAGATCTTCTTTGTTGTTGAGTCAAGCCAGAGGCCCACTACTTGGTGTCTGCTAAATCCCCACATCATCGTTGTCGTTCACACGCAGACACGGGTCAATATAACGAACGTCTGTGCGCAGAACAATCAGAAGCTTCTGGTTGGTGTAAAGATGGCATTTTGTGGTGCACATAAAGTACGATGCATCGAGTACGTATGTGGTAGCCAGTTAAATTGGACTCCTCGAGTAGGTAAAAAGCTTTAGGGCTACACACGGCCTCCAAGGTTGAGCGCCACTGTATTTCTCTGCGGCCTTTTAATTTGACGTGCCCCCAGTAACAAAATGCAATGTGACTCGCGCCTGGTTAGTGCGACAGGGCGCGTAATTCGGCAAGTATGACAGCAGCAGAGGCCGCCACCGAAAGCAGAGCGTATAGTATAACAGCGAGCGATTCGGTATTTTTGCGCGTACATGAAATATATAGGGCTCGGGTCTTCTGAACTCACCCAAGGCAAGTATTCCTTTTTTTCAGTTAATGCATTTTTGATAATAGACTACTTCGCAAGGGAAATTGTGAGAACTACTCAATTTACCTTATTTAGAATATTGTAAGGGCATCGTCACGTTTTCTTTTTCAGAGATCATTTCGTTTTTGCGCAACATAGCTAGATTTAATAATGTAAAGGTACCCCAGTTTTTTTCCCTTCTGGACACGAGCAAGCTAGGATGCAAACTGTGCTATTTTCATCGGTAATTTACAATGCCTTCTTAAATTTGTTAACACAGCACCTAATATTACTATTTGATTCCCGCCACAGTGGTCTAGTGGCTAAGGTACTCGGCTGCTGACCCGCAGGACGCGGATTCAAATCCCGGCTGCGGCGGCTGCATTTCCGATGGAGGCGGAAATGTTGTAGGCCCGTGTGCTCAGATTTGGGTGCACGTTGAAGAACCCCAGGTGGTCAAAATTTCCGGAGCCCTCCACTACGGCGTCTCTCATAATCATATGGTGGTTTTGGGACGTTCAACCCCACAAATCAATCAATCAATCAATATTACTATTTGATTGTGTATGATATGGTCAACCAAAGCATGGTTGTACTCAAAGAAAAGCGATCAAGATAACTGAGTGCTTTAGTCATATTACTCAACTGCCGTCGAAAGATATTTTACCCGAATGTGGTTGACCCTTTCAGTAGCCGACCTACAGGTACTGCAGGCTTCGTTCACCGTGATTTTGCTTGAGTTGTCATAATCTCATTTTTCGTCGTCTCTACAATGCTTATGCATTGGTCACACAATGACATTGTCAATATTAAGTGCGTTTATTATACTTTCGACTACACCCATATAGTCGCACATGCAACAGAGTGGCATTCTTCTGAATAAAAATTTGGAGTATTCATTCAGGAACACATCTAAAAAATTGCCCGCAGCTTCCCTCGGGGGAACACTGAGGAGGATGCGGAGTATATAATTGGTTAACGGGGTGTTAAAGTGTGACTTACTTGGGTCGATGGCTAAATTGGTTAACGTAGTTGTGAAATGGGGTGTTAAATGGCAACTTACTTGGGTCGATGGCTAAATTGGTTAACGTGGTTGTAGGAGGGGGTGTTAAATGAGTGAACACGTACACACGTATGCGGAAGGGCGGCGCTGGTCGAAGGGACGTCGATCATTGTGTTTGTGGATTCGTTGGAATTCATTTCACCGCGACCTTGGACGTCGACGCGCCGTACAAACCAACCGACGAGCGGCAACTGAGCGAGCGAGCGCCGACCTTGAGTATATATACAGCGCGACGGCGCATGCACTGTCAGCTGTTGAATGTTCTCGAAGCGCGACGGCGCGTGCGCGTCCACTGGAGAATCAGGAGAATTGTAGAATGTTCTCGAAGGGGAGAAGCGCGCGCGGCACAGATGGTGGGTGACGGTGCATGCGCGCGTCAGCTGTCGAATGTTCGAGAAGGGGGAGAAGCGCAACGGCGCATGCGCGCGCGTCAGCTGCCGATGTTCTCGAAGCGCGACGGCGCATGCGCGCGCGTCAGCTGTCGATGTTCTCGAAGCGTGACGGCGCATGCGCGCTACATTATACAGCTAGCGAATGTTCGTGAAGAGGAGAAGCGCACGCGGTGTGTAGAGGAGGAAGGGTGCACAGATGGTGGAGGAGGGAAGCGCGCGCGGTGTGTAGAGGAGGAAGGGATGCACAGATGGTGGAAGAAGGAGGAGAAAGCTTGCGGACAGCGCCGCACTACAAGCCTCGAGTATTAGATGCTCCGCATCTAAAAACTATGAACCATTTCCCCGAAGGAAACCCTGATGGGATGCGAAGCAGCGGCAGTCCACATTGTGTTGACCTGGTTGAAACGGGCGTCGACGCGGGTGCTAGAAGAACGGTTTGAAGTGACTCTAGGTGTAGCGTTTTAACAAGTAAACGTTTGTTTGAACTGCAAAGACACAGGAGGTGGAACGCGTTAAAGACGCATGCGCTCGGCTTCCTTGGCTCGCATCTTGTCGTTTTTAACAGCGCGCCTTCTGTATTCTCGAACGCCATCGGTGTTCTTAACTCGAACCCCATCGGTATCACCAATCATCCACTGCCGACGCTTGCATTCGACTTCCCTGGCTTGCGCCTCGTCAGGGTTGACGTCGCCATTCGCGAACGCGATCGGCTTCGCTAACCTTCGCAACGCCGGCGGCAGCCAGGAAAGGTACGCGCCCGGTAGCGGGAAGCTTGCTGCGACGACGTCCCGCTAGTCGGTGTTATCGTGCGGCAAAGCAGCGGCACGCTGTTCACATTATAGGCGCCGCGAGGAACTCGAAGCACCGATAACGACACAGTGTGCGCACCTACCGGCTCGTAGCTTCTTCTCCCCGACAGATGGAGAGAGTTGGTGCGAGTAAGATGATGCCCAAGCAAGGAGTGGGCTCGAGTGTTACGAGCGGTGGAGAGGGTGAAGCGAGGGAGAGCTCACGCGTGACGAGAGCACGGCAGGCGAGAGAGAGGGACGTCACCACTCACTGCTAGGAGGGTGTGAGCTACTTGGCAACACTCCAATACCTGCGGGGAGGGGGAGCAGTGCGGACAGAGGGACAGCATTACACAGGCTAGCGAAGAGATGTTTCACATATAAAATATAAGCTCAAATTTTGACTTTTATGCAGCACTTGTTGTTCTACAAAAGGCGTACAAAAGTGTTAATGCGTGCTACATTCTGCCAATGAAAGCTAAAAATTTTGTGTTCTCCTTTGCAACGCCCAACGTGTCTGCTAAACGACGTAAAGGTCCCTGTGCAACACGTTGGCCATAAGGGATTATACCACGCCTGTAACCTCTCCGAAGTCGTCGCAGCAGCGTGGTTCAGTCTACACATATCGCGACTGCCATCACCCTCCTCTATGTCTGTTGCTTCCGGAGTACGTCACGATGTAGTTGGAAAAGGAAAACTTGGGAAGCATTGCGGGTGACGCGAATCATTCTGCGCAACCCGAGCGCTAATTTCGCGCAAGATCCATCGGCGACATCGCAAGATGGAAGCATGCCGAGTGCTGATGCCGATTGTAGAGTTTGTTCAGCTAAGGTAGCGTCCCTCCCCAGCATGTGCTCCATGCAATTTTGGATTTGCCACTGTGCAAACACCATTCTGCGTACTCGTTTGTTATTGGAATATTTGTATCACAGCTGTTACTGTTGTTGCATCAAAGAATGAACCATCGTGCTTGAAAAAGTTGAGTTCATATATTGCTGTTCTTCGTGCACGTTGATGTGGCCAGAACTATGTAATATTATTTTGCAGTTTTTAGAACTTTACTTAGGTTAGGCACCGCATAGTTTAAAATTTTTCTCATATTGTATATCAATGTTGAAATATTAGAGGCTCTTAGATTGTATAGTCATGCTGCGTGTGAAGCCCTCCTGACAAGCGAGTCTCAAAGCGTTCTGATCCTCTATATTTTTGCGGTCTACGATCCTTATTGATCCTAATAATTGCCATCTTTTGTCACCTCTTTGGCATGTCCCCTAGCGCCATATATCGTAGAGCTTCGTAAAAAAACGAGAGGGGATTCTGGCGCTGCTATCGTTGAGCGAGCATGGGAATGATGGGCAGTACACAGATTTGCCTAGTCTTCGTACTTCCGGGCAGTGAATCGTACTTGCGGCTTCGTTTAATGCTGATATTGGTTTCGTTTTGAAGAAAGGAACGAACGCTTTTGAACTTGGTGACACGACTCAATATAGTAAGCCTAGAAGAATAAAGTGCTGAAGCGGAACCACTCAACATTTCTGACTTTTGTTTCGTGAGAAAACAGCTTCAAGCCACACGAACACACACGGAACCCGAAGCAGGCCATAAGTGTGAAAATTAGACGAATACTTGTATACCACCCATCATTCCCATGCTCGCTGAAGCGCCCTGCGTTGCTACTCCCATAGCCGCTAAGGCCAGAGTTTCTTCCAGTGTATATTAGGAAACTCTATGCCATATAGGCCGCCAATCTTGAATAGCAGTGGCTATAACGCATGCATGCATGCAGATCACATGCAGAGACATCACACATCGAATGTCTCTAAAGTAAGAAGCTGATATATACAGCCAAAGTAAAAAAAAAACATTAGACCACCTCCCGCTAAAGAGAACCATTTGTAGTTGTGAAGTAGTGGGCGCTAACAATCACACTATCGGCCGCGCAGACACTGGTGCTCATCGCGGAGTTGCGCAAGAGAGAAAGCTGGAGAGGTGCAAAACACGCAGTGATGGACTGGTGTTTTCTGCTGGAACTTGCCGATTGCTACTAACTGGCAGTGGGAGACGGCAGTATCCGATCGGACATTGTTACCCACAGCTCGCTTTTAGTTAACGCACATGCTGCGAACTTTTATTGTTGAACAACGTACAGGAGATATCTCCCACCAGCGCTACACTAACGGTCAAGATCCAGAGTCTCTATGTACGGGCTGAGAAGTTAATGGTTGTGCAGCAATTAAGAAGCTCGCTAACAGCCACTGCCTGCGTTGGCGTTGCGAGGTGAGAGAGGGTGAGACACGCGCACGGACCGTTAAGTTGCTCACGCCGAACACCGGATCGAGCTCGATCATAAAAAGCTTCGCATCTGAAAGTGAGTTTTTGAATGAGGAGGCCCCGGCAGGCACTTTCCCTCTCGTACACCTTAACCTTACGTTTCTAAGTAAGTGGGTCGTTATTTAAAACCAGAAACATTTATTTCCTCTGCTCTTACAAGCCGCTCCGACTGCGCAGCAGCCTTTTTGACCCTCGACGGCGACTACTGTGTTGCGGAGGAAGAGCGGTGCACGCCCACCTCAGAAATCACCAACTCTGTGCGATTGTCATAACCAGAGGTAAAACTGCCGGCGCGCACTCTCGGTACATAGGCTATATTACCGACGGTGTGCCTTGGTAGGGCCTCTGCTGTGCACACTTTCATCCCCGTTTCTGTTTGCTGTTTTAGTGGTTTGGCTACATCTGCGATGACGTCCAGCGTTAAAGCAGAATCGAGTGAGCGTATCTCTGCCGTGGCAGCTATGTGCAGTAGTTCTATTTTATGGCTTAGGCAGACATTTCTTCCGAGAGGGGGGAAGGGGCTTCTTCTTGATCTGAATTGGAGCCCCGGCAGGTTGATGTGATTGACTATTTACTCTTTTTCGCAGCGTATGCTGTGGGATAATATATTCAGGTGAGGGGGCTAACCAATGTGCCACCTCCTGGCTAATGCACTGATTCTCGCATATGGGTAGTCCAGTCGCAACTTAGAGGATATATGCGTACGCTGGTTGTCAATCGGGTGCTTGCACTCGGATACGTTTACCCAAGTCTCAAAGGATAAGTTACGTTTATAAAAGCGCAGTCACTAACCACCTGTGGCCTGCCCATGACTGCCCGGATATGCGCTTAGGTGTCAGTATATGCCGGCGCAAAGCCAGGCTTAACCCGGAAGCAAAATGTCAAGTGGTTCCTCAGAAAAGAAACGCTTTAAATACTGTTAGTTTCTTTTGGCAATACTAACACCAGTGCTTGTTTTGCCGCAAAAGTACCATAGCATTGTTCACTCCGTGAGGCACAGTCACATGAAGCGTGGCATGCTGCATGGCTAATAGAAGAATTGATTGCTTACCACCCCTATGCCACCATAATTCAGTGCAGATGGTCCGTACTTGTAAAAGAATGGACGCTGCACCATGCCTGTTGTGATAATTATACTCCCTCCCGTGAAGAAGGCACGTACTTTCTCCTCGTCGTAAAACCTTGTTCTTTGGTCTTTCCACCGATAGTGAGTGTTAAGACGACGACCTTGTATCCATGCGGGAAAAAGTCGGTTGACTGACACGTCCGGAAGAGGTTCTGCGTCATGCGAAAAACAACGCGTGGCTATGCGAAAGTTCTGTTTTAGCAGCAGAGACGCTGTACGCAAAAACAGCTGCTAGTGGTTAAAGACAAAAAAAAAGACATCGTAGCAAGACGACTCACTTCAGAAAGTTTCGCAAGGTTATACAGAAGCTTCTCTAGGCTGTCATGAATAATGTAGGCGTGCGAAAGCGGGCACTCTACATCAAATGAGGGAAGTCGAGGGATCACAGAGAAATGGCGAGGCCCAGTAGTCGTATACGACTGACCTATTTTTTCGATTAGCGTGTGAAGAAAACCTATCTTACAAGCAGCATGAGCGTGGCGTGCCAACTATGAATTATTACGCGAACAATAAACACCACACAAGCGCACTGCAACGCTGAACTTAGTCAAGGAGGAAGCAATAACTCATCATGAACTTTGCATTAGAGAAAGCGATGACAAACAAAGTAGCGAGTGTCGTGTTTTCTTGTCCTCTTCGTCCCCGTCGAATTTGCGCTACTACACCTTATGGTTAAATGATGTCTCACCAACTAGCCCAGCTCTCAACCCTACTGGACAAACAAAGTATTATGGCGAAAGCGTTAGTGCCCCCAAAAACTGCAAGTTGCTGTCGTCGGCGTCAGCACAATAAATGTCAGCCATCACTGTCATTTCACGACGACCACTATGATCTGATGTCTTATGGCGAAAGTGTTAGTGCCCCAAAAAACTGCAAGTTGCTGTCGTCGGCGTTGGCACAATAAATGTCAGCAGTCATTGTCATTTCACGACGACCACTATGATATGATGTCGATGTCGCAATATAACTAGCGCCCTGCAGACGAAAAGAATTGTCCACAGTCATGTGACAAAATTAGGGGATCTTTAAGCTACGCCTTTAAGAGTTGAATGCAATATCGATATGCCTTTTCTAGTGCGTAGTGAGTGTTAAGTGGCTTTTGTGAGGGAAGCTTTTGTCAGTGTAGTTCGCAGCATGCTAATTGAGCACTTGAAATCTTTTAGAAGTTGCTATACACTCCCTACGTGCCCTTAAAGGAAAATGCAGTGTAACATGTGTTCGTTTTGCAGTGAGTGGCCTGCTTTATACTGTTGAATCATTATTATCACAAGTTCTGACGCTTGATCTGAATGTACACTTGTACAACCCATTATTGCCGCGATAACAAATGTTACGTTGTGATGCATGTATAAAGGACGCAACTGTTCGAACAGCATCAAAAATAGTTTCTCTACATTTCCAAGCCGATGAGGTTATTCTAACTGTGCCTAAAAACAGACGCGTGGTTCTATGCTAGAACACCTGCTTTTCAGGCAAACCATCCAAGTTCAATCCTCTCTAGGATTCAAAGTTATTGATTACATATTTTGTTTGCACCTCTCTTGGCTTTTTTGTCATGCACAAGATGTTTAGTTTTCGCTCACAAGATGCCATCCCCGACACCAACGCCGACACCGAAATATCCACAAAACAAGCGCTTCAATGCTATTGTTTTAATATCAGCAATAGCTTTAGGTGCAGCACCACTGTCTCTTGGTGAAATTCTCGGAGCACTGCACCATGGCATTTCTCATAATCATATGTGATTAGCGGACGTCAAACCCCACATATGAGTCAATCAATCATTCTCTCTTGGCGTTTCTCGATTTTTTGGCGCTCTCCATGACACCATAACGATGGCTCATGGGAAAATGTTTGGAAACATACTCTCGAATAGTGCACATACGAGAAATGCCAGTTGTAAAGTGTCTTCTACCCTGCTTTGGCATTGATTCGTCTTTCCCCGCCACTTTGTTATCTCTCGTGTCTCGCATAATTATCACGCTCGTTGGGGTTGTGATTTCGCATATTTCTGAGTTTTCGATCGTACTTGTGTGAATAAGAGCGAGTAGCCCACAAGCTCAAAATCCTGACGGGCTCCACGCTGAGCGCTCGCATAGTTCTTGCGTGATTTATCAAGACACAAATGGGGAAGAGATATAGCCTGTAAGAATTGTAGTGAAGGGAGTGTAGTGAAGTGAAATGGAGAACTAAATTGAAGGAAGAGGCTAGGAAATATTTCAATCTCCCGACTGACGAATTCTTTACAGCGAAGACGACGCAGCTTTTCATAAAAAAGTCCGGTCTGTTTCGAGGGTGTTTTGTACATTGTTTGATTCCATAAAGATTTATATGGACACTCTTTACAGGCTTTCATTAACGCTGTCGTGTTCCGTGTAAAGTCCATAGCATGCAATAACTTTTATACGCACACTGTATGATGTTCTGGTCAATAAAATCTCGTGGAGCGCTATTCAAGGACACTGCTGGAGCATAGATAAAACGAGTGGCTCATCTTTCAATTTTTTTACGTTTCACCAGGCGTGACGTACATATCACATCAAAGAGCGCCTTTGCTTTTGTTTATTATTTGTGTAGATGAAGGAGAATAAACATACGGCGATACTCAAATTAAACTTACAATGCATGCAGACAACTTTATTTTCAGATACATCTCTGGTGCTCAAGATAAAGATGCGCTAAATAGAGTTTTTTTTCCTCGTTCAAAATACACGCTAGTTTTGTTTTTCAAAATACACACTGGTTTATACGCTGTGCCAATAGTATATATTACAACTGGTAATCTAGTACAGTTTCTAGAGTTACGGCACTGCTACGCGGCCTTACTGTAGCATTGAGACAATGCTCTTTGTGCTGTGTTTTCCAAATAATGTACTGTGGACATTAAATACGTTGTTTTTCTGCATGTTTTTGAGAAAAACATATGTGCACTTTACAATAAAAGTGAAGCCTAAAATGAAGGTGATTATTCTTAGATAATAATAACAATGCACCCTTTTCAAGTAGATATAGCTTGTTGTATAAACTACAAGTTTGAAAACTACATACACAACTCAATTACTCTACCGCTTATATCTAAACAGTTGTTTTCATATCTGCTATTAGGTGTGGTTTGCGTCTACAGCGATAGGCGACGCTAGGTTATGGAAGCCAAGAACTTAGTTCTCTTCTTACACACGAGTGAAAGAAAATATTTACGCTGAATCTTATAGGCGAGAATACTCAGTTACTTTGATGAAGCTGAATGTTAGCAGGTATACAACTAGTAAGTTTAACAACGTATGTAGCTCTGATCGATAGTTACTGCATAAGAAATTTTCTGTCGTCAGCAATATTGGCGCGCATATGGTGTTCTTTTTATTCGACGACTGCATTTAGTGTCCTGATAATAGTTCTGTGCCCAGAAACATCAAAAACACACTACCGCTAAACACTGAGTGCAATAAACCCTTTTGCCTTGCCGACTTCTTTTAAGTGCTTTTCCGTCAAAGGGCAATGTCTGTGTTCTGAAAGTGTCGCAGTCATTTGCACTAATAATTTTGATTGTTTAGAATAAATATCACAGGTACTCACGGATAAACGCGGTACTATACTCACCGTAAAAACGTTCGATGAACCCGCGTTGTAGTCGATCTTTTGGGCTTCCTACTTGGACCTCAATTCTATCCAATTTGTTCATAAAACGTGTTCGAAAACTGGAAGTCAGCCAGCTAGAGGATTTCAGGGCCTCCAAAAATGCAACTTTGAGTCGCAACGCCATTTGTTTCACCTCGTCTGTCATGCGAGGAGTAACCACTGTTGCGCAGGAAAATATGAAAAGATACTACGTTACATGAACTTGGGGCTATATTAGCCTTATGACTGTCAATGACATTCAGCCTTTCAACGATAAAACTCAAAAAAGATCCAAAAAACGTTAACACTGCAAAGTGACATCAATTTTCTAGCAAAAAGTGGTTTATTAGGAACTACAAAACTGTCTCTTAGTTTAGCGGCACTTCAGAGAAGTACGTATCGAACCTGCCTGGTGGGTTTGCTGCCAAAATAGACCACTAGCAAATAGCGCCACAGCTCGCACATGGAATCGCAATTTTAACATGCTGATAGTTCACAAACGTATTACGCCGTCATCAATATTTGTGAAAGCCGGAACGCAAAGTCACTTCTTTAACGGAATACAAAAACATGGTTGTGGAACAAGCGCTACCGCATAGGGTGCTCATGCCCCTGAAGTAGCACTTGTTTTTGAGCTTTTTAGCAACGTTCACACTCAGCAGTGCGCGCTTTACTTCCCGTGGGTTTTTCGAATTTGATCAGCACGATCAAAACTTGAATATCGACAAGGATACACACGTAATATGGTAGCAATGTCAAAGATTTTAACATAGTGAAAATTCATCGAATATTGCCATTCCGTAGACGCCAGTGAAGTGAAAACCCAGTTAGCAGGGAGTCGTACATTGTGCCTGCGAATGCGAGTTTCATCGCTGTAAGCATTTTGCTATCGCTGCTCGAGGTAGAGAGTGTTGGCCACAGGTTGCGCTCCATAAATCCGCAATGGGTGCGCAACATGTAATGTATAAAAATATTCAATCAGCTCCGCTTGGCGTGAACTGATCTAGAGTGAATGTGGTGGCATGCAGGGGTTTTAATGAAGCGCAATGAATTGATTTCAACAAAGTGAGTGAAATAAAGTGAAAGGAGTTGCAGGAGCAGTAATAGACGCAGTGTTGAGTTGCGGGAGTTGTCAGTAATTTGTGTGGCAGATGGAGTGCCACATATCCGCGGTGACATTTACCCTTTTTTTCTGGGCCTCTACGGTCTATGGTCTAGGATTGCCTTTTGACATGAAAATCTCGGCTAAGAACAGCGTCGCTGCTAAAACTATGCTTTTAGTTTGGCGCCGCTCAAAGACGTTAATTTGAATACTATCACAGCTACACACGAGCGTGAAAACAAAATTACGCTTCGCCTTTAGGAGTTAAACGCGATAACGACATTCTGTTTGTAGTGCGTACTTTCGACACTTAGTGCATGAAACTATTTTTATAGTTCATGTATCTTCAGGAGTTCACGGAAGAACAAGAAATATTAAAAAACGCAAAAATCTCAAAGGAACTGAAATCTACATTCAAAACGATTACTCCCGTTGCACACTGCGTCGAGGTAAACTACTGTGGGAAAGTGGAAAAATTGACAAAGCAAATAGGAAAAAGCCATATCTTGTACACGATAAGTTACGGATCGATAATGACACTTTTATGTGGGACGATAGCAAGAACATGCACGTGAAGGTTCTAACCGTTCCAAAGCCGACACCAGTTTCAAGCACAGTTAGTGCATGACAAGCCCTTCGCCGATATAATCAAAATTTGCGCCTCCTTAATATAAATGCTCAAAGCATTGTTAACAAAACTATAGAACTCGAAAGTATCTTGTTAACCTACGCACCCCATATCACCGTTCTCACGGAAACTTGGTTAAACGATAATCATTCTGATGAAGATATAGTACCAGAAAGCTACAAAATAATTAGACGAGATAGACCGAATAGAGTTGGTGGTGTCGCTGTTATCTCGAATACTCACACAACCACTATTCTTTTAGATCAAATAGAAGATCATGAAAGCTTATGCCTACAGTTAAACGTCTTTGGAAATACAATTATCTTAATTGCCGTTTACCGTCCCCCGTGTTGAGAAGTAGAATTTTTAACCAAGCTTTATAATTACTCACTCAAGCATTCCAAAAACCACTTGATTATTGCCGGTGATTTTAATCTCCCGAACATCAACTGGGCAAATTTGCGCTCTCCATGTTTTAGCGATCAAGTTGTTTTTGATATTATGTTGGCGTGTGATCTAGACTAAGCAGTAGGAACTCCAACACGCGTTCAGGAAAATACGGCATCCATTCTTGATCTCGTTTTTCATAGTGAAAGTTTCTCCAATGTATATGTATCTGTAATAGACGGTCTGTCCGACCATAAGCTTGTCCTTTTCTCATGTTCGGCAGTAGATATATCTGACCAGGTGCCCTTACAGCAAAAAAATGTTTAAAGACTTTAGTAGGGCTAATGATGAATCTGTTCTCGACTATCTTGATTTGTCTTTCGACGGTTTTTCAGGCAATAATGCTAATTATCTGTGGAAAAAGTTCCGGTCGCTGTGTGAGTTTTGCCTCGGAAACTTCATTCCAAACAAAGCTAAAAAGTCAAACCACAGAAACCCTTGGATAACCAGAGAAATTATTCATTTAACGCGCAAGGTTAAGAAAACGAAAAGGCGGCAACCGAAAGGCCCGCTGCTTCAAAAGTTAAAAGATACACCTGCTAATAATATACGCGCAGCTAAACTTCATTACTTCTCGGTGACCCTGCCACAGTTCCTAAAAAGTGATCCGGCGAAATTCTGGCGCAAACTTCAGCCTAAGAAACAAAAATCAGTCGAATGTATTAAGCTCGGAGACGAGATTATTCGAGATTCTAAGCAAATCGCGATTGAATTTAACCGCTATTTCCACTCAGTGTTTTCTGACCCGTCCGTGTGTGCAAATTCAAATGATTACTGTATAAGGTTGATACAGATTTCATAACATTTGAAGGAATATTTGCCATGCTTCTTAATATCAAATCTAAAACATCATGTGGCCCAGACAACATCCCTAATGTATTTTTTCGTCGCTACGCCGAGTCACTCGCACGTTTCCTGGTTGAAATTTTTCGCTCGTCCTAGTCGCAAGGCATTGTCCCGAAAGACTGGCTCATCGCCCGGAAGGTCCCAGTGTTTAAAAAGGAGATAATGCCATCGTAACAAACTATAGGCCCATATCACTAACTGTGTCGTGTTGTAAACTCATGGAGCACATTATTTCGAACTACATTTTGAACTTCTTAGATGAGCGTAATATTCTGTCACCATTTCAGCATGGGTTTCGTAAGGGCCTTTCTACCACTACTCAGCTTATTACTTCTATTCATTCGTTCTCTGCTGTAAATGACAAATCAGGCCAAACCGACGTAGTTTTCATAGATTTCAGTAAAGCCTTCGACAGAATTTCCCATTCAAAGTTAATTTCCAAGCTCAATTTACTGGGTCTTCCATCTACAATCGTAAACTGGATAAAATCTTACCTGCATTCCCGCGTTCAATTTGTAGATATAAATGGCTCTCATTCAGACTTCCTTCCTGTTAACTCCGGCGTCCCGTAGGGAAGTGTTCTGGGACCATTACTTTTCCTGATTTATATTAATGATGTAGTATCATGTGTTAAAGAAGGCGTTGAAATACGATTATTTGCAGATGACTGTTTGTTATCCAGCAAAATTAATTCTTCTAATGATCAGCAAATTCTAAACGATAGCCTTGACGCAATAAATAATTGGTGCGACCTTTGGGACATGAAACTAAATACTGAGAAAACCGTATTTATGCGTATTACTAACAAAAAGCAACCATATGAACATCAGTACATAATCAATGGTCTTCCTATCTCGCGAACTGATAGCTTCAAATATCTTGGCGTTACAATTACTAGTATTCTAACATGGTCCTCCCACATTCTTAAAGTATGCGCCTCAGCACGACGAAAACTAGGTTTACTAAGACATAAACTGAAAAATTCGCCTGCGAACATAAAGCTTCTTGCGTATAACACAATAGTACGACCATGCCTTGAATACGCATGCATAGTCTGGGATCCACATACTTCAAAAGACATTGACAATCTCGAAGAAATCCAAAGATTCGCCGTCCGCTTCATTTACAACCGATACCGCCGTTATCACTCCCCGACAGAACTAATGCAGATGAATAAAATCCCTACTTTGGAATCTCGACGCAAAATGAATAGGCTAAAATTTTTTTTCCAATCATCACACGGGAATATCAAACTCGAAACATCGGCCTTCCTGACTCCGATATCATCGCGTCCCACCAGGAATTACCACTCTGCAAAGTTCTCGCCTATCACAGCGCGCACTAACAATTTCAAGTATTCTTTTTTTCCCCGCACTATAACCGACTGGAATAACCTCCCGCATGAAATTCTTTCATCTGACAATGTGCTGAAATCTATTGATCAAATGTTTGACTTGTAAAATTTTGTATTATTATTTTACAGTGTTTTCAAACTATTTTGTATTGTCCTGTTTATTGTTTTTACCTCGCTAAAGATTGTATAAGTGTTCTAACGGCTCTGTAACACCTCCACTCCTGCTTGGGCCCATTTGTAGCCTGCAGTATTGTATAAATAAATAAATAATAAATATTGTGCGCGAATTAATAACTAAATGCGATTCTGGAGGCGCTGCGTAATCTTGAGTAATCTGGCAGTAATCTTCACATACGACAGAATGACCTCCGATATAGCGAGTGATTGCTCTCGTAGCTTTCCACGTCAAGCGAAATCGAAATATCCTAGTCATATGAGTGTTTTTTTTTCAACATCGCTACCTAAAAGGATCTCAACCATTTTCTCCGCCAAAAGACTTCAACCACTCACGTCATCACGCTTACAATTACACTCTCAGTCATGTGCCGAATAACGAACCGCATATAGGCGGCGTGCTCCTGCGTACTGACCTAAATCCTGTCTATGGAGAGCCCAGCAATAAAAAATACCCGTGACAGCCACGCTGGGGGTAAGAAACATCTATGGACGGTAAAGCAGGTGCAACAAAGGGAAAAAAGAAAAAGGGGAGAGCCACCGTTTCAGGCTCCAGCCGCCGGCATCAACTTACGCAGGACCATTCAGCAACAAGCGCGAGCGAGGAAAAAAGAAAGGAAAACGACCCTCTTTGTCGCCACCTCGCCAGCTCGTCGCGGCGCTGGCATCACGTTCACCGTCACCTGCCTGCCTTGGCATTTGTGCGTTGCCATTTCGTCCCGCTGCCTAGTGATGGTCGTTTTTCTACAAGATGGTCTGGGATGGAAACAATTTCCATCGCCTTACGCCACACTTCATTCATGATGTCATACATCTCCCTGCATTTCGGCAAACACTGGCATGTGCAGCCCCAGTGTTACTTTTTTGATTTCAATGAAAGAGTACAAACAACTATCCGTTTATCAGTTGAGGTAAGCTATTGTGTCATGCACTAAGTAAAATAGTACTAGTGCATGCGTGACAGCTTACTCTAACATTAGCCTATGTATCTTGATGCTCATGTTCTACTAACCAAGTGGAACTGATGATTTCAAGAATGCATCACCAAAAAGAAACAACACGAAGGCAGCGAGACAGAGAAAGATCGAAATTGAAAGTCGATTGGTTGATGTTTGATTAGTGGTTGCGTAATTTGATGATGAACATCAAGTACAGAAGTCAGACGTCAGGCGCAAGAGTCAGCAGGAGAGCGTTTGTCACCAACATTCGCTTACATTTTTGAATATTAGGTACAGTTCTCATATTCCAGCATGAAATCGTAACAGTGAACCCCGACCAAGACAACCAGTGCACTGCTGCGGACGAAATGTATTAGCTATAAAAATCCCTACTTCCTAAAGAACAACTGCATGCAGTAACAATAAAGATTTCGAGGTTCGTTCTGCACCAGCTTTTGACCCCAACTGCACGCGGATGTTCGCGAAAGAGATGTGCACAAGCTTTTGTTTTTTTTTGAGGGAGACCGACCCGTCCGTCGCTAATGTACGTCATTCGTGACCTCGGCGCGCGTTCCGGCATTCACTTGAACAGCGGTGGGATGCTGAATAAAGGTAAGAGTAGCCACTCCCCATAAACAGGATTAGTTAAATACTGAAAATGAGTAAAAAACACTCTATATCGCAAAATAAAGCGCATAAATTCTAAGTGCATAAATAATTAATCGTCAAAATGCTAAAAAGGCGCTGCTGCCCCAGCGTTCAGCTCGCGGCTGTTCGCGCGTATGAAATGCAATTGTTGAAGTAGACACACGAAAACACCCATGCAGCGTTTACACGTGAAAGCACATTGTCTTCAAACAGCTGAGAATAGGCTGCTGTCACTGACACACGTGTACTTCCCGACACAAATCAGCGAAATTGCTCACAGCACACACACGTGCAAGAAACATAGGTAGGTTTCAACAGCCGTACACAGCCTCGCCCATGAATTCCGGTGAGCGTAACACCCGCGATTCACGCGGAAGCACTGTAACGACGCACAAACACATGTTAATTTTTCTTGCGGAACGGCTCACCACGAACCGAAGTCGGAGCCGGAAGCGCTCACCGTGGTTGTCTCGAGTTCATGAAGCCCTACGAACTATTCGCTGATCAAATGCATGCACATAACAGTGCTTGTTCTACACAGGATAAAACGTTTCACTTAAGAAAAATCACCTACTCGAGGTTCCTCACTTATAGAAAAGCACATCTTGAGCCAGCGCAAATTTCCCCTTAGGTCTTATGGAATGCATGAACTTTGAAAACCGATGAATTGCTATGTGCGAGGAAAACATTACGAGTTTCTACTAAAATGTCGCACAACAACAACTAACGTACAGGGCTACACAAAACCTCATGAGCCTGATATTCATCGGCTGTGGGCTATCACTAAAACAGCAACGTTCCACGTATGTTCACGAAAAATTCACGTATCATTTCAAAAGAACTAATCACATTTCTCGCATAATATCCCTTTATTTACCATGTAGGGCGCAGAGCAAGTTGTGGCGCTCTTCAACTATCAATGCATGAACAATCAAGTAGCACAGATGAACAAGGAAACTGCTGTCAGAGCTTGTCATTTGTCATCTGCTGAACCTCCTCGGAGAGGTTCTCCTGACGTCCGCTCGGAGTCCATGGGCATTGCGAGTTGCACGTGAGCTATCTGCCTCAAGTACGCGCCGTGTTTGGTGATAACACCTAAAGTTAGTGAAGCAGGTGCCACCTCCCCGAAATTATTGCGTTTACAGCCTGTCCTCTAAACACACATGCGTAGTGATAACTGCAAATTTGCGAAACGTGCACAGTGCGTGTACTTACACGTCTGAAAATAGTAGCCGATAACCGCCAGATTCATGACGTTCTTGACGTGCAGGAAACAAGCATCGTCTGCCCTTCGTCCGCCGCGGAACATATGCGGCTCAGTGAACCCTGCCAGCTGCCTATAGATGCTCCAGGCGACGAGGTGTTGAAGACCAGCCCTGCCAACGTATTTGTCCTCGAACAACCTCTTGATGATACTGGTACTTTGTGGGAAAAGCCAAATATGGTGCGAACCCGTATAGGTACCTTCGGTGTATGCAGAAAAGAAGGAATCCCACTCCTCTAATGAGAAATGAGTAAAGAGGGTAAAAGATAGAAATGTCACATCATTATATGTTCCCACGGTTATTTATATATACTTGCTACAAGTTGCACGTACTAAATCGTCATTTGGCTGATTATGATAAAATTATCACCAGCTAGGTATGTAAAGGTCCACCTAAAAGTGAATACAATAGAGGTGTTCTAAGGGAGTTTTTAGCTCCGATTTTACGGTGCAGACAAAAATATTCCTATTGAGCAAATATCAAAAGGTAAAAATATTGGACATGTGATGTTACATAAATACACTTTATCATAGTAAAGGGATACGTGTATACTGTCCTTATTGACATAAGATTCATGTCAAAAATCCAAAATTTGTTATTCTGGCATTTGGGGCATGATACTATCACGAGAGTCCCTTGTATATTTTGCGTAAAACGTGCTCTCTACTTCTCCCATATCACGCACTGTCATCACCAACCCCACCAGTCAGTTGTTTTTTCAGACGTAATATTATCGACAACTGACAGCCCATCGCGAGAAAAAAATTGGGGGACCCTCAGGCTTCGCCTTTAAGAGTTGAACGTGACAGTGTTATGTATGGCCCAGGAATTCGTCTGGGCAGACGCCATTGTGCGTGAGCCGGTCTACTAAGGAGGCTTTCAACCCCATCGGCGCCCAGTCTCCAAGACGCTGTCCTGTAGATGTTCCAGGGAGCAGTCTGGTCTGAACGAAAGCTTCGCGAGACAAGCTTTTCGTTTAACGGACTCGAACAGCGAGGGGACTGCGCCACTGTGGCAGGTCTCATTATGTCAACCTCTCGAATCGGATATTGTCATATACGCGAGGCCATCGCAAAGCACCATCAGTCCGGAAGCGTGGGAAGACGTCGAAGGAGCTGTTCTCAGGGATAAAGCGTTTGGACTGCCTGAGGTTCGGGTCCACGGCCATCTCCCCGGAGAAGCTCAACCTTCCCTTTCCGGACTCTACCTCCTCGCCCTGCGGTGCCTTCAAGGCGGGGGCCGGGTGCGCCATTGTGTGGTGCGCTCGTGCTCCTATTGGACCATTCATACTTGGTCACCTGATTCGTGGCAAGAACGGTGATCGTCTCCTTCGGACCTCCATGTAAGGAGGCGGCGTGCTATAAAAGCCGAAGCATTTTGTATATACGTGCAGAATCATGTGTGTAATCCTGAGCGGAATCATGAACTGAATCTCTGTTGTACATATTGCGGAATCTTCTGAATCCCTGTACAGTTTCTATCTTTCATTTATAATGTAAATAAACTTTTCTTTCAGTCTCTTTTAGCGCATCTCCTCACTGGCGAAGATCACCTATACGAATGACGGTGGGTAGCCAACTACTCTAAAGAAAACCCGCCGTACCTGCCATCATACCCTATCGGAAAAAAACGAATGGTGGGCATGGTGGAAACCACCACCCACCATTATAGTGGATTAGTGTAGTGGGTGAATGGTGGGAAACGCCCATTATGGCGCATGGTGGGTATGGTGGGTGCTGCAGTGCCGGCAACACTTGAGCGTGAAATGACGTCATAATCACCGTGACGAGCTGCCACAAAAAATAAAAAAGAATTCTATAAAAACAATATAAAAAACACCCGTCCCGTAAAAAAAAACAACGCGCCACGGAGGATCGAACGTGCAACCTGCGGATTCCCATTCGAAGACGCTAACCACTGCGCCACACCAACATGACGTTATATGGGTGTTAAATACTCAGTTGGCATACAAACTTACGGTTCAACTTCAGTTATGTTTGTCGTGTACACAACATAGGCAAGATCTACACCTGCTACTAAAAATTGCACATTTATTAAACACAAGCAACTGCGGCCTGTAACAATTGCCACTATGTTAACGGCACTAGTGCTATTTTTTTTTTACAATTCACAACTTCAAGAAAAAAACCAAATGGACTGGGGAGCAGCAACAGTTTCCCGGCGGGGTCTGCCAAGTTTAATATCCGTTTCGCGCTCGTTCTAAAGAGTGACATCTGCTCACGCTTTATGACGCCTCTAGGCTCATTCCATAGATACGCTCGCCTAATTTATTTGATTGAGTATTGGGATGCTTTTCGCGCAATGTAGAGGGCGGTCGCGCCAGCGCTATGCTGTAGCTTTTTCGCTAAAGCAACTTCATAACGGCTTGGCCAAAACGAATGCAGTGTGCCGGAAACATTATGCTTCATGTTGGTTCACCAAGCATACGAATTGCCACGTCTGAGTTCTCGTACAAAAGCTAGAGAAGTGCCGGCGAGTGCGACCGGCGGCTGTCGGTGAGAAGACACTTAATTACGTTCTCTGGGAGTGCTTTAATCGCGTCGCATCGATGTTTGTTGCTTCTTGAGCGGACACCATACACAATAAAAAATGCTTCATTTAGGTTAATTGATGCCATAGCTGCGCTGTATTGTCATACTTAATCGTCGAAATCGTGTATTCTGAAACCCGGAAGCACAAATAACAGAATTGTACGGGCTCGGTCGGTAGGCCTAACTTTGATGGAAATCATGGTGGTAGAACATGTAGTGTACTGATCCCAGATTGGTACACTATATAAATTGCCCGCCATTATAAGCCCACCCATCATCTGCTTACTGCTTCCCAGCATTATCGCGATGGTGGGCAGAGCTTCTCAGCTTGGTACACCATGTGGCCCACAATAACAAGCAGCACCCATCATCTGCTTAGTGCTTCCCAGCATTATCGCAATGGTGGGAAGAGTTTCTCAACCTGGTACACCATGTAGCCCACCATATGCTTAGGGCTACCCAGCATTATCGCAATGGTGGGCAGAGTGTCCCATTATTGCCCACTATCTAGCCTCTGCTTTCCGCCATCATTTCCACTTTACCCATCATCTGTACACCATACCACCCAGTATGTCCCGCAATAACCACCATAATTTCCACTACGTCCCACCATAGCCATCATAATTTCCACCATGCCCACTATTATTTCCACCATGCCCACTATTATTTCCACTACGCCCACCATTTTTTCCAGTATCCACCATGGCAAGTTTTCCGATAGGGATAGGCTTCTTCCTACCCTTCACAACTGGTTGGCAGCGGTGAGATGGACTTCACGACATGGTGCCGTGTTGCAGTGAGTACTTGGTCTTTGCTTCGACTTTCCAGGCTTCATATTGTGAGTTAAGTAGAAGCTGGACTGTTTGTGATTTAGGGAGATCACTTATGTGTGAGTATTGAGTTGATGGGATCACCCAATCATGTGTGAGATGCAGGACCGAAGTATAACGGCAATCATCGAAATAAGCACACTGCTAAAAGATGGTCTTTTGTATATTTCCGAAGGCCTAAGTATTAAGGTTACGGAAGAAATGGGCAGTTAACAAATATTACAGTCAATTTTGCAAAACGCCAGTGAGGAGGATATCGGATACGCGTTAAAACTTTTCAAAAGGTTGGAGGAAGGACAAACGAAAAAAGAAAGATAGGAAAAGGAAAAAAAAGGAACAAGAGGAAGAGATTGAGCTACTAGAGCAGAAAGTTGAGGCAATGCGGTGGAAAACTCAGCCATCCGCAAGTGTAGTGCACAAGAAGTGCGATAAACTATTGAGTGTAGTGCAGTGTACAGCCATACAGAGGGCTGGCACATGTGAAGACAGCAGCAGGTTCAAAGATGAACTGAATCTGAGAGCTGCGAAAGATGTTGCGCTTATGAGAGAGGCCGCCGAAGGTCAGAGCGGATGCAACGAGGCGCTGTGCAAGTTAAATGCTAGCGAAACAGTTAGCATAGCTGCAGAAAAGCGGGTACAGGCCTCAACTATGGTTGTCGCAACGGTGGATCTGGCAAATGAAGTCAGAGTGAGCAAGAAAACCAGAGAAAGCTCATGAGAGCAGCTAATGCAGAGAGTGAGGAAAACTGTACGGTTGTAAACTGCTCACAGCAAAGCGAGCTAGAGAGTTCGAAGGAAAACAGTCGCACTGTTCCTAAGAGCGTCTAGCTGTCCGCCAGTCTACAGTGTGAAATAAGTAATTTTTCGAAAATCATTTAGACGGCGTGGAGTCTATAGCTGACGAGTGCTGTGGGAGCATGGTCGAACTTGAGGAAACGAACCTCAAGAAGTGGCGCAGACGAAAGTGACGTAGGAGAGCTACGAGCAAAACAAAAGACACTAAGAGTGCAAAAAAAAGGCTCAACACGTTTGAACTTAGTGAACAGAACTAGGGGTTTTGCATCGGCGTGACACTTGGTTTAAGAGCGTCCGAGCCACCGGACACCAAGTAAAAGAACAGCGGGTTCTTCGCAAGTGCAATGAAGTGGAAGGCGACAGTTTTGTTGGGTGTGTGAACACAGGGTTAACGCAAGTCAACTGGCCCGACAAGGCAACACAGCTGAAAAATCGAAGTGCCGATGGTATGTGGAAAGTGGTACAAAAGCACCCTTGAGCTGTACAAGCGCCGATGACTCAACCCGCGACAAATTTTGAAGCAGTGCTGGACAGGCCAGTTGAAAACGTCGGCGTAAAAGAAGGAAGCGTACGCGATCGCCAAAGCGAAGGGATGAAAGAGGTAGCAATCAGCCGGGCGAACGACAGAAGAGTAGGTTATCGGCCAGTTCAAAGAAGAGGTCTTTGTGGCGTGAAGTAAGGCTCCAGCGGCGAAAGGATAGGCCAAAGCGCGCATCCTCGCGACAGAATTCGAGGCAGAGGTCTAAAGCTTTGCGCGGACAAGAGTGTTGAAGGGGTCCTAGGAAAAAGGCCACAATAAGGAAGCACCACGTGGGTGCAAGCCCAAAGAGGGCATTGCCACTCTTTTCTGCAGATCGCTCGTTCCCCTCCACCAAACTGACAGAAACTCGCCGAAATCGCGAATGAGGTGTGACTGCGCTGCCCAGCTTGTAGGACGTGCGCGTTGAGGTGGCGGGCGTTTTGAAAATCCGCCAAGACCGCGACCGCCACGGGTACGATTGAAGATTGAGGCCCAACTGTAAGCTTGACAGTCGAACACAGCAATTTTATTAGAAGCATGTTTGTACATTTTGGTTTTAAAGCAGTATTTATATGTCACCTCCAAGAATAGATTGTTTACAGTTTTTTCCTTCTAGATAATATATGTGTGTAAGCTTTGTCAGAGCTTTCAGTTAAGCCGTTAAGCTTTATGCGGAAGCAGTGACCGACATCGGTCAACCGAATGCGTACAAAGAGTTTTTTCTTTGAAATAAAAGCGCACGTAAGTCGTAATTGAAGATTTAGTACGCCCGCTGATTTTGAAAGCGTGGCACAGTTGCCGAGCGGAGCCGAAGTGTGTATGCTTTGTGCCATTTTTGTGTAGCGCGAAATTGTATACCATGTTAAAAGTGTAAGAGAATTTTAAAGAAAGATTTAGAACAAAACCAAAGCGAATGAATGCTCATATTTGAGAAATATGTGATACAAGGTTTTCAGCGAAAAACTTACGGAAGTTTTGTCAGGTGCTCATGACGTGTACTGCATCTAGCGTTATTTTTCATTGCGTTTTGTTATTCGAATATTTACGTTCAGATGAGTGTTTAGTGATGCCTAGGTTACAGAGATATTGCCTATGGTTAGGTGCGTACTGGTATGCTGGTGCTCTTTGGATGAGAATACGATGTCGTGCTAGGCCGCACAGAGAAGTCCTGTGCGCTCTTTACAAACATGGGCTGACATGAAGCTACATCCAGCAAATGAGTGTGTTAGTAGACAAGGTTCATTCCTTTTTGTTACTTTAGTGAGAGCTTGGGGATCATGTAATCTCTTCAGCTGAGAGTTGCGCTTTACCGAACGTTAACGTTAGGGACACGTTTCAGGTAGTTATAAGACGCAGCTTGATTTGTCATGAGAGAGTTTTCATTGGCGTCTTGGTGTCCTACAAGTAGGCACTCACGGCTACGCCTTCAGAGTATGTAATGAGAGAATAGAGAATGCGCACAGATACCTTGTTTAGGTACAGGCAGCATTATTGTTAAGGTGTTGTAGTTATTGGTGTTCCAATAGGCTAAAGAGAAGTTAGCAGATGTTAGTTGCAACTTAGTAGTGCGGATAGTAGGAGAAAGTTAGTTTTGAAAGAGTGTGTTGTGGTTATCTGGGGCCCAATTGTATCTGCCTTTGTGTGCTTTTCTCGCACGGCAAAGTGATCCACCTTTAAAAAGCATTTCCACATCCACACTCCAAAAAAATGTACACCCTAAAAGGTGTAAAACGGGTGTACGTATTGAAAGCATCCATATGAACCCCCTTTTTTCACCCCATATATAAAGTTTGAGGTATTCGTGAATAAACACCCTCAAACAACCCATTTACACCCTTATATTTGGGGTGTAATGTACAAGGCTGCAAATCATTGATTAATATGTGGGGTTTAACGTCCCCAAACCACAATACGATCATGAGAGACGCTGTAGTAGAGGGCGCCGAAAATTTCGACCCTCTTGGGTTCTTTAACGTGCACACAAATCTGAGCACACGTGCCTATACAAGGCTACAAATGCACGACATTTTCGGGCCGTTTTGCTTATACTGTTAGTATATATTAAACATCTTTATACCAGCAAGGCTCCTACTACTAGCTGCTTGCGTGTCTAGTAATGAATTGAAGCAGGAAGTATTGTGGCCGAAACGCAGTTTTTATCGATAAAGCACGCAAACTACTATAAGATGGAAGATACAATAGGAGCGCCACTTGTTCAATAGAGTAAGGGCCAATTCATCTGTACCTGTTTCTTTATCTGTGTCGTTTGCGTGATTAGTCAACACTCACAAAGTGCACTGATTTGCCTGAACAAGGTAATGTGGCGCACATTGGTGTAGCCATGCATAGAACACTCCCCCCTCTCCCCTTTCCCCATAGGATCGAAGCTTTTAAAGCTGGAGATAAAACGTCCACCACCAGTAAAAAAAAACAACAGCACAGTTGTTTAGCCACAACTACCACGTCAGCAGGCCATCAGGTCTCTTAAAAACGAACATTGACGTCATGTATTTTTAGCAGGCACGTTTTATTTAATTACTACAGCGAATGTTCCTCATCATGTGTCCTTAAGAGTGCGTCATGGAAATTAGGAAGAGGACACGGACTATAAAGAAAAATGCAGAGTAAGGACATTTTGGTGACCTTGACGCAGCCTTACTCACAATGACGGGAGCCTTGTGGACTAAATTGCGAACAAAGCTCTCCTCAGAAGAGCCGAAACGCATTCTCTAGTTCTCTCTCTCTCTCACTCCAATTTTTTGTGGACCCCCTTGTTTTAATTTATGTAACTTCCCCAGCAGACGTGCTTCGGTCAAAGGCTTGACTTTGTAGGTATTGAGAAAACAACATTGAGGAAGTATTTTCAGCCATGGTCTTGTTCCAAGGACTGCAAGCTAAGTACAAATGTATTGTCGCAACGTGAAGACAGAAGTAGTAATTAACAGGTTGAGAAAGTAGCAGCAGGTCAGTATTTTTATTTAGTGCGTGCCAGAGCGTTCCTCTTCTTTCTTGTTATTGCTTGCTGAACAAAGTTCGCAGATGCGGGTATGCGCTGTCGTCTTCGTCTTCCTAGCAGTACGCACGTGGCAATATGTTCTCATCTATTAGTGTGACGGCCGATGCATGCAATGTTGCAATGTCTTTACGGAAATGAAAGTGCTGATAAAATATCGCCTGCGTGACCTTCAATGTGCAGTCCCTAAAGACCCATAGAGCTAAGCAAAAAGAATCAGCTTAGCTTTTCTACCAAAATTCACTACATTAGGTCGGTGAAGGTGCGCTAAACATTGCTCCTGAATATTACCAATGCGCGTTCTGACTAGTACATTATGCTGGCCGCACTGCAATGTCACAAAGTTCGATGCAATTAAGACGCACTGTTAAAGAACGAGTATAACGCAACAGATCGCAGCCACAAAAAAAAAAAGCAGCGCCCGCCCCATCAGCAGAGGGCCGGAGCTAGCGTTAAACCGCATCTAGCCGGTCTGAGAGCGCCACAAGGCGCCATCAAGTCTCCTCGCCTAGACAACCTGGGCAACCCGGTATCGCTGCGCGGCGGGAAAGGGGTAGACATCGTCTTACATCATCACTGCGTGTGCTGGCGAAAAACCCTCCCGTGTGTATGCGTGTGGTGCGCGTGGCTTCTCGATCGGTAGAGTTTATCAGTCGGGGTTTAGTTTGAAATGTGCCTGCGCTCTGTGCTCCACCAGTGTGTTTTGTCAGTGCTGATTATTGCGAAGATGCACCATCCTGAACACTGGACCTGTGGATTCATATTGTGGAGCACTCGAAGTGAAATAGTGAGTACCGCTCTCACGTTGTTCCGTTCAGCGCTTTGTTAACTGCGTGAGCACGAGAATAACGCCTTCAAACAATTTTGTTTTCAACTAGTTGATGACAAATCAGCATATAATTACTTATCGAGAATATTTGTGCGAACTGTTTTACGGAGATGATGGCGAAGTGTGATTGTGAGGAAGTTTTTTTGTTTGTTTGTTTAGATTGTTTGGAGTACACAGCAGAGTGAGCGTGCGCCGCTGAGGTTCAGCGAAGAAGTTGAACAGAGTTTTGCGGTGCCCTTTGTTGGCAGCCGTTTTTAACGGGGCCTGCTCGTGCTGCTCATCAATTTTAGTTTAGTTATTATTACAAGTGTGGGGACGGCGCCTGTTAGCTCTAAGCATCAACCCTATGTAAGACGCATATGCTTGGGCATTCTGGTAGTTCCTTTACCCATTTTTTCTTATTGCACAAAAAGACCGAGAACGGAAAACACCGGGGTGGTGTCCATGTCGTTATTTTCCGTTCTTTTTCGTTTTGTGTGGTAACACTACCGTGATAACTTGGGTTGATGCATCGGGTGACAACACAGCATATTGCTTCGCGTTAGGTGCGCCTCGCGAAGTTTGCCTACTTGCTAATACAATCAATTTCGCTAAATTTGTCTTCACCGGTATTTTCGCTAAACCCGCAACGTAGCGTGACACTGCCGACAGCCGTGCCTGTGTAGCGGATCGAGCACTGAAGCTGGACTTTTGTTTGAACAGAACTTTTGTCTGTGTATGTGGTCAAATTGCCTACTTGAACAGCCCAAACGCTTGTTTGAATATAACTGCTAACGTTCGAGCACATACTTTTTTACAGATACTGCTGTCTCATGTTTGAGACATTGCAGGAGTGGTTACAATAAACGAACAAAAACATCACAATTAAATAAAAAATATAAAAATTGCATAATCAGACACCTGTTCAACAAACAATAAATGATCAAACAAAAGGAACCATGGCAGAATTAAGAACATCAATTTACATAATTGGACACTTGTTTAACAAACAGCGCATGCGGTAGTCGTTTCAAAGTAGAGTTCAGATTATTCCAAGTGTCAACTGTGCACGGAAAAAAAGAGTATTTATAACAATCAATAACACATCTGAATGGCACGATGTTCAACGGATTGTATCGGCGAGTCACCTGGGTAGGATGATTGGTGAACGAAATGGGTGTGGCTATGCGGATGGAATTGTGCACGATGTTATGTAGCATGGTAAGCCGATCACACATACGTCTGTGTTCTAAACAGTTTAGCGATAAAGCACGGTAGTGCTCAGAAGAGGAGAAATCACGGTCATAACGGTTAAAAATGAATCTTATCGCTTTTCGCTGGATGGCCTCAAGTTTATTTATGTCAATTGCAAGATGTGGTGACCACACAACAGACGCATATTCAAGAAGAGGCCTGACCAGTGATTTGAAGGCTATAAGCTTGCATGCCCTTGTGGCGCCCTTTAGCGTTCTTCTTAAGTAACCTAATTTCTTAAGCTAGTTTGCAGAAATAAGGTCGATGTGTCTGTGCCGCTTCAAGTTTGGATAGAATACAACACCAAGATACTTAAATTCCTGAACTTTTTCCAGTGTGTGATTGGAATCGCCATATCTAAATTGCAACGGCTCCTTTTTATTTGTAAAAGTTTGTGTCACAGTTTTCTGAAAAATAACCTCCATTTGCGAAGTTCTACTCCATTCGCTAAAGGAAGAAAACACATCATTCAACAAAACTTGGTCAGTGACGCTACGTACACTGGAATACAATACACAGTCATCGGCGTATAGGCGAAGCTTAACTGGAGTGTTAATGACAACCTGAGTGACATCATTAATGTAAATTATGAATAAAAGGGGTCCCAAGACAGAGCCTTGTGGAACACCTGAGGAAATATGAGCTTGTGACGACTGTTCATGGTTTTAGCGAACAGACTGACTCCTCAGGTACAAATAATCTGTAATCCAATGCAGTAATTTGTCAGCATTTGGGCCTGTAAGAAGGTTACCAAGTTTGAGCAGAAGTTTTTTATGACATACCTTGTCAAAAGATTTGCAGTAATCAATAAAAAAGGCATCGACTTGTTCGTGGTTATTAAGTGATGAGGCGATGTCATGTGTAAATTCGATCAATTGTGTGACAGTCGAAAAACCACTGCGGAAACCATGCTGATGCTCTGAAAGGATATTGTTGTCAGTTAGGTATTGAATATAGTGCTTGTGAATGATGTGCTCGAGTAGCTTGCAGCACGTGGATAATAATAGGGCGAAGCTCCAGCACGTGGACATATTAGGGGCGAAGCTCCTTATGGCGTGGCTTGTGCGTCCCTTGTAGTACGTAACCACCAGTGGCACATATCCGAAATAGGTATAACATTTGACCTCCAAGGTGGTGCCGGTGAGATATGTCTTCTGTGCGTTGTTTAACAATAAAAAATAGTGCTCAATGTACATGCAAATAGCTGCTAATGGGGAATGAGAGATAGGAGCATTCGGCTTTTAGTCAACGCGCACGCTGCGATCTCCATTAGCAGCCACTGGCATGTACATTGAGCACTATCGGACAAGAAAGGGTTGCTACATTATACTCGCTGGGTGTAACCTCCTTAGTTTTAGAAATGTTTAGCGAGCGTTGAGCCGCATGGCCATGAATAGAATGAACTAGTATATACCATGAATGAATTCGAGGTGGTTAAAGGGGGGAAGCAGCTACGAAGCGCAAGCCGTAAGAAATTAAAAGCTGAATCCTCCTGTCTCTCATTTCACATTAGCAGCCACTGGCATGTACATTGAGCACTATCTGGCAGGAAAAGGTTGCTACGTTATACTCACTGGGCGTAACCTCCTTGGTTTTAGAAAGGTTTAGCGAGCATTGGGCCGCAGTGCCATGAATACAGTGAACTAGTATATACCATGAACTCAAGGTGGTTGAAGGTGGGAAGTAGACCCGAAGCGCAAGCCGTAAGAAAGTATGCGTGTGCCACCTCTCGTTTAGTCCCTGGAATGTCCACTGAATGGCGGTAATTCTATATGGGGAATATATGATAAAAATATGCGACATGGTGGGACTTGGAGTGTTGAATAGATGGACAAACGGACACACAGACAGATGCATGGATGGACGCATGAACGGACGCAGGGACGGACGCACGAAAATACGCATGGACGGTCACACAGACGGACGCATTGACGGACAAATGCTTCGCCCCACTCTCCATAATTCACTCCATGGATATGCTGCCTTTTTTTCATTCAGATTGTTTCCATCATGTGTAACTTTCAAAATATTCTTCTTATTCAAAGTTTTATTGCCATTGGCTCGCTATGGCGTTTAACGTCACCAAGTACTACAGATGTTAAAGGTATTTTCGCTATCTGAAGCGTATTATTACTTTTTTTGTTGCACAAAAACGTTTTAAAGTTATACATACTGCACGGTATCTAAATATGTGTTGCAGCCAAAATGTAAGTCTGGGCAGCAAATTTATCTGGGAGCACAACACGCACAGCCACTGAACAGCCTACGCTGCATCGGGAAGGAGTTATGCTTTCTCAGCCTGCCAGCATGATTGAAACGAATGGCCCTAATTGAGCAGTATGCAATGGTCATTAAGTGAAGGTAACAGGGTCACTTTACTCGAAATTTCCCAGCCAATTTTGCGGCTATGGCAAATGTGTTTGAACAAAAAGATCGTGCTGATTTAATGCACTGAAAACAGTGAGCTGCTTGAATATTTCGGAGAAAAAAGTTTTTGGTCACATGATTACCTTTCAAACTTTTCAGACTGTTGTTTGAGTGTTGTTTGTGAAAAAAAAATATTTTAAAAGTACCGCTCCTTTTCTTTTATACCAAGTTTGGTACATGTTAAGTAACGGGGCTAATGTAAGGTGTTCGAAACTCGGCAGTATTATTACAAATTTTCGGCCACATACGTCTGCACAAATTTAGGCAAAGTGTGTTATGTTTGCATTTTCTCATTGCGATACTGCACTTTGTTTGAATATCTGAGCTGCGACTACTTACTTCACAGAAAAGATATTTTGATGAAAAATTATTTTTAAACATCTTAAGCTGTTAACCTCTACGAGAAACGATCACTCATTTCACAGAATTGTCATTTTTGTCCGTATTGAGACGCAATTTGCACCATGTGGTGGTCCAATTATAAATCACCTTTTACCTAAATTGAAAGCAAATAAACGGTTCTTTCTATGTGACAAGTTTCATCATTACAATTTATATTTCAAGGAATAAAATAATTTTTGAATTTTCCCATCAGCGGCAATGGGGAACTTCGAGGCGTCGGCTGCCGTATGACCAAATGGCAAATGGGGAACTTGGAACTTCAAAAATCATTTAGGGGCAAAGCTCTTGAGGCCGTGAATTGTTCCCTCCTCTGTAGTCGTACTAGTATTATGTAGCCACCTGATGAGTTGCACAATAGATAGCGTTAGTGGTTTTCACAGCATATACGCGTACAAAATGATGCATCATGGGGCGAATCGTTCGTCCGTACATTTGTACTTTCGTCCGTTTGTCTGTGCATCCATCCGTCCAGGCTTCCGTGTGTCTGTCTGTCCGTGAGTCCGTCCGTCTTTCTATACGTCCATACTGGCGTCAGACTGTCTGTCCATCCGTTTGTGCGTCCGGATGAACGAACGCTATGCCCCACTCATCATCATTGACTCCGTGGGTATGCAGTGGTCTTTTTCTCAAAACATAAATTGCTATGACAAAATTTGGCACATGAAAAGAACTGTTTATTTGCTTTCGAGTTAGGTGCAAAGTCTATTTTAATTCAACCACCATATGGTGCAAGTTGCGTCTCATCATAGACAAAACAACCATTTTGTGAAATTTGCGATATTTTCTCGTAAAGTTTGACAGCTTGAGAGGTCTAAAATATTTTTTTCCTTAAAATATACCTTCTGTGGATTAAGTATTCACTCCTCAGATATTCATTCAAAGAGCAGTATTGATACAAAAAATGCAGATATAACACATCTCGGCTAAATTATTTGAGGCGTGTGTGGTCGAAAAATGGTAATAATATTACTGAGCTTCAAACACCTTACGCAAGCCCTTCACTCAACTTGTAGACCGATTTTGGCACGGAAGAAGAGATACTTATGAAATAATTTTTTTTTCACAAACATCCAGACGAGATTCTGGGAATTTCAAGAAGCAGCCACGTGACAAAAAAATTATTTGTCTGCGAAATAATCGAGTAGTTACCTTTTTAATGCAGTAGAATCAGCGTGGATTTTTTCGAATACATTTCAGGTGGTCACCAAATAGGCTGGGACGTCTGACGCGGAATGACTCAATAGCCAATTCTTTCATTACATAATCGTGTAAATGTGAGCCAGTTCAAGGACACTAGTATCAATCGCATTTTAATAAGTAACTGTACAGTACCTAATTTTACAAGTTACCCGCACTGAATACCTTCTCAATGTGCCTACCGTCATGTATGCTCAGTGGTATTGTGCTTTTGTGCAATACAGATAAAATATGTATAGGTTGTTGCGCGTTTTACTGTGTTTCATTATTAAACTAATCGAATGAGTACCATGGTAGATCTGCAGAAATACACATGCAGCTGTGTTGATGCATATTTAAACTTAGAACTTGACATTCACTTAGATTGGTCGATGCATGCAGCTAATGGAACATAATCAACTTGGAGCAGCACGTTTTATTTGCCTGCGCGAGCAGGCTGAAAGGGTGAAATAAGGTTCACATCTACGGCATGAAAGGTATAATTATTCTGCCACAGCGCGCTTTTTATGGCATTTATTGCTCAGCATACCTTTTCTAGCATTTCTCACTGCAGTGGGGCCCGATGCCACTGAATATGCTTGCTATGCACTCAATTTATACACACACGTAAGAAAGCAGTTAGTTATGCAGGGTGCATATTGTATGTTGCACTCTTTGTGAAATTTCGGTCATTGTTCCTTGTGTATTTATTTTAGGTTTCCAGGATTGAACTTCCTGTACAAAAAAACAGCTTCGCCCCACTTCTCTCGAAGGCACCAGTCTTCTCAGCAGCTGAAGATGGTTGTGCCAGCATCAGTGACGAGTGGTTTTGCAGTTAGAAGTATACCAACACTGACATTACATTAATACAACTCCAATTACACTACCTTCTCGAATGTTCTCTTTTTTAATGACGAAATTTATACTGCGAGATGTAATAGGTTGTAAATGGGACTCCAGAAACTCGCTTACTCTGTCTACGTGTTTTTTTCTGTTGTACAAGTGTCAATCAACGCCATACCTCTCAGTCGTTTGCCCGACTAGCGCAAATGTTTCTGAAAGTTGTGGAGATTTATTGTATTGAAAACAGTGAATTTCTAGTACAGAAAGAAAAGCTTGGTCACGTGAGATATTTCAAAATGTTGCGAAACGCCATCGGAGTCCTGTTTGTCAGACTTGCAGTTTTTCTATAATAAAGGCAAATGTTAACATATGGGCTTAATTGTTTTTTGCTTCAGCGTTATGTTTGGTTGAACCTTACGCTACAGGTTACTGCTTGCACTACTGTGTTGTGGTGTGTGCGTGTGTGTGTGTGTGTGTGTGTGTGTGTGCGTGCGTGCGTGCGTGTATGTGTAAGTGCCTTCCGCGGCTTACTTTTTCGTTTTCGGCCCAGTCTACGTACACATATATACACTGTTCTCATGCAGCTCATTCAAGACCATGCCACCTAATTTTATCAGCTGCATGCATGCAGGTATAAGTGCAGTGGGTGACACCAGTATCTTCCTTCGTCCCTGTCAGCCACAGAGAAGGTTCATATATGCTTCTGCCTAAGAACAACTGAGGCTTGGGCCAGTTGGTGATGCATATTTGATGGAATGAAGTGCTATGAACGGCTCTCCTCAGCACACAAGACTAAGCGTCACCTCCTGTGTCTGCTTTTGTTGTCCCGTTAATCGCGCTTCATTTGATCAAGTATGCTTATCCATATAACTGCCATCGTTTCAAGGGGGTTTTTAGCGTTACACCCCACTCGCATGGGTGTAGCTTCACCCAACACCCATTGTTTAGGGGTGTTTATTAACACCTATTTAAGTAGGGTGTAACGATTCTTTACACCCTACGATTTCAGGGTGTTTCTAAATACCTTTTTGTTTAGGGTGTTCCTAGACAACCTAAAAGGGCGTTGCCCATGGGACAAAAAATACACCCTGATGAGTGTAAAAATATTTAGAATGCATGATTGTTGTAAACTTTGGGAGCACAAAATTCTGTCGGAATTGTAGAATATAATTTGCATTTCTTGAGAAGCCTGGAGGGTTATAAGCGAGTTCAATGTGCTTAACTGCGGCATGGTATTTTGTTGTGTGGTTCGTTTTGCTGTTGCCAGTCAGTGTGAGGTGGTTTCGGAGTTGGTTGCAAGTTCGCAGTTTAAGGTTATGAGCCAGGCCATCGTCCTCGTCACCAGTCATTCACTTTGTGCCCAGCGGTTGGAAGCGCTGGCGAGCCGAGATTTCCCGGGCGGCGGAGGAGTTTGGCCCGGCACTTCATCTGACGTTTGGCCCGGCAATTCATCTGGGCAGACGCCATTGCGTGTAAGCCGGTCTACTAGGGAGGCTTTCAGCCCCATCGGCGCCCAATCTGCAAGACGCTGTCCTGTAGGTGTTCCAAAAAGCAGTCTGGTCTCAACGAAAGCTTCGCGAGACGAGCGTTTTTTTAACGGTCTCCAACAGGCGAGGAGGGGGGGACGGCGCCACTGTGGTGGGTCTCAATAAGTCAACTTGTCGACTCGGCTATTGTCATTTACGTGAGGCCCACACAAAGCATCGTCAGTCCAGAAGCGTGGGAAGACATCAAAAGAGCCGTTCTCAGGGATCGAGCGTTTGGACTGCCTAAAGTTGCAAGCAACGTGGACCACTGCTGACGTGAGACCCGCGGCCATGTCTCCGGAGGAGCTCAATTTTCCTTTTCCGGACTCTACCTCCTCGCCCTGCGGTGCCTTCAAGGCGGAGCCGGGTGCGTCATTGTGTGGTGCGCTCGTGCTCCCATTGGACCATTGAGACTCCGTCACCTGATATGTGGCAAGTGTGGTGACCACCTATTCAGACCCTCGTGTAAGGAGACGGCGGGCTATAAATGCCGAAGCAGTTTGTAAATGAGGGCAGAATTTTGCGCGGAATCATGCGTGAAATTATAAGCGAAATCATGAACTGAATCTCTGTTGTACATTATGCGGGATCTTCTGGATCCCTGTACAGTTGCTATCTTTTATTTATAATGCAAATAAATCTTCGTTCTATACCTCTTCCCTCGCGTCCCCTCACTGACAAAGATCGGCTATGCGGATGACGGTAGGAAGCCAGCTACCTTAAAGAAGCCCGCCGTTCCTGCCACTGACCTCGAGCTCTTTACAACTGGTGGCAGCGGTGGAATACCATCATCTACTTCCTACACTTTACAATAGTGAAGTCCGGCTCCAGTGCACTCTTCAACCGCTAAGTGCATTATTATAAATATGTTTTGTTACATACACAAGCACACACACAATTATGCACCCAGTAGGTTGGAACAGCGCGCGTTATTACCCCCGAATGGGCTAGTTTTCGTTATGACACCTGTCGAGCAAAATGCGTTAACGAGGCGCTGAAACACTTTTTCAAGTAACCATGAAATGAATGCACTAAAAGAGATTATTGCCTTAAGAATTAAATGCCGCAAAAGTTTTTAAAATGCGTCCAGTGCGAGTACAGGTAAGTTGCATGCTGCAATCGCATTATCTCTTCTGTCGTCGCGACGAAAACGCTGGAAGCTAGGCAGGGAGGGTTGGCAGCAAAGAAACTACCGCGCCTCGTGATCTTTAGCACTTTTTTTCTTCGAATGCGTGGAATTTTGAGTGTGATCGCGCGCTCACGCGTGGACAAGTAGCGGCCTCCTGCGGCTATCTCGGTAACTAGATTTTTTGGTCGCAGCTGCAAGCACAATTTTTTGCTCACAACCAACAAGGCCGATGCCGGTGGCGGGTTTTCTGCGACACGAGCTCTTTAACGCTATCGCGTCAAAACTAGTTTGATGCCAGTAAGCTGTTTATTTTTAACAGCCCCTGTCGCGTTTGACTCTTATTTATTTCCTGCACGCAAGAAAAGAAGACAGAAGCTAAGGCAAAGCGACTGTAAATCCATGTCGCAACTAGCAAAAGCCAGTCACAGTGCGCTTACAGCAGTCAAATGCGTGTCAAGACATTCATTATTCACGCATGAACCACACGTTCTGCGAGCCGCGCCAGGGACGTTACAGTCGTGGCATTACTCACAGTTATAGTCAAATGCATGGCCGAGCTACGATCGGCAGCCACGTGCTTCTGTAGTCTTAGGTGGGCCTCTCCGTACTTGTTACGTTGTATGGAGGTATTCGCAAATATTCCAGCTTGAAGTTGAAATCAAATAGTACCTAATCGAATAATTCGACAAGACGGATATCTAAAATGCGCTATGACTAATGGTGAACCTAGGTTAGGGTGAAGCGATTAAACAAATTCTAGTGTTATTAGCCGAGACTTTTGCCTATTTTCACCAACTATGGGTATGGTGCTCGACACCTGACCTACAGGCCATCTGGCGGTGGCGGTAGCATTTTCAATGGAGGCGAGATTGCGAGATATTTGTGTGTTTATTTATAGATGCACGTCAAGCAACGCCAGGAAGTCACAACTTCCGGATCCCCTAACTTTGGCATCTCTCATGATAGCATGGTAGTTTGGGACAGTACACCCGTTCATAGTTATTTTGTTTATTATTCAACATTTTGGGCATTATTTAGCATTATTCTATACATATGTCATTTGATATGCAATTTCCACATTGAAAATATCTTGTTTAGATCAAAAATAGAAAAAAGTAGCAGTTTATTAAATTGTGAGCATCATCCCTTGAAGTGATTCATATTGACAGACGCCACATAGAAAAAATTATTTGTAAACCATTCTGCGTGATTTTAATTTAATTGATTGCCAAAGTTTATCGCGTCGAGTAGCTTAATTATTCTTTTCTAGCTAGGCAGTAAAGCGGAACACATTATTGTGGGAGACTCTATGAAGAAGTAACGCAGAGACATTTTAGAACATTGCCACTGTGCGTTTGCAACTTTGTATTCTCCTGCTACAGTTACCAAAAACACCATTTTTTTCAAATTGAATCCAATATAAAAAATATTTCATTTTTTTATAAGCCACTCTGGCAATAATACGCTGTTGTTTGATTTTGAATTGGTAACAATTCACGAACTGTTATCAGAAAGAAACGTATACATTCATTCCAGCCCATTGTCGCCGCCGCGGAATAGATCTCAGCCGCGCATCTCAACCAAGCAATTTTCTCCGTGTCGTTATGGTAATGCATGAGGAAAAAGTAAACCAGGGCACAAAAACACCGAAAAAGCATCCAAAATGAATGGGCTGCTTGAAGCTAAGAGTGTTTTTTAATATGAACTGCTGATGTGTAACACCCAGAATCGGCGGCTTGATTATGAGAGACCGTGTAGCGAAGCGATCAGCGAATTCAGACCGCCTAATGTTTCTTAACGTGCACCTACATGAGAGTACATTGACCTCCATTGATTTCGTCGCGACCGCAAAGGTAGCCACCGAATTGGGATAGTCACCGCTACCTACGGCTCTGCTGCTTCTCCCGTGAAAATGTAATAGATATAGCCTAATTTATATCCTACAGGACACTGCCACCTACACGAACGCTTCCTCTTTGAGGTTTTTTTCTTCACATGACGAAATAGTATTCAAGTACCACAATGACTCTTGAAATTGCGTTCATTAGTTCCCAATGCAGTTCATTAGATGTTATACCGGTGAACGTCGTCTATTGCAATGGGTTCTTGTGGCACCCGGCATGTGAAATTGGTCAATGTTCAAGAGAGAAGTCAATGACGGACAATATTTCGCGCTTATTTTCAGAACAGTCAGCTGAAAGAACAAATGTTCCGCTCCATAAATACAACAATATTGAAAAAATATTTGCACTTATTCTAGTGACGTGTGGAACCGTGTGTTGGCCCAGATCAGAAATTAAAATGTATTGCTCCTGGCCCCTGTTTACTGTGGCTTTCTCAATCTTTCGCACTGCAGAATGCAGAAAATATTCATCACTAATAATCACATCTTGAACATAATAAAATTTTATGTTCCGAAACATTGAGATAATTACGAGACATGGCGTAACGAAGGACTCCGAAAATTTAACCCGCCAGGAATGATTTCATGAGCACATAAATAAAATACATGGATCTTTGGTATATCGCCTTCATTGAAATTACACTGAGCCAGCCAAGATGAAGCCAATCACTTTCCAGCAGCCAACTGAACATTCTAACTAATGACCAACATCAGCGACCCTAAATATCAGAAAGAAATTTTCAATCAAAAAGACCTATGTTTCAATGAACGTAAGCTGCAAAATATGCATGGTTAACCCCACAGTAATACGAATAGACGTAAAAGAAATGAAAAGAAAAAAATTCACAGATCCCACGTAGAACGGAAATTCATTATATGCGAAGCACGAATGAAAAATGTTCATATGTCTCTTTAACATGAGCACAACGTTACCAGGTGGACGTAAATGATGCCACACATCACTTCCGTTTCATGGTTAATATGTTTGGATGTGTCGTTTACCTTTGACATCGATTCCCGTCACATTATACCAACTTAAGTGTATGTGGAGCTAGCGAAACAGCCGCGAACACGCAATTACCGTGGCTTGGTGTCATGTTCTTACATGACACGCGTGTCAGGATTATTATATTTGCACCAGTCATCTATTTCGTCTTCCATTGATGTCACGTACCACCATATATGGTATATGTTAAGCAAGTAAAACGACCGCGAGCGCATTATGACGGACGCAATATACTTCAATGTAGCGTTGACACGCGCGCACGCTGGATACAGCGACGCTGTGTTAGCAAAACGCGAGCACTCTACAGTCTGACGCCGGGCGCGACCAGCGCCCATCGGTGCGGCCCAACGGCAACCGGCGCGAAGTGCGAACTGCTGCATTTCGCGCCGATGTGTTACTGAGTAAACACTATGTCTCCCTCTTTTCGTGATGGAGCGACGCTGGACTCGCTCAAGCACGCACGCGTCAAAGAAACGCAGCGCGGCGCGCGCCTGCAAGAATTTCGCAGGACCGGCGCCTAGCGTGGCAACGCCGGCGTGACGCGACGAAATGAACGCCGGCGAGCACGCGTACGGCGTCACGTTGAAATGTATTGGCGCCTTGACTGTGGCATGTAGTCATGTTCTCACATGACACACATCTCGTGATTATCATGTTTGCACCAGTCACGTACCATTGTCATCAATTGACGTCACGTAATACCAAGTTTGGCATATGTGAAGCTAGCGAAACAGCCGAGAGCGCATCATCTGTGTGGCATGTAGCCATGTTGTTACGCGACATGCATGTCGTTATTGCCGTGTTTAGATTTGTCATTTACCTACGTCGTTCGTTCGCGTCGCGTAATACAGAGTTTGGTACTTGTGAAGCTAGCGAAACGGCCGCGAGTGCGTCATGAGCGTAGCATGTAGTCATGTTGTTACATGACACGCATCTCTTGTTTATCATGTTTGCACCAGTCACACACCTTCGTTATCCATTCACGTCGCGTAATACCAAATGTGGTATAAGTGAAGCTAGTGAGACGGCCGTGAGCGCATCTTGAGCGTGGTATGTATTCATGCTCTAACATGACACGTATCTCATAAATACGACGGCAGCCTGCGTGACAGGCAGGCCTTTTGGGATCATTACGATGCCACAATCCACGAAAACCCCGACCTATCATGCATCGACAAATTCAAGTAGTTGCTTACGTACTTAACTGGCAGTGCTAAATGGCCAATTGAAGGAATCCGGTTAGCCAAGGGGAATTACGACATCGCTATGAAAACGCTCACGGGTCGGTTCGGACGGTGAGATCTCCTCATCAATGAGCACGCGGATCACCTTTTGGCGTTGACATCTGTGAAGAGCTCGTTAGAAATTCCTGAACTTCCTACACTTCATGACAGTCGTGAAATGTGCTGTTCTGAGTGAGCGCTTTAGAAGGCCTCGGCGTGTTCCCGGATCAATACATCGTGGTACTGAATCGGGTCTTGAATCGCTGCTTGCCAGACAATCTGGCTATCGTGTACCGACAAAGGATGAAAGAGGATGGCCGCACCAATAGTGGGACGGAGACTTTTGATCACAGACCACACCGAGCGAAGGACCTGTTGACATTTCTTCGCATCCAAGTAGAAGTGCGGGAGGAAGGTTGCCTGCACCACGTCGCCGCTCCTACGAAGGTGAAGACAGCATGGCGAGAGGAAGCCCAGACAGCACGTCATTTATTCCATCGGCTGCAGCTCTTACTGGTTCCACTGCATCGATCAATCAAATCTGCCCACTTTGCAACAGCCAAAAGAACAGCATTATGTCCTGCACTGCGAATCTGTCAGCGGACAAAAAGCGCGTAAGGCTACAGAATAACAACTGCTGCTTTCGCTGCAGTACTCGCAACCACATTGGCAGGGCATGCAAAAAGGCCATCAGTCTTACGTGTGGCTCCTGCCGTCACCGTCACCTGACCACTCTCTGAAACCTGTCCAGACTCGTCGTCCGGGACCCAGTGTCTGCTGCGGAATCCATTGCATTGGAAAGACCCCCTTCGCCAAGGCTTCGAATTATTACATCCGCATAAATCACGTACGTCGGATGCACGGCTGTACTACTTTAGACGGGGCGCATATGGGCAAAATCTGAAAATCGATGCCTCTTTGTTCGGGTTATGTTGGACAGCGGTAGCCAGCGCCGCTATATTCGCGCAGACGCGGCCAGAATACTTCAGTTTTCTGTCATTGGAAGGGAAAAAACCTTCAATGACATTTGGAAGCTCGAAAGTTTAGAAGCGACTCTGCGCCGACCGTGTCTCAGTGCGGCTTCCGGTCGCTTTAGCGATGCTGAAGTGGAGATAGAACCCTTGACGATTCCAGAGATCTGCTCCATAACGAGTCCACTGCTAGAGCACCATACCTTGTAGATGCTCCTCGAAAAAAAGAGTACCATGTGGCTGACGCATAACAGTCCAATACGTGGCAAGGAGGCGACATCACCGTGCTGATCGGATCTGACGCCCATTGGAAGGTGACCACCGGCAAGATTGACCGCATAAACGAGACGCTAACAGTGATTGAAACAACGTTTGGATGGACGCTACAAGGACTCTTATCGCCGGACATCTAGTACCCGTCTAGGGCGCTGTTCATGTCGCGCCGCAATTCTTCTCAACCAGAAATAGACGTATCGTCGATGTGGCGTCTTGATACCATCGGAATCGATGGAAGCTATTCACAAGCGCTGAAGATTGACGCACATCTTTCTGCATTTGAGCGCTACATAACGAAGCAAGGTAGACTTTATCAGGCGCCGCTCATGGTGGAACAGCCAGAACTACCAGCCGGAAACAGTAATCGCTGACTGGCAGAACAGCAACAACAACATCAAATCAACTGTTTCCGAGAGCAGCCAACGTTACTAGTGAAACACGACTAGGCGATCACCGCATATTTCGATGACGGTCATGCTATATGACGGTCATACTATATGCCACATCAAGCAGTAGTTTGTAGGGTTGCCGTCACAACGAAGCTTCGAGTGGTGTTTCATGCGTAATCACATGAATTTGGCTGTCCCTGCCTCAACGATGTAATATTGAAGGGCATCAAACTCGGTGTGTACATTTTCCAGCTACTGCTGGACTTTTTCTGCCACCCTGTCGTTCTTCCAGCCGACATAAAGAAGACATACCTCCAGCTGTTTATTCCGCCTAAAGATGACCTTTTGAGGTTTTTTTGTGGCTGGAACGACGGCCAACTATGGAAGAGCCCATGCCACCGATTACAACTTGGACGATGACCAGAGTACCCTTTGGAGCTGCGTCAAGCCTGTTTCTTTTGGTGGCTACAATTCATCATCACCTGTTATCTTGTCAGCAGCACTATCGAGAAACCGTAGCCTTATTGGAGCAGGCGTTCTACATAGATGATCTTATCATCGGGCTACCAAGCACGCAGGCAGCAATGACGGTATGTGAAGAAACGAAACAAATATTCGATGAGGCAAGCATGGAAATTCGCAAGTCGGCCTCAAACTGCGACGAGTGTAAAGAAAGATTCTTGCGTGACAGCTGCGCCATTGAAAATGAAGCTAGAGACACGAGTTCCAAGAAATATTCTTGCGTGACAGCTGCGCCATCGAAAATGAAGCTGGAGACAATGTAATGGTAAGTTTTAGGGGTTCCCTGAGAACGTTCGCCGCCGGAAAGCCGGCTACCAAACGTACAGCACTAAAAACCTTCGCCAGAGTATACAACCCGCCAGGCTACCTCACTGCATTCACTATGAAGGCTAAATTAGTATTCCAAAATCTATGGAAGAAAAAATTTGCATGGGATGCTAGTATGCCTAAAGGTAAACAGGCCGAATGGAATATTTTGTGTTCTGAGCTGTCCGACTAGTCCGTCACTATTGCACTATATATTTTCTTATTTTCTTACGAGACAAAAATAAGCCGTTTTTATATGAGCTGCACATCTTCGCAGATGCCAGTTCTAGAGCATATGGTGCTTGCATTTACGTACGAGTGAATTCACCAACCGAAACGTGCTTCACGTGACTCTTGCTCAGCAAGGGCCGACTTGCTCTTTTGCAAATGGTATCGCTTCCACGCCTGGAGCTCCTGGCATGCACCATCGCGGCGCGGCTTATACGCTACGTGCAATAGGTTCTTTTCAACAGGCCACTGTTGCCTTTTGGACGGACTCGCTTGTGGCACATAACTGGATAAAATGTTCACTGACCAAGTTAGAACCATTTGTAGCACACCACGTCACCGAAATCCAGCAGCCTACCAGACCTATCCAATGGTTCCACTGTAGCAGTAAAGAACATTCCACCGATGTCATTACTCCAGGACTAACACTTTCGGATCTTACCAAATCGTCGAAGTGGTGGCATTGCCCAAGCTGGCTGTGTGACAAAACAAGGCCTTACAAATGTATCGACGTCAGCGAATCTAACGAAAAAATACTGTTCGCTGAACCGAAGAATGATCGAGGATTTTCCGCAGGAATTACACTCGCTTGTTCATCCGCCAATAATGTTCGCCATGGTGCCGTCCCCCTGGAAAGATACAGCTCTTTAGCAAGACTGCTAAGAGTAACTGCATGGATCCAGCGTTTCATGCGCCGCGCACGATGCATCAGCGTCTGGTCCTCTAACAGCAGAAAAATTATTTCAAGCTCAGCATAATGGTTGCATATAATGCAGGATGACTCGCTCCCAATCAAGGCCCAAGCGCTGCAGAAAGATCTGCCATTACCTTCAACATTCCCTCTACTTCGTTTGTGCCCGTTAATGAATAAGGACGACCAACTTCGCGTCGGTAGGTGACTGCAAGAGCTGCACGCTGAACAGGACATTCTTCACCCCATTTAACTACCAATTGACCATAAGCACACAGCTTGCTTGTTTCAGCAGCACATATGCGAACGATTCATGGTGGTGCTGAAGCAAGCATCAAAGAGCTTCGAGAGCATTTATGATTATTGAGAGGGCGTCAAACCATGACAAGGATAATTTTTTATTCCAGAATGTGCAAACGCTGGTAAACTAGAGTGGGGGCAGCGCTCATGGCCCAAGTTCCTCGCGAAAGAATCACGGAAACGAGCCCCTTCATGGTCGTTGGGCTTGATTTCTGCGGGCTACTGTACGTAAAGTAAGCAAGCGGTCCAAGGAGTTATATAATTTTGTTTTCGTGTGCCGTCACATGCGCCATTGACGTTTAGCTAACATCAGACATGACCATCGCCATACCTTTGCTTACCTTTCGTCGTTTCGTCGCATGCCGTGATGTACCCTCAATTGGGTACTCTGACAACGCCCAGACGTTTCGAAGTTGTGCTAGATGAATTGCATCTGCGCTTACTGCTCTTCTCGAGTACGCCGCGGAGATCAGAATAAAATGGAGTTTTGTCGCTGAACGCGCTCCATGAGGGACGGATGGTGTTAGCGCCTCACTCATACGACAAAAGCTGTGCTGAAGAAGTTACTCGAACGCAGTAGTCTTAACGCGGAAGGCCTCATTATGATGCTGGGTGAGGTTGAAGCTGCGATCAACAGCAGACCCCTCACCTATCTTGGAAGTGAGCCTAACAAGCTACAGTCCTTAAGACCGAACCTCGTAAGCGCGAATATGCACGTGACAGCAATGAGCGATGCGACGTAGATCGTCTTCGCGCGATCAGTCGCTCGCGCAGGCAAACCTCATTCACGCGACGGCTTCGGCGAGCGAGCTCCATCGTTGCTTGCAGGAGGCCGTCTACTCGTACCAAGGAAACTGCGTAGTGTGTGGTATACAGTTTAAAAATAAGATATATTGTGGTGTATTGGAACGGAAAGTGTCTATTATTGCCTTGCAGCACTTTGTTATGTGCATGTGCATAAACATTACTTTATTTTTTCCTTGTGCATGCGTGACTTGGGCGGCGAGGAGGGTGAATTGAGGTGGTTATTTTGCGCCACATGAACAGAACCAGCAGTACGTCAGTCATGTACATCTTGTTCTGGTGCTTTGGCACAGCATTTCCGGGCGATGGGCGACGGTTTCCTAATCTAGAGAACTGAGCGATCGCGCGAAAACAACCCAGCAACACGTCGCGCGAACGCCCTGTTTCATCGCTCATAGCATCGCTCGTCGCTGTCGCGTGCATGTTCGCGCTTATGAGGTTCCGCCTTCAAATCCATCGCATTTCTGGCTGGATAAACGCAGCACATCCTTGCCACAACAGTGCCTATGAGAGCCTCACCTATCCGTTGATCTACAACGAAAGGCTCGTCATCGCCAGCGTCTAACAGTGGTACATTAGAAGACCTGGAAACGAGCGTACCTGCTATTGCTGTGGTCGGCACACAATCGCTCGACATGGCCAACAACAAAGCTCCGAGTTGGTTATGTAGTGCTCTTGCAAGAAGACACGGCACCAGCGACGTCATGGAAAATGGGTAGAGCGCTTGAGCTATTGCTAGGGAGTGATAGCATTGTGTGGGCTTGCTCCATCTGTCTCGCCAACGGTTATGTCGTGAATTGCCCTGTGCAAAAGATTGGCTTGCTAAGCCTCCGATTCACCTTGGCTTGCCCCAGTTAATATTGAAAACATGAACTGGAGCGGTGCAACTAGAACGCGTGACACCGGGAGGGAAGAAGAGAAAGTTCGAGGACAGAGCTTGCAAAGGACGGAAAAACAGATAGTTTCCCGTGACCGCAAAATAATGTCGCGTTTTTTCTTACTGTTTGGGAGTCAGTCGTTTCGGAACACGCACTGCGGACTTGCATGTCAGTTAGCTTATTCCACTGCTTAATTGTTCCAAGAAAACATGAATTTTCATACATGTTCGTTTTAGCTTCGTATTCCAGGATCTTGCATCTGTGATCAAAACGTTCTGATGTGTAATGAAATTTGTGTAGGTAAAAGTCTAATATTTGCAGTTTTGCTGTTGTAAATCGAATAAAGAAACCTGAATATCTGTTTATGGCGGCGGTCAGCAAGACACTTCCGTTTTAACTCAGCTTTCATTGCAGTGCGGCTCTCCCACATTCCACACCGTCCCAAGACGAACATAGCAGCGCGATTATGTATTTGTTCAAGAGCAGCAATGAAGGGTTACCTAGGCGGGATCCACACGACACAATTGTATTCCAAGATAGGTCTAATACAAGTAGTGTATGCCATGCGTTTTAAAGTCACAAGTGAACATCGCAGGTTTCTTTGAATAAAATTGAAGGCCCTACCAGCTTTCACTATGAGAGTGTCTACCTGAGGCTTCCATGAGCACTGAGATGAGAGTAGCACACATAGACACCTATACGTACTATTTTCTTTCAACAGTACGTTGTTCAAATGATACCATGACTAAAATGGTTTCATATTTGTAGTAAATGAAATATGTACACAGTACACACTTTGTTATACTTAAATAATTTTTCATTTGAAACACTAGCTATGAATCAGTGATAAGTCTTTCTGAAGTTCTGTTGTACCTTCGGGATCAAACATTTTTCCAAACACAACACAGTCATCCGCCAACGGCTGTATAGAAGAAATTCCTGCAGAGATATCGTTGACATAAATAAAAACAATAGCGGCCCCAAAATGAAGCCCTGTGGGATCCCTGAGGTAACATCTGCATAATGGGAGCATTTTCTATTTGATAGTACAGTTTGACTTCTTTTAAAAAGATAAGATTTGATCCATTTTGACACAGTCTCATCAGTGTTCAGGGTGGCAAGTTCAAACAGTAACAGTGAATGTGACACTGTGTCGAAGGCTTTCCCAAAATGCAGGAACACACCGTCAACCTGTCCTGCAGTATCTACGCCCGATATTACATCTATTACAGCTATGGTGCTGTTTAACGCGAATGGACTCAGGTTGAAGATCGCCGCCTCAGCGCCATCCCGACTACTAGCGTCCATTATCAACGATTAAGCAAAGATTCATGGTAGTTGTAGTAGTTAAGGAAGAGAGTGTAATCGGCGAAACCAGTGTGACAGCCAGAAGAGCGTCGCTGATTGGGCGCGTAACATGGGTTAAGGTCGGCCACCCATGGCATGTTGAAGATTTATTCGAGCAACATGGCTCACCGTGGACTAGAGCACCCATAACAATAGTGAAACGCAACGCGCGTCACGTCTTCACTAAAGCCTCCTCGCGACAACTGTCGGGACAAGCTTAGACAGTGAAGCTGGTGTTACGGCCTCAAGAGGCAGGCGCTCATCGCATACCCATTTTTAATATGAGTGAAAGCTATAGGCAAAGCCACGGCATGAGGCTTTAGCTATTATTGTGGCCTCACGGTGAATTGAACTTCTCCTAGGAAACGTGACGAATGGGATGAACCATAGCACTGACACGTGCGAGGACATGGTCATAATCTATTATTCCACTTCTTTGCTTTCCCAGAGCCACACTACCCGCCGACCAAAAGCGATGTGAGGAGGAAGTGTCAGATATATGACGTGTTTGTGAAGGCTAGTGAGTGTGTGACTGTGGCGAATTCGATAGTGCTTCCTTCATCTATTGTTGCGGGCCAAGTGAAACTGGCTTCGCCTCCCATTGACAGTTTTTTTTGTGCCACCTGGTCGAGTGCACCTATTCGACGTTATTTCCGTGACGGAAATACGTCACCGACACCTTGGTGCACCACTCTATAAAACACTTTTGCGTTAAAATGGCTGTGTGTCAGGCAAAAAGAAAGCACCCACATGCTACGGAAGCTTTTGTTGTGCAAGTTGACACCACATTTTGGTGACAGTGTGATTTATCTAACAAAAAGCATAATATGTCTAATAGAAAATTTTTGCTTGTTTTTGACTGGAAACTAACTGTACCATCTTGAAAAGGAAACGCAATTGGTGTATGATTATACTTTACGATGAAATCATTGAATGTTGGAATTAAACCACGGTGTATAAGTGAATCCATCTAGGATGTCCATTATTCCTCGAAGCCGCTAGCTCACGTTCTGAAAACTTGTGGAACTAGAGAGATAAAGAAAAACAAGAGCAGCTCCACTCACGTTGTTCTTCGTATGCGAGTATTTTTTAGCGAATAGACATTCTTGACCTCGCCTTACTCCATACATAATGAAAAGTTCGCAGTAGTCATTCTCGTTCGTCCTCGTCGGTTTGTAGCTCCTCTGCTTTAACCATGTTGCTTGTTCTTTGCTGTATTGTATCTACGAATGAAGAGAAAAAATATTTGTCACGCCTATGTAGTACACAGTGGTGATGCAAAAGGCACTACCGCTGCTAATTTTGTCATTGTCCTCAACGAAGCAGGACAACTACACGAGGGGATGAAAATGTAAGGTGCGAAAGAAAGTATCCCGCGATCTTTTTTAACCTTCGCTGCTGAATTTGGAGATTCACGCCTATATGCGACATACCGGTCTCTACAGTGTCTAATAAAAAGGCTCCAAACCACCCCTTGGAAGTAAAAAAAAACTATTGCAATTGGTTTTGGCGTAGAAGTGTTCTGATGATGTGCATTTGTTAGAGCTGTCACGCCCTCTCATTTACATCACGTAGTCCGTCACTTCAAGGCCCGTGCGCTTGCCGCGGTGGCACTTAGTATCCACATTCAAGCCCAGCATTTGGCTATAGACCTGCCTAGGATTTCCAAAATGAACAGGCTGCCAAAGCTATCTTTTACCAGAGTTCAAAAATATGCCAACGTTGTATGTGACACCAAGACGAAACGTGTATTGGTTATTATTGCATGGAGTCGTTCTATTATACCTCATACTCAATTTCTTCATTGCTCGAGAGTCGAGATTAACTATGAAGTTCGAAGCAGGAAGGCTGGACTAAGTACTTCGGTGAGTAGTTGCCATGAAAATACGCCATATTACCTCTCAGTTTTCACAACTGTGAAAATTCTCATTAAACACGTACTCTTCTTTAACGGGTCATTATTGTGGCAGCAACAGTGCTGAAAACACACTGCCTGAGTTGGTCTCGAACGAAAACCAACCATTTCATAGCCTCTTTGCACGCTGTTCACCACTACCACTGCGGCAGTGCTGAAACGTACATGAACTGTTTAGAAGCCCATTAGAAAAACAATGTTCCTACATTATTATTAAACCATGATCACTGCTATTGCACCTTTTTTTCTCGTATTGGTCATGGTGGTATGACCGAAGTTCAATCCATTGCTATTGTCATGCAAATAAACCGAATGAATGCTAAGGAGTCAAAGTTGATTATGAAACTTATGAACAGGCATAGATAATATTACAGTACAACAGTTTTCCATGTTGTCCGACATACACTGCTATGCGACTTCATTGTCTCAACTTATACGCAGCGAGGATTCCTTGGCGCACCTCAATCACTCTCTTTCCGTGGACAAATAGCGTGTCGAGGAGTCTAATAGAGATGATAGCTTCCACTCCCAAGTCAAGAGAGCCGCGTACCATCACGTCAACGGGATTGACACGCTCAAGTCTTGTCGTGTTCAGGAAGTCCAGGTTCATAGCGCTCATCCAACTCACCAGGTCTGTTGTCTGTGATGGAAATTAGTCAATTTTTTTTATTATAACAAGTTATCTTAGTTCTGATTATGACACTGTACTAAAATGTATTACAGGTTTTATACGATGCAAGAAGTATAATAAAAAAACTGAGACGCCTTCGCGCTAGCGATACCAGGCCTGAAGGAAGTACTGAGCTCGAGCTCAGTGGGGTGGTTTGTTTGCCTTGTGCTGCCACCTCAAAGTTTAGGTTGAAGCTACAAGCAGCATGATGGTTAACTTCGGCTGCTGCAGCAGCCATGTAGATGAAAACAAAAAGAGCTGCTGGCTCCAAAATAACGAAGGTATGGGCTAGTGGGTTGTGTATTGTCGGCAATTGCATTACATGGCTGAAGAAAAAAAAACCTAATAAGTCTGACAGTTGTTTGCTCGTTCGGGGCATAATTGCGTGTTGTTTTGATGCTACATTCTTTGTGCTTGAGCATTATTCTGGAAGGGTCGAGCTCTCACAGTATGTACTTCATGGTCAAACTGTGTGTGTTTTTTTCGTGTGTTCTGTGTTCATGAGCAGCGTGCTGCAAGGCTCTAGCTGCTTTCCGCTATTCATGTTCATTTGAATTTGTTGCTGTCACTTCGCCCTTGTAATGACATTGATTTCTTTTACCTATTTATATCATGTTATTCACAAGTCTATCTGACGCCACAGCACAATGATGATGTTGAAGGCTGAGCCCGTATACCTTCCAGGCTGCTTGTCACTACATGTACAACTTAAGTGTCTTCTTTGGCTTTAAAAGCTTGGGGCGAGTGCTGGATTGTACAAGTGAAGCTATGAGCTGGTAAAAGTCTGCACAGCTAATATATTACATGCCCACTGCTGTCAATTGGTATAGACAAGAGCACATAATTGAGAGCCTGGTAGTGCATATCACTTGCTAGATTATGGACTTGGATAACGGTCGTATGCCTCCACTGATTGGTCGAGATATGCTTTTACCTCTGGTCGGTTCGACGACGCGAAAGACAGACAGGCTTGGTACATCGCAGCTGATTTTTGGAAAGCAGTTTGGTTGGATAGTGGTGCTTTCGTAGAGGTGAGGTTTACGAATGTCCCGATCCATATGGAGTCTTGAAGCTGGAAAGAATACACTACGACATGACACGGCTTGTGCACATTATTTTCATTGTTCTGCGTCGTAAGCGAAGAACGCTTAGTTTTGTGGGATGCTTTTATTTCTCAGGAAAATTGCACTACAGGAGGACGAGGAGGAGACAGAGGAAGTAAAAAAAATTAAACGTATGGAGGTTAACTAGACGCACGTCCGGTTAAACACCCCGCATTCGGTGTATGGGGGGGGGGGTACTAAAAGGAAGAAAGAGAGAAGAGGTAAAGGGCACCGTGTCTGTACATGTGACCATGTCCATTGCATGTTTATACACGGCCACTTAGACCAGTCAGTTTTAGAAAACCTAGCAATACCTGGTCTGCAAAGCGTACAGCTATGAACGCTCGGAAAATACTTTCAAAAAATTAGCAGATCCTATGTACAGTGGGAATCGATAATAACGAAAGCATGAATGAGAAATGTTGATATATCAATTCAAAATTAGCAAAAACGTTACGAGGTGGAGGTAAATGATGCCATACATGACTTCCATGACATGATTATCATGTTTTGATGATTTGTATACCTTTGTCTAGCGAAACAGCAGCGAGCGTGCTATAAGCGTGGTATGTTGTCATGTCTATACATGACACGCGTGTCAGAATTATCATGTTTGCATGAGTTATCTATTTTGTCATCTATTGACGTCACGTAAAACCAAGTTTAGTATATGTGTAGTTGCGAAACGGCCACAAGCGCATCGTGAAAGGCCCAATATACTCTAATGTAGCCTGGACGCGCGCGCACGCTGGGCACAGCGACGCTACGTTAGCAAAGCGCGAGCACTCCATAGTATGACGCGAGGCGCGACCAGCGTCCGTCGGCGCAGCCCGACAGCAACCGGCGCGAAATTCAACCTGCTGCATATCGTGCCGATGCCATAGAGTAACATTACTCTATGCCGATGCGTTACACAGACAACAAAGCGTCTCCCAATTTTCGTGACGGAGGGACGCCGGACGCACTGAAACGCGCATGCATCAAAGCAACTCAGCGTGGCACGCGCCTTTGAGTATATGGCAAACCGGCACCTGGCATGGCAACGCCAGCGAGCATGCGCACCGCGTCATGTCGAAATGTATTGGCTCCTTGACTGTGGCATGTAGTCATGTTCTCACATGACACGCATCTCGGGATTATTGTGTTTGCACCAGTCACATACCTGCGTCATCCATTGGCGTCACGTAATATCAAATTTGGCATATGGGGAGCTCGCAAAGTCACCGTGAGCGCATCATAATGTGTAATGTAGTCATGTTGTTACATGACACGCATGTCGTGATTACCATGTTTGGGTGTGTCATTTACCTATGTCGTCCGTTCGCGTCGCGTAATACCGAGTTTGGTACATATGAAGCTAGCGAAACGGCCGCGAGTGCTTCATGAGTGTAGCATGTAGTCATGTTGTTACAAGACACGCATCTCATAATTATCATGCTTGCCACAATGTCATACCTTCGTCATTCATTCCCGTAATACCAAATTTGGCATAAGTGAAGATAGCGAAATAGCCACCAGCGCATCATGAGCGTGGCATGTAGTTATGTTGTCACATAACGTGCATCTCATGATTATCATGTTTGAACCAGTCACACACCTACGTAATCCATTCACGTACCGTAATACCATATTTGGTATTTGTGATGCTAGCAAAACGACCGCGAGCGCATCTTGAGCGTGGCATGTTGTCATGTTGTTATATGACACGCATGTCATGATTTTCATGTTAGGGTATGTCGCTTGTGTTCGCCATGCAATCATGTCATACCATACTAGTTTTGCAACATGGCTTGTGAACGAAACCTCCGTAAGAACTGCAGGACCATGAAGTGTAAATCATGACGTTCATGACATACATTTTATGTTCTCTTTGTTGTGACTAGTCAAATATGTTCTTCATACAGTCATGTTATGTCTTACCAAGTGTGGTATTGATACCATTATAAAAACAGCCGGGAGGGCTAAATGTCGTAGGTGGTAAATAGATAGATAGATAGATAAATTGATAGATAGATGGATAGATGGATAGATAGATAGATATGTAGATAGATAGATAGAGATAGATAGATGGATAGATAGATAAATAGATAGATAGATAGATAGATAGATATGGATGGATAGATAGATAGATAGATAGATAATAGATAGATAGATAGATAGATAGATAGATAGATAGATAGATAGATAGATAGATAGATAGATAGATAGATAGATAGATAGATAGATAGATAGACAGACAGACAGACAGACAGATACGTTCAATGTCGCCGAAGTTCGCTAAGAAATGCTTCACATTGAAAGGTCTACAGGAGGAAGAGGAAGGGAAAAATTAAAGGCAGGAAGGTTAACTAGACGCGAGTCCACTTAGCTACCCTGCACTTGGTTAATGGTTTAGAGGATTAAAGCGAAGAAAGAGAGGAGAGGTAAAGGGCCTTGTGACTGTACATGTGACCATGTCCATTGACTGCTTATAGGCGGCCTTTTTGTCCGATCAATTTTCGAAAACCTAGCACCGCCTGCGTCACTATGCTTGCCTGCGACGCGTAGAGCTATGAACCTACAGAAATCTCTTCAGAACAAAAAACTCTATTACCTAGTTTCTGTAACGGTTCGCATAACAGGTTGCGTTCACTCACAAAACGATCTCATGAACACAGTAGATGTGCTACTGTCTCGTCACTATAGCACGTCTCATATCAGGAGCTCACCGCCATGCCAACACAGCCATATCACAAGTGTTTCTCCAGTTTTATGGGTGAAGCTCCTTAAAGCGGCACCCGTTCGTCCCTTGTAGTCGTAGTCGTAGTCGTTGTGTGTAAACAGTGCTACATTTTGATCTGCAAGGTGGTGCTGGTGGGAGATTTCTCCTTTGTTTTGTTGAACAATAAAAAACTCGTGGCGTGTGTGTTAACTAAAAGCCAAATGCTCCTGTCTCTCTTTCCCCATTAGCAGCCATTGGCATGTACATTGAGCACTATCTGACAAGAAAGGGTTGCTACGTTATACTCGCTGGGTGTTACCTTCTCAGTTTTAGAGAGGTTTAGCGAGAGTTGAGCCGCAGTGCTATGAATACAATGAAGTAGTGTATACCATGAACTCGAGATGGTTAAAAGTGGGAAGTAGATACGAAGCGCAAGCCGTAAGAAAGTAAAAGCCAAACTCTTCTGTCTCTCATTTCCCATTAGCAGCGATTGACATGTACTTGCGCACTATCTGACAAGAAAATGTTGCTACGTTATACTCGCTGGGCGTAACCTCCTCGGTTTTAGAAAGGTTTAGCGAGCGTTGGGCCGCAGTGCCATGAATACAGTGACTTAGCATATATCATGAAGTCGAGGTGGTTAAAGGTGGGAAGTGGACCCGAAGTGCAAGCCGTGAGAAAGTGTGCGTGTGCCACTTCTCGTTTAATCCTTGGAATGTCCGCTGGATGGCGGTGCTTCTATATGGGGAATATATGATGAAAAGATGCGAGATGGTGGTACTTGGAGTGTTGAATAGATGGACGAACGGACAGACAGAGAGATGCATGGATGGACGCATGAACGGACACAAGGGCGGATGCATGGACGAACGAAGGGATGGACGCACGAACAGACGCACGCGTGGACGGGCAGATGGGCGCATGGACGGTCATACAGACAGACGCATAGACGGACGGAAGCAAGAACAAATGGACGGACAAATGCTTCGCCCCACTCTCCATCAATCACCCCGTGGATATGCTGCCATTTTTTTTCGAACGTGTCACCCTAACGGCGCACTTGAATTTCCACCCTCCCCCAAGACATTCATACTGTATCACAATCTCTCCGGCTTAACCACATGTTTACGCCAACGTCAGTACCTCATGGCGTTCTGCCAGGCTGCGGCAACACCAAATTTTTTCGTGAGGGAGAAAAATTGCACAGATATCGCTATGCATATTACCCTCAGTGTATAGTACTAACTATATAATGAACGTTAACTCGGAGTAACACTAGAGCTGCGGTTTGTACCTTCTTCTCTTGTGCTGTTTGAAAGTATGTTCCAACATTTGTGCCCCAAGTCTTATATGTAATGCATATAAAATTAGATAGCCAGCACTGAAACCATTTTTGACGTTTCGCCGACATAAGCACACGTATGGGATCTTTTTCCAAAGCAATTTCGAAAACTGCCCTGACTCTGCGGTAAAATACTGAATTGGCATGCCGAATGCTTCCGTTTGATTCCTCCTGGAAACCTAATAGTTTTACTTCACATTCACCAGGTCAACGCTTCCGATACTGAGGAGAAACAGTATTTTGTACCAACTGGCCTTTCAAAACACTATCTTGCAACGCTACCGATGTCAATTTCTCTTAAAGCTCGCACATTAAAATACTCAATGTGCCTTTTCTTTTTTGTCACCGTCAAGGGGTAATAGATATAAACTGTCAATCTCTGCGACAAACCCGCATACCATGACCCTTGATATACAGTAATGTGCAACACGTGTCTAGAGGGAACGGTTTGACGACGTAAGCGATAGAAATTTCATGTCATGTGTGGCTAGAAATGTTTTTGAAATTCGCCCTATTCGCCTACTTCCCTATTACTTGGTCTATCTCAAGTTAAAGAGGTGATCTGGAGAGCGCTGTGACATAGGTGAATGAAATGATAAATAGATGGATAGATAAATAGATTGATAGATAGATAGATAGATAGCTTGCAGTTCGTGGACAAATGTTTCGCATTAAACAATTGTTCCCGAGCGATCAGGCTCGTCACCAAGTATTGCGTCTATCCCGACTGGTAAGCTTTACTACGTTTTCGAGTCACGTGCTTTTTGCCGCTTCGCCTTCGCCCTTGCCGTTTCGCCTTCGTCTTCAGCCGGTTTAACTAGGTGCAGTGGCTTCACATGTGAAATATAGTAGGTAGCAGATAACTTCACTTATCAGACTATGTTTTATTTCCACACAACTGATCAGTGAACGTTCGCTGGTTACACAAAGGCATCGCAATTCCGCGTACCATGCATTCCTGCGAAATTAAATAAATATGATGATGATGTAAAGGGGCTGTATTCTTTTTGTATAAGCGTAAAAATACAGTTGGTAATCATGGTAATACCAGTATATGAGGTGTTTGTAGATTTTCCCCCAGGCGCACTAGTTGTAAGGGTGAGAGGGAGTGGTGCAAACAAACTGTAGTAAAACAAACTATAGCGAACGAGGTGGTTAGGTCCCGATCTACGATAGATCGCTATAGCCAGCATCATACATTTTATTAGTTTTTGTTTTCACACTGCGGGGAATTATCGATCGATGGACAGTGTACGAAGCAGTGGTAGTCCACAGTCAACTAAATAGCTATTCCGACTTACGTGTAGCGGGACGGTCGTCCCTCTGAATTTCCCGCAGACGTACTTGTAGAAGTCATGGCACGGGTCTGTGGCGAGCTCGAGTTCGGTCCGCAGCCTAATGGCCACATCACGGCAAAGTGGCCCTACACATTCGTCTCCTACTAGGAGAGATGACGGAACAAGATGTCTCTGTTCAGGGGCCGTAGTCGTTGAGGTATTTCGAGCCAGTGGTAAAGGCTCTTCGCTTGGTCGTGTCACCCTGGGCGCTGGAGGTTTCGAGATATGTAGGGCAGTTAACGTGTCCACTTGCTGCTATAGCAAAAAATAAATGTGCTCAGACAGAAGCATTCGCAGTATTCAGTCATTTAAAGTGCACGACTGCCACTCTGAAGAACCTATAAAATAAGTACTGAGCAAGGGCAAAGAAAACCTCTCCTGCAATAATCTTTGAGAACCATTTTTCAAAGCCCCAGTTACACATTACGGTGTTAGAAATAGCCTGTGAGAATGAGGAAACATGTTACCAGTCATTTGCACTGGAAATAATTGACGTTTAATGTGCGTTTATTGTTTTCATTTTTACAAGATTGTGCTCCTATATTAAATGTGTTAGGTTGCTGTATTTGTTCTGTTTTTTGACGTTCTTTGCCGTCAGCACACGGTCATTGTGATAATGGCGGACTTTAGCTATAACAGTACTTTTTCGGCAAATATGCATTGCTCAAAGACGAGTACACCAGTGTGCAATAACAAATAAACTATGCTGAAGAGTAGGAAAAAAATTCTGCACCTTGGAGACAATCGAGAGCGTCGTCTATGCGGGGAAGAGGGCAAACATCTTTCCTCGTAATGTTGTTTAGGCGCCTGTAGTCTACGCAGAACTGGATCGGTCCATCCTTTTTTTGACGAGTAAAACTGGTGAAGACCAAGGACTACAAGAAGGCTTGATGACTCCACGCTTAAGCATGTCGTCTACTTGTTCTGCGATTACGCGACGCTCCGCCGGGGACACACGATAGGGTCGCTGGCGCAAAGGAGTACTCTTCCCTGTGTCAATCGTGTGCACAACGGTGTTCGTTCTTCCTAGCACTGCTTGGGGAAAGTCAAACAAACGCCTGAATTCGTGCAACAGCATAACAAGCTGCTCTCGTTGAGCCGGGGCGAGATGGCTGTCAATAGAACGGTGAAATGCATCGGATGACACGGTGTTCGAGGCAAAGTGAGGAACCAACGCGTTCAGCTTCATATTAGGCTTGGTGTCGAAGAAATCTGCAGGCACGATAGTACCTTCATCGATAAGCTGAATGTGGCCGAGTGTCTCGTTGCGGCGCAAACTGAGGGGACAGGAGTTGGAATTGTAAATAAATAATCCGGTAGTGTCTTGACAAAGCTCAAGAACGGCGAATGGAAGCGATGTGTGGTGGCGGCTACCGAAGATGTCAGATGGTGTGAATAGGATGGTAGCGTCAGAAAGTGAAGCGCAGCAGGCAGGGACAAACTGGGCGCTGAAAGGAGGATGGTCTACGTCCGGCGCGATGACAAGGTTGGCCACACTAAATACTGCCACATCAACAGAAGGCGCATAAGGAAGCGGTAACAGCTCCACTTCGGCCCGAGCGCAGTCCACGATGGCGTGATGACGTGATAAGAAATCCCATCCTAGGATGACATCGTGGGAACATGAAGCCAACACGTGAAATTTATTGATGTACAACACGTCTCGAATAACAACTTTTGCTGTACATGCCGCGACGGGCTCAATTTGTTGGGCTCTCGCAGTGCTAAAAGAAACCACGGGAGAAAGCATCGTCACTTTACGAAGAGAGCGGCAGAGTCTTTGACTAATCACAGATATCGGGGCACCGGTATCGATGAGTTCAAGTGTTCGTACACCTTCGACGATTGCATCGATAAGATTGGCGAGAGACAAGCAAGAACTTAAACAATTAGACGATGACGCTGCTCGTGCTTCCGGAGCTGCGGCAGTTAGTTTTCCGTCTCAATAGAGGTGCGTCTTCGACGCATAGGCGATACAGAACGACGACTTGTTGAAGGGGAAGGCGAGCGGGAAGTAGAACGTCGAGAAGCAGAGGTTCAGGTGCTGGAAGCAGCTTGCGCATCGCGTTCGTGAACTTCAGGTGGCACGTGAGGCGCGTGGTATGGAGGCCAAAACAAGTAGTCAGCCTATCTTGGTGCATTAACTGCGAAGCGCCGATGACATAGACGTGCAACGTGACCTGCAATTCCGCAAAAGTAACATATGGTCCGGTTGTCAGCAGTGCGCCAAGGATTTTCGCCGTGCTGCTGTGTAGGTGGAAACGGCGCCGTGGAAGGTCGCACAGGTTGTGGCGTATACAGTGGCATACGAGGTGGAGGCATTGCCACGACGGCCGCATAAGTCAGTGGCGCGGCAACAAGTGTTGGTGGAGAGGCAGACGTAGGTAATGGCAACGCCTCGGAGACCTGCTCTGGAATAGCCTGTCTGATTGTCGGCGTTAGGCGGTTTGTTGGTGCTTCGGTGGTCGGCAGATACGAAAGACCTGAAAGCTGTCGTGCGACCTCTTCGCGTACACAGACTTTTATCTGCTCCAGCAGGGTGTTGTCACCACCGATGGCCAGGGCAGCGAGAGAGTCGTCTGCTGTCATCGACCTTCGAACTGACGCACGTTGTTTCCGAATCTCTTCCAAGCTCTGGCACAAGGTCACAAGTTCGGATATGGTACTTGGGCCCTTTGCCAGCAACATTTGAAAGGCATCATCGTCTATTCCTTTCAAGATATGCCTAATCTTGTCTTGTTCGGTCATCTCAGGGTTAAAGCGCCGACATAAATCGATGACATCTTCAATATAGCTTGTGAAGCTTTCGCCCTGCCTCTGTGCTCGTCCGCGTAGGTGCTGTTCAGCACGCAGCTTGCGCACTGCGGGGTGATCGAACACAGCTCTAAGGGTGGTTCTAAAAGCGGCCTAAGTGGTAGATTCAGCATGGTGGTTTGTGAACCACAGGCTGGCGACGTCTTTAAGATAAATTGTGACATACTCCTATTTCGAGGTGTCGTCCCACTTGTTGGTGGCGCTCACATTTTCGAGCAGCTGCCACCAGTCTTCTACATCTTGGTTCTCGGCGCCGTTGAAGCAGGGGGGATCCCGTTGGCGCAGGGTGGTAGGTACGATGACCAGTTGAGATGGGGCTGTGCTTTGCAGGGTGGTGCCTTGCTCGGTCGTCTGATCAGGCATTGCTGATGCAGTGGGCAGCTTCCGCCATCGAAGTTAGGTTTGCGTACCTAGCACCTCCAGCACTTTGCAAGGGAGTTTCATAGCAACGCCAGGTAGTAGGCAGGCAGCCGGTACAGACACAAATCCTCAGGCAGCCCAGCGTTCACAGCTCGTGCACACGCTCGCGCTTCGCACTCAGGGATGGTCCCACTAGTCAGTGCCTTGCGAATTCCCCACTACACACACACACACACACACACATATATATATATATATATATATATATATATATAGAGAGAGAGAGAGAGAGAGAGAGAGAAAGAGAGAGAGAGAGGGCAGGAATCAAACCTGCGACCTTCGAATAACGCGTTCTATGCTCTACCACTAAACTACCACGGCGGCTATCCCCCAGCCACTTTATTGGGTTTATATGTGAAATAAAACGTGGAAGTGTCAGTCAGCGCCACCTATAGCCATGGCGGCGAGTGGGGCACACACTTTTTGAGCTCGTTTGATGTCACCTAGCACGTGAATTTCTTACGAACTGGCAGTTGACCAATAGTCCCTCGTATACAACCTAATGGCACAAAGTCTGCCAGTACGAGACCCTCGTTGATAAATAAGGGAAAGAAGTGTATACTTAAGGGCTCACTTTTCCGTGTTTTTGACACAATAATGATGAAATCTAATAGACAATAATGCCAAGGTAAGTATTGGGAAGGTTATTAGACCGAATCGCAAGGTAACTGTGAAGGAAGAAAAGTAAGTGAAAAGATAACTTGCCATGGGCGGGAACCGAACCTTCGACTATATATATATATATATATATATATATATATATATATATATATATATATATATATATATATGTGTGTGTGTGTGTGTGTGACGCTACGATCACTGGGTGACGTGGCCTGGCTCATACGCCATGTTTTTCCATTTTGACTTCCTCTTTCTCGGCTTCTATCTACCATCACTTCATACGTCACACGATTCCCCCTCCCCCCGAAAGATCGCACCGTTTATAACCTACGAAAAATTGAAGAAGCCAATAGACAGACAATGTCCAAATTCACAGTATCACGTCCAGACGGAGTTCCACAATCTCACGAAATCTTCAAGGCCGATTGAGCAGTCCGATGAATTTTATGACAACTCTGGTGGGCGAGGTTGACTGTTGCGTTCTGGCCAACTGAAGCACGCCTTGAACGTAGAAATTACTGATGACACAGCGATTCTCGTCATGAATGAACAAGGGTCGAAGTACTTGTAGCATTTGATAGTCGGATGTCGTAGGCACAAAGTTCTCCGTCGTAGACGCTGCTTTCTGTGTCGTGGCTGAGACATAACGAGTGCTTGCAGCCTGCATGTGCGAGAACCGAAGCTGATGGTATGATGCCTTTGTTCCTTCATTGTACACGTGGTAGCTGCACGTCTCTTTCGTAGCTCTCTGTAGTCTTCTCTCAGTTTGTGGAATCGTAAACACGGCGTTGAGAACTGGTGCAGGAAACTTTGTCGACGTTGCTTTCTGCGAAGATGGCTTAGGCATCGACTTCGTCTTTGCTTCTTTAATTGATGTTGTCTCTGATGATCTTTCAGCCACAAGTGTACTCGTGAGGAGGTTTCACTTGATCGTTGTCCTTGTTCGAGTAGCCGTTGCAGTTCTTGGAGTTCGTGGAGTTGCCTTTGTTGAAATTGCTCGTCTTCTTGTGAAAGTTCGTCAGATGGGCCTCTTTCAGGAACATGAGTCTGCTTTTCTTTAGATGGTGATGTGATCAGTAGATTGTCGGTAGTAGACACTGTTCTGCTAGGCTTGTCCTGTGATGAAAGCAGCGTGACAGGCTGATGATAACGCTCCCAAGATGGTTGTGAGTCATCCTTGATTGTAAATGCTTCTGTCAGTTGACAATGCGCCGGCGTTGGTGGATTCGAAATTCCTGCAGTGCTTTGACTCACATGTGTGTTGTCACTTGACGATGAGAGCACAACAGACATGGCTTCAGGTGGTTCTGATAGCGTATGTTTTTCTTTTTGCAGCGTAGTTAGGCTGACAAAGTCTGTCGAACAACCCTGGTCCGGAACGTCAGGGTAGGGGCTGGTATTGTGGGGATTCACTAGCTCGTCACGCGTGAATTCCGTCGCACGCTCGAAACCGTCTGGGCCTTGTGTGTGACACGAAGCATCAAGGAATTTGGGTGGTTCAGTAAAATGCTAAGTGTTGTGGTGCAGTGAACACGTTGAAAATGTCGATTTCATTGTTCTTGGGAAAGCCGGCTTTAGGTTTAATCTTTTGCCGAAATGGTCTAAATTCCTATTGGTATACGGAGGCTTTACCTTGGCTGTTGTGACGTGCAATTTACCAGTCGGTGTTCGAATGCGTGACGTTTTTTCAGAAGAGTCATATGATGGTACAATGGTGGTATATTTTCTCTGAGGTCTCGTTTGGAAAATAGGCTTACTGCGGGAAGACTTCGCGTAACTCTGATGGGCGAGTTGAAAAGCTTTCCGCTGATTAAGTATGGACAGGTCTTCATCGTATACCTTGAAACGACTGATCATTTCTTCTTTGATCTTTTTACAAGACTCACCGTTCTCGAAGATGTGGGTGAGGTAAAATTTGAATGCCTCACCTGAGATGTAGTCAGTAAAGTTGATGACCATCTCCCGTTCCGACCATGATGCAGTGGTAGCATGGAGCTTGAACAGGTCGAAGCAGTCTTGTACGGGTCCATCGTCCGCTGCTCCGGTTTACTTGGGGATGGGAAGGTCAGTAGATGCTTCGGACATGATGCTGGTCGATGCGTAATGCTAGGCGCTTGCACGGTTGTCCATGTGTGGTCAGGGTGTCTTGCGTAGAACTGCGTCGATGTTGAGCGACTGATGAAGGGGCAGGCAGGTCTCCATCCTGTCGACTTGTGTGACGCTATGATGCGTGTGACGAACCACACGAGAACGGTGTGGTGGAATGGTAGAGAAGGAGGAAGACGAAGACAAATAAATGGTTCATCGTACAGCCATCACGCCTCCTGCGTCACACGATATATATATATATATATATATATATATATATATATATATAATATATATATATATATTGATATATATATATATATATATATATATATATATTGTAATGAAGAGAACAAGAGACAACACCCGATCCTGGGCCAGCTGTTCTTATTCTGTCCTTCGTCTTTCTCTGCTTCTACCAGCTAGCTCCTCGCACCCAGAGCCCCGATTCCGCTGCTCTTAGTCATCAGTGCTCATCACACTCGGTCATGACTGCGAGAGCGTGGAGCGCCCGACAGTGCTTCATGTGGGCGCGGTTGGCTGCGTCGTGGTGGTCAGACTCTTCCATGCTTGAGCTTCGTCTGAAACTATATTGGAGCAAAATCCAGTGGCCGACATTGATTGTGGCCGTGGTCGTTCAAAATGTCGGTTAAGACGCTGAGGTTTGCTGAGGTTTGGCGTCAACTTTGGCCGATAGCGACTCTGAGTTACGACTTTGTGTTGCGACGGTCTATAACCTCGGCCATGTTGTGACGCTTCCAGTGCGTTTTCGGACGAGCGGAATAAGTTCTGTCGTTGCGGTTGATCTCGTCCAAGGTTCGACGTGTTCGGAAGACTTGGCGAAAACAGTTCTGGCTGGTGGCACTGACTTCCTCGCCTAGGCCGGACCCGTCTAGGCTGTGACGTGGCACGCTGAGACTGTATTTGTTGCCTTGGTCGGCCACAGTGTCGTTGTTAACGTCGGGCATTGGCATTCGCTCGCACTTTGTTCGATGGAGACTCGGTGGTATGAAACTGGTTGTACCTCGGTGGTCTGTCTTTACGACGCTGTAACATGGTGTAGAGATTTGGTGGGTGACAGTGGGTGTGTTGGAGCAGTGGTTGCTTGCCAAGTAGACATTTTTGTCGTCTGAGTGGGGTTGGGTGGTTTTTATGCGCAATTAAATGCCGAGCCGGAAAATGTTTGCGCAACAGAGGGTGAGTGTGAGCACTCACAGGCCACTGGACACAACCATGATGCGACGCGCCCGCAGTTTCCTTGCTGTTATCGCTATTGTTTTGACTGAGCTGGTCATGGCCTGAACAATCAGGGGTGATTTCCATGGTTACGACTTCATGGGGGTGTGCGCGATGCTCAGGTTGTACGTTGGAAGTCAGAATGGCGTGCTTGTCGTCGTCGGCGAGATCGTGCATCATGTTGCCAGAAAGGCCGATGCTGACTCTCTCTGCCTGGAACGCATCGATGTAGCTCACACGCTCGGCCAATGACTGCAGATGTGGTACAAAGTGGTTCAAGATTGTCTCCTTGCTATCCACGGCTGTTTTCGACAGCTCTGTTTTGGAAATGGCATTGGTTGCTGGCACGGAAGTTCGTGAGATGGTTCCCGGTGTGGAAGCTGGCATCGGAAGAGCGACGCCTGCCTTGGAGCCTGTTTCAGTATACCCTGCGGAGCGTTCTGCAAAGAGGTCATAGAAGCTTATGCAGAACACAGCTGCACATTCGGGATGGTTCAGTGTGGTTATGTCGTTTGAGTTACGCCCTTCACGAGGCCCGTCTTAGATAGTGGTCTTTGGCTGAGCTGAACATGAATTGAACGACGGCGAAGAGTCCAGAAGCTCAAGTGAACTGCAACGCGTGACTGCAACCTGGAGGCGGAAACCCTCCAGCGCCTTATACACGGTTGTCCTCAGGTTGAACTGGGTGGTGGAAGGGAGATCGGAAAGTATCCGGTCAAAGGTAGCTATGAGCATGGAGCTCCACTCCACCCAGGACTGCTGCTTGAAGCCTTCATACCGGTGCCACGCCGCTGCACCTTCTCGAAGACGGTCTACAGCCGCGGTCCATTTCTGGGATTCCGTCCAGGCCTCGCGCATTGCTATTGCGCTGACGGTTGCCACCCAGCTTCAGTGTCGTTCCGGACCCCGTGGAATTTCGGTAGTTCGCAGACTGCTGGTGATTGTGTGGTGGCATGTGGCAACGCAGAGGTCATCGACGCGCAGCAGTCGAGCTGGTGTCAGAGCTTGATGAGAGAATACCGAAGCTCCCTGCGTTGCTCTGGTGTGCTTGCCTCAAGATCGCATGAGGCAGCTACATCACACACTGCGTTAATGACACACAATGCTGGCAACATTGTAGGAGCTCGCTCGGCGCTCAACGCTGTCAGTTTCTTAGTCTCGGCGCGGAGTAGCCCGATGGTACGCCGCAGTTCCACGGCACTGTCGCGCGAGGCTTCTGAACCGCTTTGGTTCGCGTCTGTGAAGCACGTAGTTCTAGTAGTACTCACGGCGGTGACACGAACGTCCAAGGAAGCATGAAAAGCGTTTCTTGGTGGCTCGAATGTTGGAACAGTACCGGACAGGAAATGCAGGCCGTGGGAACCTTGAACAGCATTCCCAAAAGACAGGAGCCCGTGCGTATTACCGCAAAGTGGTAGCATAGTGACTATTGGGTGATGGCCTGGTAATACAGAGGAGGCATGAACGGTGTGCACTGTTGGTCCGATGGGCAGCTGAAGCGGCGGCCGTGTTGTTGACTCCATCGCCAAAGAAGCGTGAACGGCGTTCCTGGATGGAGAAGCCCGCACTGCCGACGAAACATGAAGACACGTACCGGTAGCTTCCCGCAGAGGGTTCACTTGTCATTTTGCGCTAACGGTAGAATCTATAGCCAAGGACGCGTGAACGGCGTCCCTTGTAAAATGGTACCGGTAACCTGTACTGCAGCCGCCGAGGAGGCCTTGACGCCGTCCCCGAACGGTGGTGGCAGTGGCGGCAGGTGAAGAGCTGCCGAGTAGGCTGTCCTCAAGCGGCGCTTATCGCGGCTGTCCTGGATGACGAAGCCGGGACGAAAGACTTCTTCTTCGTTGACCGCGCCATTGTAATGAAGAGAACAAGAGACAACACCCAATCCTGGGCCGGCTGTTCTTATTCTGTCCTTCGTCTTCCTCTGCTTTTCCAGCTAGCTCTTCGCAACCAGAGCCCCGATTCAGCTGCTCTTAGTCATCAGTGCTCATCAATATATATATATATATATATATATATATATATATATATATATATATATATATATATATATATATATATATATATATATATATATATATATATATATATATATATATATATATATATATTATGGGTAATTGTCTCCATTATATATAACCTCGACCTTATAAGAATAACTTTGAAGTCCTTACTGTGAAGTAATCTTTGGCAGTTGATTCGCCTGTGACCAGTTATGCGAGTACAAGTATCCAGCACAGTATCTATAACAGCAAGATACTCAGGAGAGTTACAAAATATCCAGCTGCGTATGTCGCCACCTCCACTCTCAACCTGCGAAAGGTCAAAGCAGTGGTTGAGGAAGCGATGGTGTGACTTCTTGGTCATCCACGTAAACATTAAAAAAAGCAGAATCCGAAGCCACATATAAGACATATTCTATCGGTAGTGCGACCTTTCAGCCATCACTAATTTAAAAAGAATGCTGAGACCAATATAGAATTGAGGAAATAAATTAGCTTGTGTGCAAAACGCTTTGGTCGTTAATTAGCCGCCTATTCATATAAACTGTATGTTAGGATTCATATAAACTGTATGTTAGAAAGTTTTAATGGATATGCGCCAATGATTCCGTATATAGTTATTCAAATGGTATTGCTACTACGTAAGCGCGCTTCTATTTTATATTCTAAAAAGAACCTGGAACAAAGAGAGCCCATGCAAAGTTCTAGAACAGGAATGAACAAAGGAGCCTACCGGCAAGGTCTTGTTAACGAAGAACACCCGCGATCTATCTAAACACCTGCGATCTATCTATCTATCTATCTATCTATCTATCTATCTATCTATCTATCTATCTATCTATCTATCTATCTATCTATTTATCTATCTATCTATATATCTATCTATCTATTTATCTATCTATCTATATATCTATCTGTCTGTCTGTCTGTCTGCCTTTCTGTCTGTCTGTCTGTCTGTCTGTCTGTCTGTCTGTCTGTCTGTCTGTCTGTTCTATACGCTATAGATGTCACGACTAGGCAGCATAATAGTACATCATGTAGAAAAGGTTAGTTTAAGTATTAGGATAACAAATAGCAAGGTGGGAGTGGCGATGTAACTGAATAGGTTACCGGCAGGTATATATATTTATATATATATATATATATATATATATATATATATATATATATATATATATATATTTAATATGCTCCCGCATGTGTACATCTCATCAATTCGGGCTTCACTGACAAAGACTGTTTCCAACACTGCCCAAAGGGGTCGCACAGTTTTGGAAAGTTGGAAACAGCTTAGGATTCAACCACATCTGTTACGTTGACAAAATCAGAGACTAAAATTCCTCTTTCCGCTAAAAACTAATCTTTTAGGTATAAACGCGAGTCATTATTTAGAACCACTTACAGCTGGTAGAACCCGGCGTCATCACGCTGACTCTGTTACACCTTATCGTACGAAAACTAATATTTCGAAAATCTCCTTTTTCAACGCGCCATAACATATTAGAACAAGCTATCTTTTTCACGTCTTTCTAACGCCGATCTCTTTTAACATGCAATCATTTCACACCACGAGCAAACGAGCCCTTAGGTATGCACTTCTTTCTTATATATATATATATATATATATATATATATATATATATATATATATATATACAATAAAAAGAAGTGCATACCTAGGGGCTCGTTTGCTCGTTTGTGCATGTTTTGACACAATCTTAATGAGATATCACAGACAATAATGCCAAGAAATGTATAGGGACAGTTATTAGAACCAATGTGATGTAAATAGGAAGAAACAAAAGTGAGTGAAAAAATAACTGGCCTTGCGCAGTAATCGAACCTACGACCTCGAATAACGCGTTCGATGCTCTACCACAGAGCTATCATGGCGGCTATCTCCCCAGCCACTTTATTGAGCCTATATGTGAATTTACACGTAAGAGTGTCAGTCAGCACCACCTAGCTGTAGCCATGGCGGTGAGTTTAGTACACTCTTTTATGAGACTGAATGGCGTCATGTAGCACGTTAACTTATTACGAGCTGGCAGCTGACCAATAGTCCCTCGTATACAACCTAACGGCACCAAATCTTCCAGTACGAGACCCTCGGTAATGAAAAAGGGAAAGAATTGTATACCTAAGGGCTCGTTTTTCTATGTTTTAACACAAAATTGTTGAGATCTAACAGACAATAATGCCAAGGAATGTATAGAGAAAGTTATTAAAACCCATGTAACTTAAATAGGAAGAAAGAAAATAAAGAAAAGATAGCCACCGCGATATCTCAGTGGTAGAGCATCGAACGCGTTATCCGGAGGTCGTAGGTTCGATTCTTGCTTACGGCAAGTTATTTTTTCACCCTCTTTTCTTTCTTAGTATTTACAATACAATGGTTCTAATAACTTTCCTATACATTCGTTGGCATATTTGCTCGTTAAATCTCATTATATATATATATATATATATATATATATATATATATAATGAGATCTAATTGACAATAATGCCCAGGAAAGTATAAGAAAGATATTAGACCGACATATGATTGTAAATAGGAAGAAAGAAAAGTGGGTGAAAAGATAGTCCTGCCCACGGCAAGTTATCTTTTCACCCACTTTTCTTTCTTCATATTTACATTATTATGTCGATCTAATATGTTTCCTTATACTTTCCAGGGCATTATTGTCTGTTAGACCTCATTAGTATTGTGGAAAAACACGGAAAAACAAGCCCTTAAGTATACACTTCTTTCCCAAATGTATATATATATATATATATATATATATATATGTGACGTATGAAGTGATGGTTTGTAGAAGCAGAGAAGGAAAAAGTGTGAACGGAATAAACATGGCGTATGAGCCAGGCCACGTCTCCCAGTCATCGTAGCGTCACACGAGTCGACAGGATGAAGACCTCCCAGCCACTTCATCAGTGTCTCATCATCGACGCAGTTCTACGCAAGACACCCTGACCACACATGGACAACCGTGCAAGCGCCTAGCATTACGCATCGACCAGCATCATGTCAGAAGGATCTACTGACCTTCCCATCCCCAAGTACACCGGAGCAGCGGACGATGGACCGTAAAAGACTGGTTCGACCTGTTCGAGCTCCACGCTACCGCTGCATCATGGTCGAAACGGGAGATGGTCATCAACTTTACTGACTACGTCTCAGGTGAGGCATTCAAATTTTACCTTACCCCCATCTTCGAGAACGATGAGTCTTGGAAAAAGATCAAAGAAGAAATGATCATTCGTTTCAAAGAATACGATGAAGACCTGTTCATACCTCTTCAGCGGAAGGCTTTTCATCTGACCCATCACTGTTACGCGAAGTCTTCCCGCAGTAAGCCTGTTTTCCAAATGAGACCTCAGAGAAAATATACCACCATTGTACCTCCATATGACTCTTCCGAAAAAACGTCACGCATTCGAACACCGACTGGTAACTTGCACGTCGCAACAGACAAGTTAAAGCCTCAGTATACCGAAAAGAATTTGGACCATTTCGGCAAAAGACTAAACGTAAAGCCGGCTTTCCCAAGAACAATGAAATTGGCATTTTCAACGTGTCCACTGCACCACAACACTTCACATTTTACGGAAACACCAGAATTCCTTGATGCTTCGTGTCACACACAAGGCCCAGATGGTTTCGAGCGTGCGACGGAATTCACGCGTGACGAGCTAGTGAATCCTCACAATACCAGCCCCTACCCTGACGTTCCGGACCTGGGTCGTTCGACAGACATTCTCAGCCTAATCACGCTGCAAAAAGAAAAACTTACGCCATCAGAACCACCTGAAGCCATGTCTGTTGTGCTCTCATCTTCAAGTCACAACACACATGTGAGTCAAAGCACTGCAGGCATTTCGAATCCACCAACGCCGGTGCGTTGTCAACTGACAGAAGCATTTACAATCAAGGATGACTCACAACCATCTTGGGAGCGTTCTCATCAGCCTGTCACGCTGCTTTCATCGCAGGACAAGCCTAGCAGTACAGTGTCAACTACCGAAAATCTACTGATCACATCACTATCTAAAGAAAAGCAGACTCATGTTCCTGAAAGAGGCCCATCTGACGAACTTTCACAAGAAGACGAGCGATTTCAACAAAGGAAACTCCACGAACTCCAAGAACTGCAACGGCTACTCGAACAAGAACAACGATCAAGTGAAACCTCCTCACGAGTACACTTGTGGCTGAAAGATCGTCAGAGACAACATCAATTAAAGAAGCAAAAACGAAGTCGATGCCTAAGCCATCTTCGCAGAAAGCAACGTCGACAAAATTTTCTGCACCAGTTCTCAAGGCCGTGTCTCCGATCCAACAAACGGAGAGAACGCCACAGAAAGTTACGAAAGAGACATGAAGCTACCACGTATACAACGGAGAAAAAAAGACATCGTCCCATCAGCCTTGGTTGTCATGCACGCCGACTAGAAGCAAAGTGTCTGTTGCCCCGACTGCGCTGGATCCGATGCGAAAGACATCCGTCAAATCAATGCTACACAGATTTCAAGCCTTGTTCGTTCTTTACAAGACCTCAAGTCATGTCATCATCAGAGCAGATGTGCAGGGTGGGGTTATGTTATCCTGGGCGCAACACCCAGCCTCGTCCACCAGAGCTACCCTAGATTTGACCGGACAGCTGCCCTCTGCTGTGAAGCTTTTGTGCGAGATAAGAAACCCCTTATGAAATCGAACTACCGTGCATTTTGACATTCTTCGCTTTATGCTTTTTGTTGTTTTGTTGGTTGTAACGTGCTCATTCTTTTGGGGGGAGGGGGAATCGTCGTGAGGCGCTAGATGCGGGAGACGTGGCCTGGCTCATACGCCATGTTTATTCCGTTCTCACTTCTTCCTTCTCTGCTTCTACAAACCATCACTTCATACGTCACACACACACACACACACATATATATATATATATATATATATATACATATATATATATATATATGTTATCTCGTGTTCCCTCATCTACTGTCTAATAAACTAAGACAACCACTTCTGGAAATACTGTATTTGCTTATTTTTCCACGTGTATGTGAGTATCTACATATCGCGCACTCTTAACAATGTGACTTTAGCTTGAAATGTGTGAACATTTTACGTTTGACTATATTTTGGTGTCTACTTTTTGTTCTTCGCAAGTTTTGGTGTCTATATTTTGCATTGTTTCTTCTCATAATTGTACAGTTTGCACTTCCTTCTTTTCATGTTTGTTTGTTGTGTTATATATATAATGCGTTATCCTTCGCTCATTATGTATATTGACATTTTCTAACACTTGTGCGAGTTTCGTGCTTTATAAATGCATTTCTTTGTACGTTGGTCTGTGCTTGGGTCCCTCTTGAGGATTGCAGTATTCTGTAAATAAATAAATAAATATTCTACATTTTTTCAGAAATCAAGAGACCACCAGCAAAAACGCTGAGATACACTATATCACCTGCTGAGAAACTGACACGCTTTACCGCTTTGGAGACCACCAAGGGGCGATGCTCTCTTTGCCACCATCGGTGAAGAGTGTGTAATGCTTGTAGTTTGGTTTTCTTTTTCTAAAAAGAAATATACTTTATTTGTGCGCAGGGAACGTTTCAGAAAGAAGAAAATTGGCAGATCCCACGTACAGTGGGAATGGCTGATATGTGAAGCACGATCGAGAAATGTTGATATGTCACATTAAAATCAGTAAAACGTTACGAGGTGGAGGAAAATGATGCCGTACATGACTTCCGTGAAATCATTATTATGTTCGGATGTATCGTTTACCTTCGTGATCTACTCACATCACGTGATATCAAATTTAGTATACCTGGAGCTAGCGAAATGGCCGCGTGCATGCATTGAGCGTATGTTGTCATGTTGTTACATCACACGCCTGTCGGGATTATCATGTTTGCACCAGTCATATCGTTCCTCATTCAATCAAGTCATGCACCACCAAATTTGATATATGTGGCGCTAGCGAAACGGCCGCGAATGCATCATGAAAAGACCTATATACCTCAATGTAACGTTGACGCGCGCGCACGCTTGGCACAGCGGCGCTACGTTAGCAAAACGTGAGCAGTCTATAGTCTGACGCCAGGCGCGACCAGCTTTCGTCGGCATGGCCCTACGACAATCTCCCGAAATGGGGCATGCTGCGTTTCGCGACGGTGCGTTACCCGGACAACACTGTGTCTCCCTCTTTCCGTGACGGAGGGACGCAAGGCACGCTGAAACGCGCATGCGTCAAAGCAACGCAGCGCTGCACGCGCCTGCGAGAATATGGCAGGACCGGTGCCTGGTGTGGCAACGCTGGCGTGACGTGACGAAATGAACACTGGCGAGCACGCGCACCGCGTCTTGTCGAAATGTATTGGCGCCTTGACTGTGGCACGCAGTCATGTTCTCACATGACACGTATCTGATGATCATTATGTTTGTACCAGTCACATACCTTCGTCATCTATTGGGGTCAAGCAATATCAATTTTGGCATATGTGAAGCTAGCGAAACTGCGCGAGAGCACCATCTGTGTGGCGTGTAGTAATGTTGTTAAAAGACACGCATGTCTTGAATATCTTGTTTGTATGTGTTATTTACCTATGGCGTCCGTTCGGGTCATGTAATATTAAATTTGGTACATGTGAAGCTAGCGAAATGGCCGCGAGCGCATCATGGTCATAGCATGTAGTCATAACGTTACATGACACGCATCGCATGTTTATCATGTTTGCACCAGTATCACATCTGTATCATCCATTATAGTTCTATAACACCAAATTTGTTATAAGCGAAGCTAGTGAAACGGCCGCCAGCGCATCATGAGCGTCGCATGTAGTCTTGTTGTTATATGACACACATCTCATGATTAGCATGTTTGCACCAGTAGCATACCTTCGTCATCCATTCACGTACTGTAATAAGCAATTTGGTATATCTGACGCCAGCGAAACAGCCACGAGCGCATCCTGAGCGTGGCATGTAGTGATGTTCCATGAAACACATGTCATGATTTTCATGTTAGGATCTGTCGCTTGTGTTGGCGATGCAATCATGTCATACCATACCAGTATCGCAACATGCCATGTCAACGAAACCACCGCAAGAACTGCAGGACCATGAAATGTAAAGCATGACATTCATTACATCCATTTCATGATTTTCATGTTGTGACTAGTCAAATATGTTCTTCATACAGTCATGTTATGCCATGACAAGTTTGGTATCAATACCGTTATCAGAACGGGCAGGAGGGCTAAAAGTGTTAGGTGCCAAGATAGATAGATAGATAGATAGATAGATAGATAGATAGATAGATAGATAGATAGATAGATAGATAGATAGATAGATAGATACGCTCAAAGTTCGCTAAGAAGTGCTTCGCGTTTAAAAGATAGGAAGGAGTGCGCCCTTAGAACCATTTTACTGCACAGTGTGTGGCAAAAGGGCGGGGAGACGACACACAATTAAGAGAGTGGAGAGATGACGCACAGAAAAAAATGGAACAAATGATGATACATGAGCCAGAACTTCTTACTGAAATCCTAAAATAAAAATTCGACTCGAAGTAACCTGTATTAATTGTCGAACAGAGTAGCGGACGAGGCACTTACACACTCAGCTCCTGCTTTTCGAATAAAAAACGCTTCAAGTATTTCGCGTGACCTCTTGTCTTTATATCTTGCCGTTACTCGGCATTCATCTCACTTCGAGATGCACCCACAATTGGCACTGACTTGTCAAGTGGCTGCTGACTGATCCGCGCATGAGATTTGTGTGCTTCTTAGGACGACAGTTCAGACAGCACGCCTTCTGACCGATGTAGTATCGACTATATGATAGATAAATGAGATAGACAATGCCTATATTAAATTCTACGAACTGTTTTGCATGCTTCAAAATTTTCTTTGAGGGAAACCGGGGTTAAGGTTGTCTTCACGACAAAAAACAATCTAGGCTCTCTATTTAAAAGAGTTAATCACGAAGGATCTTCAAGTGTCGGTTGCAATAAGGAGCACGCAAAAATGTTCATAGAATATATCATACCTAAGTATTTCCTACCTTTCCTTTTGAAACGTTCCCTGGACACTAAGAAAGCATGTTTCTTTCAAAAATGCCAAACAAGCCAAAGTTGCCACACATTTGCAATTTTCCTTTTTATTTCACGGGACAAGTTTGGCCAAATGAAGTATTCATCTTGGACACCGTGACGGCTTCATAAGTCAACAGCCCCGTGACTAGGCATATTAATGGTGTGTACATATGGTCTGCGTTAACTATGCGCAACCTTGAAAGCTCGCTCGACGCGTCTTAAATTATTTGGGCATAAACGACGAAGAAACGATTAAAATGATTGACCTGTAGCTCAATAAGATGTATCTAGGTTCTTGGGACTTTCTGACATTTACACCTAGCTTATAAAACTCAGAAAAAGGCAGGGAAAGGAGCATATTTGCTATGTTCTTCAAGCGCATGCTAACAGGGCTAACTCACGTTATTGTGTAAAGCTGTTTTTATCATCTTGTGTTGATAATAAATTACAGCTGCTGCTCGATGTAACACACTTACGAGAACCATATGACAAAATCATCCAGATTAATTTCAAGCCTTCTATATGGGTATTTTTCATAGCATTCGTGTTAGCTGTGGAACCTATACTACGCGAGTGAAACAGAAAACCACGTTACCATGTTCTATCGAAGTGGCTTTGGACCATCCAGAAACAGAGCCCGTTGTTTTGTACGCTAAAGACAAGGTGACTTCTTAGTCTGAAGGAAAAGATTGCGCCGGGTTATGCAGGTTGCAACGACACTTCACGAAGCACCGTTGTTGTTGGTGTGACCATTAACCTGGATTGTACCCACTAAGGAAGACTGGACAAAATTTATTATCTGAATTCGTTAAACACTTTTACTATTGAATATTGACACCCCGAAAATGCTTAGGAAATTGAAAACATTGCAATAATTGTTTTTACCCATTCATACCAGGCGCAACAGTCGAGATCTTGAATAGAAATACAATAAGAGTAAGCTACTTTTTAAATAAATTATTACCACTGTAAATATACTTAAACAAATTGCATGTGAAAATCATTTCTTTTGTTTCCTGAAGGTAACTGCAAAGGGCATCAAAAGGTGTGCGTGGCTCAAGGCCAAAGCCGAAGCACCCAGCCTGACTACTTATCACTTGTGAAGTTAGCGCATGGAATAACAAGAAGCCTGGAACAGTTTCTCCTGGTCTAGTGTGTGCGGAAGTTTAATTACCATGTTACCTATGCCACAGATCTTGGAACATGAATTCAGAAAAGGAAGAAATAACGTGTTTTAAGGAACGCGCATCAATAATCTCTATCATATTCACTTTTTAACATGCACAATGTTGCAACATACCTCACACAGATGCAGTAACAGCTGAAGCGAAGAGGAACGAATGCTATAATTGGACACCGTCTCAGCCACACCTAGTTGTTCTGTGTCCATCTCGCAGCTGCAATTCATCCACTCTGCTATACTCTTTTTGGTAGAGTATAGAACACGGAGTATAAACTGAGTAGGTAGAGTAAATACGTACCTTCGGCAGTGCTGCGAACTTGCAGCACTGCCGAAGGTACGTAGAGGGAACACGCAGTATGCTTTGTGTAGTGTCTTGTCACTGTTTCTTCATTGTGGGCTGTACGGGTTTTAAGTGTGCTTTTTTGCATGACGCGATGTAGAGCTACGCTGTGCCTTAGCGCTCGCCATTGGTGCGGTTACTACTATCGATGTGGTGGCGTTGAGAGATTTGATGACGTAACTGACGAATTTAATTAAGCCTAGAGTTCTATATCAGGGGTTTACACGCAGTGCAGAGGGCGAAACTGCTTGTTTTAGTGCGAACATACTTTGTATCGAAAAGGCCAGCGTGCTTTGAAGATGACGAGTGAAGCGATGACACATCACTACGATTGGTGTGTTTTCGCTCTTATTTGCAGGTGAAAACCCTCTTGTTTAACGTGCTGGCCCATGCTATTCCGAGTAAATGCTTTCACCAGTCAGTGACACTGCTGAATAGTACTTACAATATTAATACCAAAATTCAGCGCAAAGGCTTGCCGTATTTGGACTCCTGTGTTTGGGCGTGCAAAGTAACTCGTTTACTTTGAATCATTAGGCAGTCATCGTGAAAGAGTCCACATTGCTCTATCATTCTTTTTGTGGCACTTAACAGTTGTTGCCACTGCCGAACTCAGGCGATCATGCGTGCCTTAAAGCTGTGCAAGCGTCTGAAGCCGAAAGAGCGTTACAAATGTATTGAACGCATGCACGAAACGTTACCATATATAGAGCGGTAGTCTGTCTTATGCTAATCGAAATATTCGCATGGCACAGACACAATCACATCATGGTAATGAATATTAGGTTATGTGTAACTTACATGACAGGCATTTCTATATTGCCCATGTACTCATTATTTCTCGAAAGTTCAGTGAAGCTTCCTAAAGTCCTAATACCACTTCATTCATCAGTAGCCACGATGTCAATCTTATACTGTGCGGAATTCAAGTGAGTAAAAAACGAAGCAAAATACACAGAATAATACCTCTTTACCTATTTGTGCTGTGAACCCTATTGAAGAAACGTCCACCATGGGAATGGTGGATTCCACCATTCACCATTTTGGTAGATTATGGTGCTGGAAACGTTGGTGGCACATGTTGTATGGTGGCGTATAGTAGAGCGGATGGTGGATGGCGCGCTCCAGCCAGCCGGCAATGATGGAGCACGAAGCAGCGTCACAACCACCGAGACGAGCTGCCACTAAAAAAATAATAGAAATAATTCTATAAAAAACGATGCAGAAAGCACCGGTAAAAAAAGTGTGACAGCACGGTATCGGACCTGCCACCTTCGGATTCCCAATTGAGCTTACTAATCACTGCGTCACGGCGACAAACGGCAATTGCGGTGTTACAGGAGTAGTGAACTCGCAAACTGACTGTTTAACTTCCGTTCTGCATGCCGTTTACTCGAGATGGACGGGCTCTGCACTTTCCACTGAAGTTTGAACATTTGATAAACACGAAATACTGCTGCCTGTAACAATTGGCACTGTGATAATGGCAACAACGCTTAGTTTTTTTTTACAATTTACTTACGCAAGAAAAAAAAACAACTCGGTGAACTGAGGAGCAGATGAAGTTTATCGGCGGTTACTGCAGAGTTTGATATCCGTTGCTCGCTCCTTCCAAAGTTCAATATCTGTTTAGCCTTTATGACGCTTTTATGCCTGTTTGATAGGTAGGCCCGCACAATTGATTGCGATGTTTTTCGCACAACGCACAGCACAGTCGCGCCAGCGCACCGCTTTTGCTCTGTCGTTAGGAGCAACTACATAACGGCTTGGCCAAAACGAATGCACTGTGCCAGAAACATTATGCTATCTTATTGGTTCAGTAAGCATACGAATAGACGATTGTGTGTTCTCGCATACGAGCCAGTGAAGTGCCGGCGAGTGCGACCGGCGGCTGTCAGTGAGGGTAGGCATTATTTATTTAGTATTTATTTATGTATTTATTCAATATACATTACAGACCCAACAGGGCATTGTGTAAGGGGAGAATAAAAAGAATATATACACGCATTGGCACAATTTTCATGCAAAAAATAACATAAACTAATTGTCAATTATTATACAAGTCTTAACAGAAATATCAATGAGAAAATATAATAATAATTTTATTAGGAATAGAGCGACAATGAAAATCAGATGAGTATACATGTGAGATAATGGCGTAAAACAAGCTGAAAAAGCAAACACAAATTGTGAAAAGACTTTATATTATTCAAAAGAAAACATCGCTCAAGAATACACAACAGAACTCAATGGCATGTTAGTATTCAAACCATCAAAAAGTTTAAAGTAAGAAAAAAGAGAGGCACTAGTAGTGAATAAACGCGTAGGTGCTGATTTTGATATGAATAAAACAAGCAGTTAATCCTGGAAATGGGTGAGTAGAAGGTGCGGGACTTTTTCTCGATTGTGTTCACCTATTTTTTCATCTGGAAGGCTGTTCAATGTGTGGATGACACGGGGGAGTGCAGATGAGTTAAAAATGTGTTTTACCGTACATGCGTGCGAATTAAAGATGATTATTCAGTGTCTTTCTTGTGAATGCAGATGTTTGCAATGTCATTGATAATGGCCTTGTTTCATGTACGTGTTTTTGAAATAATGCAAGGAGGTTTATATCACGTCGGCTGCTCAAAAGAGAAGTGATAAGTTTTTTTTTGCGTTATGCTTGCGCTATGATCATAGTTTTTTTAGATGAATCTAGCGGCTCTATTCTGGATAGACTCCAGCATGTTAGTTAAATAAGTGTAATGAGGGGACCAAAATGCAGCAGTGAATTTGAGCTGAGGGCGAACAAATGTTACGTAAGCTATCGATTGATATGTGAGGTTGAACGTCCCACAACCACTATATGATTATGAAAGACGCTTAGTGGAGAGATCCGGAAATTTCGACCACCTGGTGTTCTTTAACGTTCACCCGAATCTGAGTACACGGGCCTACAACATTTCCACCTTTATCGAAAATGCAGCCGCCGCAGCCGGAATTCGATCCCGTGGCCTGCGGGTCAGAAGCTGAGTACCTTAGCCACTAGACCACCGCTGTGGGGCTGTTACGTAAGCTAAGGCATGTATATTTATGAGCGTCTTACGTAGATTGCGGCATATGTGGCCAAAGTATCGTGATGCGTCGCTGCAGATGATGATGATGCGGGTAGTCCAGGAAAGGTTAGATGTGAAGGTTAGACCTAAATATTTAAAAGAGTTAACACTGGATACGCGATTACTATTAATAAGTAAGAAAACTAAGAGTTAGAAGGTTTGTGAGAGAAGGACATTGCTTTACATTTACTTGAATTAAGGAACATTAGCCAACAATTAAACCTATTGCTGATGACGTCGAGGTCATTTTGAATTATTACGTGATCACAAGTACTAGGTATTGCTCGGTAAATTATACAGTCATCTGCGAAAATGCGCACTTGGGAGGACAAATCACTTGGTAAGTCATTAATATAAAAAAGAAAAAGCAGTGGACCGAGAACACTCCCTTGCGGCACACCAGAACAAACGTATGAAAGTGGAGATGAAAAATCATTAACGATGGTTAATTGCTGCCGGTTAGTAAGAATGTTTCGTATCCATGACAGAGTTGATGAATCTATACACAAAGAAGAGATTTTAGAGATTAGGCGGCAGTGAGCAACATGATCGAAAGTTTTGGAAAAATACAGAAAAAACAGTCAATTTGCAGGTTTAGATCTAAGTGATAATGTAGGTCGGTCGTGATTTCGAAAAGCTGTGTTTCGCATGACATGGCCTTTCTAAATCCATGTTGGTTTGGGAAGAAAAAGTCAATTTGGTCTGAGTGATTGTAAATATGGGAGGCGATTATATATTCAAGTATCTTACAGCAAATGGATGTTAGAGAAATAGTTCTGTAATTCTGAGGTGAGTTTTTATTGCCGCTTTGAAACACGGGGATGACCTTCGCAATTTTCTAGTCATGCGGAAGCTGTTCTGTTGTTAGTGATTGCTGGCACCCCAGGTGGTCAAAATTTCCGGAGTCCTCCACTACGGCGTATCTGATAATCATATGGTGGTTTTGGGACGTTAATCCCCACAAATCAATCAGTGAGTGATTGCTGAAAGATGTGGCATAATATTTTACTAGACGGTGAGAGCGTGCCTTTTAGTATCTTAGCGTTAATCTTGTCAACGCCCGCTGACGTGGACAGTTTAAGATTATATATTATAACTGCGATTCCGTCAACAGTGATTTCAATGGGCTGCAAAAAGAGATAGTCAAGATCGGCTACATCGGGGATGTTTGTATGATCTTCAGTGGTGTAAACTGATGTAAAGAAAGTATTGGAAACGTTAGGACAGTCTTGAGCTGGAATGGGAATGTGATCGTTATTTTGCAGCGTGATTTTTTTATCGTGACATTCTGGGCACACTTGTTTCCAAAGCTTGTTTCCAAAGCGTTAGTGGTGAGCAGTGACGGTAGCTCGTGAAAACATACTTATCACGAGCGGCGCGTATCGCGGAGCAGTAGCTATTCAAGAAGTCTCTATACCTTTGCCACGATGCATCAGTTTTGTCAGATGCATACGCTTACAGCTTTGTTAGGGGGTGATATTAGTATCGCAATGGGAAGCTAGGGGCAGAGGACTGATTAGAGAGAAGTGTTTGCGTCTTTGAGTTATCGTGACGCTGACAGTGTCTGGTTATTCATTTATTTCGTTTTTTATCGTGCTGAAATTGTAAATTAAGTAAGATTCCTGTTCGCTTTCTGATTGATCGAAAATTGTTTTTCAATAGTGTAACCTTGGTATCATCAAAGCTGTCGTCTTTTATTGTGCTTTGCTCTGAAAGTGGAAGGCCCGGCAGGGAAGGTAAATGTGCCTGATTGTTGTTGAATGTAATTCTACACGGAGTGTCTGTTTATCCCATGTATTGCATGCTACATGCTCCACATTCGAGAAGGTATATGACACTGTCTGAGTCACAGTCAAGTGCACCGCTTATCCTGTGCTTAAAATTCGAGTGGGTGCTTTTCGCCACTGTCGTTGTCTGCATTTCTTTGCATACTTTGCATCTGCTGTTCCCGCAAAAGTGACACCCAGTTTGAGGTTTCATGCCTATCTTTGAATTTATTAAATAATCCTTCGTACTTTTCCGCCGCTTGAATACCTCACACGGAGGTGAAGTTCAAATTTTGGATAGTCGCACGCTCTGTTTTTTTATGTTAAAGTGTTTTCTTAGGACCTTTTTTATGTTCGGTGGGTTGCTCGTGAAAGTTAATAGATAATTTTTCTTGCGGTGCTGATCAGGATATTTTTGGTGGTTTAGGAGTCTGGTGGTCTAGATTTTTCGCTTTCTTGGTGGCATCGTCAATGATAGGTGGTGGGCATTTTTTATGAAGGAGTACTTCGCACATATGTGTGCTGTTTTTGTGAAAGTTCTTTGTGCGGGAGCACATTCGTCAGCATTTGTGTGCTTAAGAATAGAGAATGCTAGTCTTGCAGTGTCGTGGGTGGCACCTTCTAAAGTGCAGGTATTGTTGCCTGTCCTTGGGTTGTCTGTGTACGCTAGTTACCAACGCACCATCGTTCATTGGAATGAGTATATAAAGGAAGCTTATTTAGGTGTTAGAGTAGGAGTGTGTAAAATAAATGCTGGGTGCACTGGGTGAAATGCCTGTATAAATTTGAGCAGCTCGTTTTCCGAATATGTCCAAAATATGAATATATCTTCTAGACATCATTTATAGAATAAAGGTTTGATATCGCAATGTGTGTGAATATGTTAAAGTAGTTTGGGGCCATTTTTATATACCCATCATCCTGCCGCTGATTTGAAGGTAGTACTGATTGTTTAATTCAAAGTTGCTCAGTTCTTGTACAAGTCTCGTTAAATTTCAATTACTTTTTCAATTGGATATGCGTCAGGGTTGTAGGTGCCATAAGATCCAACAAGTCCCCTTACACCATCGTTATTTGCGACATTTTGTAGAGTGAATGAACATCCAATGTTACGAGGAATGCAGCGTCTGGAAGTTTTACGTCCAACATTTCCTGAATGAAATGGTTTGTGTCACGCAAGAAGGACGCGTCTGTGGGTGGTATGTCTTTGAATAAAAATAATTTAGCTGAAGATAGGTTCCGATAACGTTCCCGGGCCTGATATAATAGGTCTGCCAGGGTTCCCCTTTCTATGAATTTTCTGCAGCATGTAGAAACGACCAGGCACCGAGTGTATCGTAATTAGTGCCTTTCGATGCTTTGAATCAAGAGTGCCGTCACATGTGAGATCCGCTAGGGTTGTTACAATGATGTTTTTGTGCTCAGTGGTACAGTTTAAGTCGAGGTGTTTGTAGAATTGTTTCTCGTTTAGTTGGCGCTTGCCTTCCTCAATGTAGTCCGATCTATAAGGAACAAGAATCACGCCTCCTTTGTCCGCTCTTTATTGACGAGATCTTAGCGGTTGTTCAATACGAGTAGTTCCTATCCTTCTTTCCTTGATATTTTATTCATACTTGGTCTGTGCACCTTGTACGCATGTATGACATCTTTCTGAACTGCGTGTATGTAGAGATCCAGATATTGATCTCTGTTGGCGTCTGGGGTCCATAGCCATCCAAATATCTTACGAAAAATGAGTTATATTTTTGGGGTTTATCGAAAAAATATTGCTGCCATCGTGAGTTTCGTGCGAAGTCGTCAGGGTCTTCTAGAAGTGTGATTTCATCGTACTTTTCAATGCCAGGTCAGAATATAAGTTCATGCGATAGTACACTCAGTTCTTCTTCGCTAAGTTCTTGATCTGAAATATTATTAACGTTTGGTTCTTTACAGTGCGGTGGCAAATCTTTCTGAACGTGAGGTGGCTTGGTATTTTTCATGTAAGCATCAGTTGGTATAGCTTGTGGTGAGACATCGTCCCGCACAAATTTCATTCTCTCTATTTTCTATTTCCTGCGTTTTTATGCTTAAATCCGTTGGCCTCTTTAGCCTCCCATTCCGAAAGAGAAAAGTTATTTTTTACATACTGCTTCTCGTCTGTCAGTGCATTCACTGCCTTTTTACAACGTTCAATTGCGACCCTAATTAACCCCTGTTTGGCGTGATCAAGAAGTTTGTTCCAACGTTTCATTACTCTTTTGGCAACATTATGCATCGATGGTGTTAGCGACAAGTGCAGCCCCTTCGGAGCCGTACCTGCCAGTACGTATTCTTCGAGACAACGCACGTAAAGTTAGTGCCGTATTCATTTGTAAACAACTGTTTTAGGTTAAGAAAATTCGGACCTGTTCTGTGACCCAATTCATCTGCAAAGAACGCTTTTTGCGCATTCGCAATGCTAGCATGTCACTTTGCACAGCCGTGGCGAGTAGAACCACAAAGTACCCGGAGGTACTTGGTTTGCGTTGGAGTTCCTTCCCATTGTGCCTCCAGTGACAAGCTGGTCTGTAGCTGTCTGCTGTTCACTGCTGTTGGTTGCTAGTTACACTTGGCGAATGCTGGCTGCTTATTTTTGCTGCTTGGGGACGGTTAATTCTGGATACTGGTTGCTGTTGGTTGTGGTACAGCTGGTCATTGTTGTTGACTCGAAACAACCTTCGTCGCCTTTTTGGCGTGTGTCTCGTAGGCGGCCTCGACAGCTGTGGCACGCGTGATGGCGGTCGCGCACTCTGTGATGGGGGTCCCGACGGCATCTTCTGGCCTTAAGAGGGGCAGGGCCTGTTTTTGGGACTCATTGGTTCTCTTTCTGCCCTTCGCTGCCTCGACAGGTGTCACCGAGAAGGCCATGTCAGAGTGCCTGGGGGTAGGATAGCATCTTCTGAAGCTCGTACGCCTCCGACTGTGGTGCGTGGTCCAGCCAGTTGTTGATGTGGGGCCACCTTAGGTCGAGCAGCAAGTTGTAATTGTTTCACACTAGGAAAGACGCACCGGCGAAGCTCGCGTGTAGACCATCGACCTCGAGCACGGTTTATGGGGGGAGTGTGTTGATCCGATGGTTCACATAGAAGACGCCCTCTCTCTCTCTCATGACACCAATCCAGCAGTCGCAAGTTAAACTCCCGAGCCTCAAAGTTTAACCTCCTCACCGCACGCCAGTTGTGACGGCGAAGTCGTTTGTTGGGGGCTCATGGGTGCATTAGGGTGGTAAACACCATAGTGATGTCGGATCTCTAATGTCGCACCTGGTCAAGAAAGGCCTCGTAGAGGTTGAATGCTGTAGGGGCATGCGTATTAGCTAGGTCGTTAGTTTCGAAGCGCAAATTTAGGTGAGAGATACCTTTAGAAATGAAGTCCACTAGATCACTGTTGTCGCCAATGTATGACGTAAAATTTCAGGTGGTGCATTCCTCGTAACATTAGACGTTAGTTCACTCTACACAAAGAACCCACATGACGATGGTGTAAGTGCACTTGTTGAATCGTATGGCACCCACAACCTTGACGCATATCCAAGCAAAAAAGTAATTGAAACCTTAACGAGGTTTGTATGTTTTCGAATAACACATTTGAATTCAACAATCAGTACTACCTTCAAATCAGCGGCACGGTAATGGGTACAAGAATGACCCCAAAGTACGCCAACATACTCGTGAACTATATTGAGTCCGATTTTTTCTTACCTTGTGACATCAAAACTTTAATCTACAAATGACACTTAGAAGATAAATTCGTGCTTTGTACACACTCGAAAAACGAACTGCTCAAATTCATACAGGCATTAACCAAATGCACCCCAGCATTTATTTTACACACTAATACACTTACACTAAAATAAGCTTCCTTGATGTACTCAGTCAAATATACGATGGTGCGCTCGTAATTAGCGTATACAGAAGGAAGGTCGCTTTCGTGCTCTCTGTCGTGATCAGATATAAGCGTGGCTCATGAGCGCCTGTGCCCTGTTGAGGCGTGCGCGCATCTAAGACAGGGAGCGAAAATTCCCGGTAACTCCCAAGCATTCGCTCTTGGCAGCGGCAACACCACTTTTATCGCTGGCGGCTGAGAGGCAGCCTTCTAGAAATAAGTCGCGAACAGAAAAGTTATTTTATGACGTCACTGGTGAGCTCCTAAAATATAGGAAAAGGACGAAAAACTTAGAGGAGGATGGTTGCCATGAAAGCCCTTTCTTCCCACTTCGCTAGCAAGCAAAATGTGTTTTCAGGTTCACTGGCCACTTAGGAATTGCGGGCATGATTTTATGGTAATCTTTTTTACAACTTTGTTCGTGTTTTCTGAAGAGGCAAAAGTGCAGATGACTGATTTCTCAGTAAGACGAAACTCGATCTACACAAATGAAATGCACTTTTTATTGCATGTTTTGTATAAAAACACATACACAAACAGGAAGAGCGAAATTGTCATTTTATGAACACAGCTTTAGTTTACAACTGACATATGAGCATAATGAGCAAACGTTTATTCCACAATATCTGAACCTCGCTGCAAATCATCAACGATCGCTGGTAGGACACATCATGTTTGACTAAATCACGTTTGTTATGGCTTTGCACATAGCTATTATACAACTATAGTTCCAAACGACACTGAAGTTCAGAGGCATGGAGAGCCTTGAAGCCATCAGAATTTTTAGAGAAAGAACGTCGCTGCAAATAGTGTTGCTGCAAGTTAGCTGATCTCAATGAGGGAAACAGCGTTACCATAAAAAAGTGAAGTTCACTAGAAAAACCTTTGGCTGCATCCACATTCTCTTTAACACTGATTAGAAGCATTTAGTCCATCAAGTGTTTTTGAGTGATACTATCAGAAATAAAGACTCACAAATCTTGAAATCATGGCTACAAAAATTTGACGAGCAGGAAGCAGCCTATATTTGCAGGACGCCATTTGAACTACACGCTAAACGTTGAAGAAACTAAAACAATATAGCCGAGCCATGAACAGATCTTCCTGACAGAAACTTGACTGCTGTCTTCACCAATTAGTCAAGTGAAACTGCCCTTCTGTCAGTCCAGTCGGGCTTGCAGAGAACTGGGTTTACTCATATGTACTCATGCAAAATCAATACCTGCTAAAATAATGGGTACAAATTATTGTGCTCACACGTTGCCTTTAGAAAGCGCTGGAAAACTTTCACGGAACCAGAACTCCCCGGGTTAGCACACCGCAGAGCCGTGTCAAACATATGTTGCCCGATTAAGCAATCTTCCACGTATGCATGGTCTACTTCCTCGTCGTAGCTCACTGAGGCTTCCGTTCTCTATCCGTCTCAACTCGCTGTCTTTATCTCTCCCGAAGATAATACGCCAACTGAGCGAAATAACTTAGCGCGATCGCACTTTTGATATCGATGAGCGAGAAGCACGAAAAAGCGGAGGCAGGTGCTAAAAACGCTAGTCAATCACTTTCCGCACTTCACCTGATCTTAAAATTAACAAAATAAGAAACAAGAAATGGCATATAAACAAAGCAGAAGCATTTAGAAGGGTATCGAATTTTTGTTATTTCTAAAAACTTGTGAAAGCAAACAGATTTGAACATTCACATCTACCTTGCTCCGTTCAATTGATTCCTACACGATGCCTGGCAACCACTACAAACGTGCATGTTCTTTGAAAAGAAAACTAGTGCCGAGTTCCCGGGGCCTGTCGCAATGCGTAAATTGACGACCTTCAAAGCGCGCCTCGTGGAGAATTCGCGTGATCTCACCAGTGGGAGCACGAACACACTGAAACCCCCGATCTCTCAGTACTGCCAGCGGTGGATGATATTGTTATGCTTGCGAGTCCACACCGAACGTCCATGCCTTTGAAAAAGGCAATATGTGTCAAGGCCAGCACGCGAGCCCGCCTGACGCGAACAACTCAACGGTGTCATCACGCGGCGGCGCCTTTCTGTCGCGCACGCACAGCAAGCCACCTCAGCCCACGAGCCCGTTGCAGCAATAGACGCCTTCCAGTCTGGCGATTCATAGAGTTTCCTACAATACTTACTAGAGGGAACTCAGGCGCTAGTGTCTATGGGAGCTGCAACGCATAGCGCTTCAACGAGCATGGGAATGATGGGTAGTACACGCATTTGTCTAATCTTCGTACTTCTCGCCTGCCTTTGGCTCCGTGCGTGTTAATGTGGCTTAGAGCTTTTTTTTTCACAAAACAGAAAGCGGCGAATGTTCAGCGATTGCGCTTCACCATCATATTTTTTCAACTTACCTTTCCAAATTGGGCCAGGATCTTCAAAAGGGTTGAATCTTTTTTTTATAAACAAAGCCGAAACACAGCATTAAACGAAGCCGCAAGTACGAAGACTAGGCAAATGTGTGTACTACCCATTATTTCTATGGTCGCTGAACGATCGCAGCGCCAGAGTGTTTTCTAGATAATTTTGAGAAACTCTATGTGGCGAGTCTTATGCAATGCGTGGTGACATCACTCGTCCTTGGATGCATCCACGTGCAGCGGCTCCGGATTTGATGAGAATGACGTGGCCCAGCGGCGACCCCATTGAAGGATTCTGACCTCACAGCCAGCGGCGCTTCTGGTTGGACATTTGGTTACTCTGAAAATCCGCCCGGTGCATATCAAAAAAGCCCTGCGTCGCGTCGCCAGCAGTAGTCATATGTGTCAGAGAAGAGAGCTCGGCTCTTCGAGTCTTTACACTGTCGGCCCCAGTGCCGAATTCGTAACGCCTCTATTTCTTTGCTGTAAATAAACCTTCTTAACTCACCGTCGTCTCGTCGGCTCGTCTATCAGATCTGCGCAAATGTAGTCGTGAGCTGAAAAACTAACGCTACCAAATGGCTGATGACCTTCCCGGAGGAATTCGAAGCAGTGGCGCCTTCGGGACCGTGTTGGCATCACTATCTTTCGTAACAATATACTCCAAGTGACAATTTTTCTTTCTTCAAGTTGCTTGCTTTGCTACTTTTAGTATATATTTATGTCATAGCCGTGAGAAAAATACATCAGGGGAGCCGTGGCGGAGCCCAGCAAAAAGCACTTTTGTGTTTAAAAAAATTGATGCATCTGCAAGAAGCAAATGAAGACGAGTGGGCGAACCTGTGGGAGTTGTACGGGTTAGTGACCATACGTTATTCGAGCGTTACCCTATAAAATGTAATATGAGTGACGAAATGGATATAGAACTGAGTCAACGATATAGATACTAAAGTCCCTATTGTGTATTCTGTGGCCGACTTGTATAAAGCGCTTCTGTTTTGAGGCGTTGTGTAATGTTCCATCACAATTGCGACTGATGATAGTCTATTTGTAAACATTTTTTGTGCCTTAGATTCTAGTTTCTCTCAGTGATTGACAAGTGGGATGACAAGCCTCGTCCCTAAAGTACTTCGCGCCTGATATGTAAGATCTTGTCACACAATGGTATATGCAGCGACGAGGGCGTGCCATGTTCTTCAATAGAATAGTTTTGAACCTATACATGTAGCATGCCGAAAAAAGCGGCGACAGTAGTGCAGCCCGTGAAGCAAAGACCGCCAGGGTGTGCAAGTGGTTTTATTTTGAGATCTTGACGATGAACCAGCAAACGAACAAAATGATTCGACCTTTTGTTCGTTCCTGCAGACCACATGCACATTAGAAGCGGGGCTATGTGTTTGCAACTTTTTTTTCTATTAAGGAGAACGACAACGTGTTACCATTGGAACTTTCAGTATTTTTGTTTGTTTTTTGTGGTAGCGCAAATTGGATATGCGTTACGTTGGCTAAATACAGTCTTTGAAAGCGCATCACGCTTGAGCTCTTGTTGCAGAGCTGAATAATCACTTGATATAGTTCGAATAAAAATTTAAAACCAACGCGACTGGGACATGTATAAAAGCCGGCATGTACAGTGTGCCGTGAACTACCAAAACGTGCACTTATTACGCGGATTCATCAGTGTGCCTGCCTTACAGCGGAATGCGCAGGAGAACTCGGGCATGTCTCTCAGGGGAACTATACACCGTGAACGAAATGGCGTGTAGTGTTTTTTGGGTGCGCTACTCCAAGCACACACCCTGGAACACTGGTTGATGAAGAACAGTTTCTTTGGAGACATGTCGAAGCCTGCCAGCTTCATCCGCTTGAAGTCTTCAGGCAACGAGGCGTAGGCCGCGTAAGCAAGCCTGGCTCCCACGAAGTCTGCCAGGTTTTCGGAGTCGAGCTCGTCATCCAGATGATCTTCCTGGCCAGTCAAAGACAGCTGCAAGAGGACGTTGATTAGTAGATTAAAGTGTTCATACAAGCGCAGCTCGCAATACAACTTAGCATACTCGGCTTGATTAGCTTAATTTTAGAAGTAACTGCACATTTACACTAGGTTCGTGCTGTGACCGGGCCTTAATGCGAAGTTCTAGAATCAGAAAGATAATTTAATAGTGTGGCGTAGCGGTATGTTTTCATTCACTCTGTGCCTGGTATTTTGAAGCGCAATGGTCAGTGGCTTTCCACGATACATCTAAGTAATATATCCCGCACCGTTGTTTTGTTTGCGCTATGCTAGCTGCAACTCCGGTGCCAATGTGAGTTTCAACATGCTCCCTCTCACCGTATTTGTACGTACGTTCCAATTTTCTGTTAGTTCTGGATATATATATATATATATATATATACAGGCAAGGCAGTTGAGTGGCCGTAGCGTTGCTCAAGTAGGCAAAAAGATCCTCCGTGAGCGGTCACAACGTGCTTTATTTCGACGTTTCGGCCTTGAGTCTGGCCTTCATCAGGATTGAGGGCAGAGTTTGTTGGTGTTCAGCTTTATACAATCTAAAATCAGAAGAAGAGAGAGAGAGAGAAAGAGGGAAAAATGAAAGAAAAAAGGGAAAAAAGAAAACAGGAAAATATATGGTGGACTTCTCTGGGTGCCCCCTTTCACTATTCTTTCCCTTTCCCCCACCATCTCTCTCCCTGTTCTCCTTTTCACCTTTAGGATGTCTGGGGTCTGTGTATCCTTCCTTTCACTAACGCATTCTTCCCGATCATACGGCGCCTCCTCGCTCTGGCGGTTCGGTGTTTGGGAAAAAGAGCTTTTTTAAAACGTTTAAGCCTTTAACTACTCAGCATCCCGTCGACATCTCTTCGTAGAAATAGGGACTCTGCGAATTGCCGCAGAGGCTGGCAAGCGGGTGCAATGGCAATTCTTGCCCGCTTCTGGATGACGCATGCAGTAGGGGCCTTTCGACTGTGCACAGGGTTGCTGTTGGGCACGTCATGTTTGGCACAATTGATTAGATAGTGAGGTATAAACAGAAACAGATGACAGCTGTACACAGTCGCGAGGCTCCTACTGCACGCTTAATCCAGAAGCGGGCAAGAATTCCCATTGCCCCCGCTTGCCAGCCTCGGCGGCAATACCCAGCGCCCCTCTTTCTACGACGAGATGTCGACGGGACGCTGAGCAGTTAAAGGCTTAAACTTCTTAAAGAAGCTCTTTTTCCCAAACACTGAACCGCCAGAGCCAGGAGGCGCCATCTGGTCGGGAACAATGCGTTAGTGAAAGGAAGGATACACAGACCCCAGACATTCTAAAGGTGAAAAGGAGGAAAGGGAAAGAGATGGTGGGGGAAGGGGAAAGAATAGTGAAAGGGGGCGCCCGGGGAGTCCACCATACATTTTCGTTTTTCCCTCTTTCTCTCTCTCCCTCTGATTTAAGATTGTAGAAAGCTGAACACCAACAAACTCTGCCCTCAATCTTGATGAAGGCCAGACTTAACGCCGAAACGTCGAAATAAACCACGTTGTGACCGCTCACGGAGGATCTATGCCTACTTGCGCAACGCTACGGCCACTCAGCCACCATGCCTCATATATATATATATATATATATATATATATATATATATAAACAATGAAGTGTTAACTTAAGACCCGGAAGTAAAAGTTCAAAAAAATCAAGAACGTAGGAAAAATTGTTTTGTAAAGGACTGACGTTTTGGCCTGACGTTTCCTCCGAGGAAGGCCGGTCCCGCGGCCGAAACGTCAGTCCTTTAAAAAACAATTTTTCCTACGTGCTTGATTTTTTGAACTATATATATATATATATATATATATATATAGTGAAATGTAGTGAAAGGAAGGATACACAGACCTCAGACATCCTAAAGGTGAAAAGGAGAAAAGGGAAAGCAATGGATGGGGAAGAGGAAGGAAGAGTGAAAGGGAGTGCCCGGGAGAGTCCACGTTATATTCTCTTTTTTGTTTTTTTCTTCATTTCGTTTCCTTCTTTTTTTCTTTCGTTTTTTGTTTTTTCCTCTTTTTCTCTCTCCCCCTCTGATTTAGGTTGTATAATGCGGAACACCAACCAACTGTACCCTCAATCCTGATGAAGGCCAGACTCTAGGCCGAAACGTCGAAATAAACCACGTTGTGACCACTCACGGAGGATCTACTGGACAATATATATATATATATAATATTGCTACGTAGCTGACGTATCAGCAGTCAGAAGACGACAACGAGGAAGTGGTCTGTTGGTTGTGCGTGCTGCTTCCATCTTAGCCGACGCCATACGCATCAGTTTAAATATAGATTTTAAATAGACACGCCTCGTGTCATTTTCACGTAACATCTTTGTGGTGGACGTGCTGGGTGCTTCCCCGTCTTCATCACGAAGCTCCGCAACGGCCGCATCATCATAGGTCCAACCATGTCACAGGTTGAACAACCATCGTCTTCGCCACCTGCCCCTACCGTGACTTCTACATACGTGTTTCTACCTCCTGCTCGTGATCCCGGTGTATTTTCCGGTCAGGATGGCGTTGACGTCGACAAATGGATCAACCGGTACGAACAGGTCAGCGCAAGCTATAGGTGCGACCCGACTCTTATGCTTGCCAATGTGCTTTTTTACCTCGATGGCCCACCGCGAGTGTGGTTCGAGACGCACGAAGTGGAGATTACGAGCTGGGACTCCTTTAAAGAGAAGATCCGAGACCTTTTTGGCGACACCGTTGGGCGGCAGATCGCAGCGCGGAATCAACTGGCGGCTCGTGCACAGACGTCGACGGAGTCGTACGTCGCGCACATTCACGACGTCATCGCCCTATGCCGCCAGATTGACGAGCACATGAGTGAGTCGGAGAAAGTGGCCCATGTGCTGAAAGGCATAGCTGAGGACGCATTTAATCTTCTAGTTTACAAGAACGTCGCCACCGTCGACGCCATCATTAAGGAATGCCGGCGGTTCGAAGAAGCCAAGAGCCGCCGTATTACTCAGCAATTCACCCGGCTGCCCAACACGGCCGCGACCTGATCGTGTGAAGCCGCCCGCCAGTCCCCAACGTATGACAACGTCACACGCATTGTTCGTCAGGAAATCGAAGCCGCCTGTCCGGCTCCTCTTGAGCCACCCGTTTTCGCAACGCTCGCCTCTGACCAACAACAGCCGTCAGTGGCGTCAATACAAGCTGTGGTGAGGCAGGAGTTTGCGAATCTCGGACTTCCATCAGCATGTCCCTTGACTCGCCCTGAAGCCCCGTCCTACTCCCGAGGACACGCTCGCCGTTCACCTCCAACAATGCCCTTCCGTAACCCTTCGGAATGGCGAACATCCGACGACCGGCCTATTTGTTTTTCCTGCCACCAGCCTGGGCACGTTTCTCGCTATTGCCGCCGCCGTTGGTCAAACTAACCACGTCAGACTTTCTCTACCTCGGCGCTCATGCATCCGACGACCCCTCGACGTTCAGTCGCCACACCCTTCAATTTCTATTCGTCGTCGTCTTACGAGCCTTCCACTGACGCCCCTTTGCCCGGTCGCCGCTACCCTGACGCCCCTTCGTCCGGTCGCCGCAGTTCTCGCTCCCCGTCGCCGCTACGTCGCGAATCCCGCTCTCCACCACCTCGGCGCTTTTCCTCGCCGAGCTTCTCTGGACGACCGCAGCAGGAAAACTGGATATTGCAGCTTATAGAGGTGAAGCTGCAATACCAATGACGGCCGAAAATCCTCTACTGACGCTTCCCACGCACCATAGCCTGCTTGAAGTACAAGTCGACCATGTTCCTGTGACTGCCCTCATTGACACAGGTGCGCAATTGTCTATTATGAGCACTTCTCTACGCTGCCGCTTACAAAAGATTATGACGCCATCTACGACGCAGGCAATACGTGTGGCCGATGGTGGTACTGTACCAGTAATCGGAATGTGCACTGCTCGTGTCAGCATTGCCGGTCGTCACGCCGTGGTCCTTTTTGCCGTGCTAGCCCGCTGCCCTCATGACCTCATACTTGGCCTTGATTTCCTTTCGGCACACTCGGCCTTAATTGATTGTTCATCTGGTACCCTCAGCCTTGATCTACCAATCTTTGCCGACTACTCTGCAAAGCCCACCAGCCGCTTGAGCCCAACCACTTTCGTTCGCCTGCCACCTCGAGCCGTCACGTACGTGTCCTTGTCATCGACCCCTCCCGTTCTTGACGGTGATTATATCGTTACGCCAATTACTGACGTTCGGCTGACGCGCAGTGTTACTGTGCCCTATACCGTCGCGACCATAGCGGATAACTGTGTGTTACTTCCGCTCCTTAACTTTGGTTTCACCCCTCAAGTGTTGCCCTGCCAGATGTCTCTAGCCCAGCTAACTGCCATAACAGAGGACGATGTCAGTGTTGTCGCTGTATCTGCTCTTGATCAAAGCGCAGTCTCACGGTCACCCAGATCAGACGATGCTATTTTTCGAAACATGATTGGATCGGAGCTGTCACCTCACCAGGCCGACGCCCTCTGCCAAGTTTTGGCCTCATACAGTGACATTTTCGACACTAACGATCGTCCCTTGGGCCAGACTAAAATTATCACTCACCGAATCAACACTGGTGACTCTGCGCCCATTCACCGTCGGCCGTACCGCGTGTCAGCGTCTGAGTGAGAAGTGATTCAGAAAGAAGTGGCCAAAATGCTTACAAAAAACGTAATCGAACCATCAACGAGCCCTTGGGCATCTCCCGTGGTATTAGTAAAAAAGAAAGACGGCTCATGGCGTTTCTGCGTTGAATATCGCCACCTCAACAAAATTACCAAAAAAGACGTGTACCCTCTACCACGCATTGACGATGCCCTTGATTGCCTCCATGGCGCCACCTTCTTTTCATCTCTCGACCTCCGATCTGGCTACTGGCAAATTGCTGTAGATGAAATGGATCGAGAAAAGACCGCCTTCGTTACCCCTGACGGTCTTTACCAATTCAAGGTCATGCCATTCGGGCTCTGCAATGCTCCAGCGACCTTTGAGAGAATGATGGACACGCTCCTACAAGGATTTAAATGGTCGACATGTTTGTGTTACCTGGACGACGTGATCATTTTCTCACCTACCTTTGCAACCCACCTTGAACGCCTTTCGACCATTCTATCCGTATTTCGACGGGCCGGCCTGCAGCTCAATTCCTCCAAGTGCCACTTCGGTCTTCGTCAGATTACCGTATTGGGTCACCTTGTTGACGCTGCCGGCGTACGGCCAGACCCGGTGAAAGTACGCGCTGTAACAAACTTCCCAGTCCCACGCTCTGTCCATGATGTTCGCAGTTTTGTGGGCCTCTGCTCCTACTTTCGCCGGTTCGTGAAAAACTTTGCGACACTCGCCCGGCCACTCACCGACCTTCTCAAACAAGACGTTCCATTTTCTTGGGGCCCTCCTCAAGCTGACGCCTTCTCTCAGCTAATTACTGCTCTAACGACACCTCCTATTCTTGCACATTTCGACCCCGATGCTCCCACAGAAGTGCGAACAGACGCGAGTGGTCACGGAATCGGTGCAGTTTTGGCGCAAACTCAGCGGGGCAACGACCGTGTAATCGCGTACGCAAGCCGTCTGCTTTCTAAGTCTGAGCGCAATTATTCTATAACAGAACGGGAATGTCTCGCTCTTGTTTGGGCGGTTTCGAAATTCCGTCCTTACTTGTATGGCCGTCCTTTCCGTGTCATCACAGATCATCACGCGCTGTGTTGGCTTTCTTCTCTGAAGGACCCCACTGGACGACTTGGTCGTTGGGCATTACGCCTACAGGAGTATTCCTACTCGGTTGCTTATAAGCCTGGACGTCTCCATCTGGACGCCGATTGCTTATCCCGCTACCCTGTTGATCAGCCCGACGAACCAGACATCGAGCCTAGCCTCAGTGTCATGTCAATGTCCCAGTTTCTTCAGATACGTGATGAACAACGTCGTGATGCTTCTCTGCGACAACTTATTGACCGTCTCGAATCTGCTCCGAACGACACGTCACTTCGCATGTGCGTCCTCCTGAATGGCACGCTGTACCGTCGTAGCCTCCAGCCAGATGGCCCTGAGCTCCTTCTTGTCGTGCCAAAAAATTTGCGTTCAACCGTGCTGCACGAGCTTCACGATGAACCAACTGCAGGTCATCTGGGTGTATCTCGGACGTACGACCGCGTGCGTCGCCGCTTCTTTTGGCGTGGTCTCGCCCGGTCCGTTCGCCGGTACGTGTAATCCTGCGATAAATGCCAATGTAGGAAGCGACCTACTGCGCCCCCGGCTGGACTTCTTCAACCGATCTCCATCCCAACCGAACCTTTCTTCCGTGTTGGTATAGATCTTCTCGGTCCTTTTCCCGAGTCGAAATCGGGCAACAAGTGGGTCGCCGTTGCTATAGACTACGCTACTAGGTATGCCATCACTCGAGCGCTCCCCACCAGCACCGCTACTGACGTTGCGGACTTTTTGCTCCACGACGTCATCCTACACCATGGCGCTCCTCGCCAATTACTCACGGATCGTGGCCGCGCCTTTTTTTCCCGTGTGATCGACGATCTTCTGCGCTCTTCCTCGACGCACCACAAGCTGACCACTTCCTATCATCCCCAAACAAATGGCCTTACCGAACGGCTAAATCGGACTCTAACGGACATGCTCGCGATGTATGTGTCCTCCGACCACCATGACTGGGACCTGGCGCTACCTCACGTGACCTTCGCGTACAATTCTTCGCGCCACGACACCACTGGTTATTCACCCATTTATTTGCTTTATGGCCGTGATCCGACGTTACCACTCGACACCGTACTTCCAACCGCTACAACGCCGTCAACCGAATATGCACGCGACGCCATTGCTCGTGCCTACCACGCACGTCAGATCGCCCGCTCCAGACTTTCGGCTTCGCAAGCCACCCAGAAAGCCATCTACGACAGCCGGCATGCTGACGTTCACTTCTCACCCGGTTCTCTTGTTCTCCTGTGGTGCCCAGTTCGTCGAGTTGGCTTATCAGAGAAGTTATTGTCTCGCTACATGGGTCCTTACCGTATCATCCGCCAGGTAACCGACGTCACCTATGAGATCATTCCTGCATCTGAGACCACAAGTCTGCCTGCAACCACACACAGTGATGTTGTGCACGTCAGCAGGCTAAAACCTTACCACCGGCCTACTGAAGACCGTAGTTAATGTGCACCGAGACGGCGCTTTTACCGCCGGGGGGGGGGGGGGGTAATGCTACGTAGCTGACGTATCAGCAGTCAGAAGACAACAACGAGGAAGTGGTCTGTTGGTTGTGCGTGCTGCTTCCATCTTAGCCGACGCCATACGCATCAGTTTAAATATAGATTTTAAATAGACACGCCTCGTGTCATTTTCACGTAACAATATATATGTATATATTAAATATATATATATATATATATATATATAAGAGATCTAACAGACAATAATGCCATAGATAGTAAAGGGGAAGTTATTAGGCCAACTGTTATGTAGATGAGAAGAAAGAAATGCGGGTAAAACGATAACTTGCCGTGGGGCAGGCCAGACTCTAGGCCGAAACGTCGAAATAATCCACGTTGTGACCACTCACGGAGGATCTACTGGACTATATGCAATGCTACGGCCACTAAACCACCATGCCTGCCTATATATATATATATATATATATATATATATATATATATATATATATATATATATATATATATATATATATATATATAGTGAGCTCTAGCAGTCAGTAATGCCAAAGAAAGTATCGGGGAAGTTATTAGGATGAATTGTAATGTATATATGAAAACGCGGTAACGGGGCGCATTCCTTTCCCTATTCAATAACGATGGTTCCGTACTGGCAGCCTTGGTGCCTTAGGGTTGTTGTATACGAAGGACTATTGGTCATCTGCCAGCTAGTAATAAGTTCACGTGCCACGTGAAGCCAAACAGGCTCATAAAGAGTGTACTGCACTGGCTGCCATGGCTACTAGTGGCGCTGACTGACACTCCCACGTTTAAATTCGCATATATTCCCAATGAAGTGGGTGGGGGGAAAGCCGCCGTGGTAGCTCAGTGGTAGAGCATCGAACGCGTTATTTGAAGGTCAGCGGTTCGGTTTCTGCCCAAGGCAAACTATCATTTCACCCACTTTTCTTTCTTCGCATTTGCATTACGATTCAGTCTCATAACTTTCCCTATACTTTCCCTGGCACTATCGTATGTTAGATCTCATTGATATTGTGTTAAACACGGAAAAACGAGCCCTTAGGTACAAATTTTTTTCCCTATAGTCATTAACGAGGGCCTCGTACTGGCTGATTTGGTGCCTTGAGGATGTACACAAGCTGCCAGCCGGTAATAAGTTCACGGGCTACATGAGGCCGAACAGGCTCATAATGAGTGTACCACACTCGCTGCCATGGCTGCTAGTGGCGCTGACTGACACTTTCGTGTTTGAATTCCCATATATACCCAATGAAAGGGGGGAGGATAGCCACCATGGTTACTCAGTGGTTGGGCATCAAACGCGTTCTTCGAAAGTCGCAAGTTCGCTTCCTGCCCACGGCAAGTTATCTTTTCACCCACTTGTTATTTCTTAATATTTACATTACAGTCCGGTCTCATAATAATAACTTACCCTATACTTTCCACAGCGTTACTGTATATTAGATCTCAAAACAATTGTGTTAAACACGAAAGAACGAGCTTTTATGTATACATTTTATTCCATATCTTTCTCTCTCTCTCTCTCTCTATATATATATATATATATTTATATATATCCGTTTATATACATTCCTAATTTGCCTCTTACTTTTTTCAATTTTACACAATGGCCTTCTTTTTATTGGTTCCAATTTTCTACGCGGTGTTATTTGACGTGTTCTGAACTTAATATCACCTCACAATGTTCGAAACACAAGATGAAGATGATGTTGCTTTGACGGGAGTGCGCGCTCAGCAGGCTAGGCTACATGTGAATGAGAACAGACAGATAGTTATGCAAAGAAATTACAGGGAATGTTGATAAAAGTAATTGTAATGCAATTGTGAAGAAAGAAAAGTGGACAAAAGATAACTTGCCCTGGGCAGTAACCGAACATGTAACCTTTCAATAAAGCGTCCGTTGTCAACACGGACGCATTATTGCATCCATGGACCCGTTTGACATTCGGTTCTTTGCAGCCGAGCTGTCGCTACTCACTTCCGGCCTAAAGCGGCAAATTCGTCAGACAGGCTCGCTATACCTACAACTTAACAGTGCCGTTTAGTTAATAAGTCAGTTTTAGTTCATGTGGTTTTCTGTAGCACGCGCGAAAGTTTGTGAGGAATCGTTCATGCATGGTAAAGGACCTGAACTTTAACCTTTCTCAACACGGCAACTAATTAGGTAGCGAGCTTTTATGGTATCAAAAAGTATTTTGGTCTCACACATTTTCAGTGCAGCTCAAGGCTTTCTCTGGTGAAGAAGGCACGGTCCGCACTTTCGCACGTATTATCTGTTCTCTTGACTGCAAACAGGTTTACTCTCCTCCGGATGCTATCTTCGATCATACAGTGTGCCATCTATAGTTATTGGGCATTGCGAATGCAACTCAGTTTCTAGACATTTCACCATGAACAAATGTGTGAGAGCGCATAATTAAAACAATGTGGTCTAGATTGGAGTTAATAAAGTGTGGTAAAAACTCAATTATCGGTATAGTGGCACACCGTAGTGGTTACGGCTTGTAGCAAGCGATGGCTATAAAGAAGAAAGAGTGCAATGAACTGTATCCTGGAAAATGCCAGAAGAAGCATCAGCAGAAGAGGAGTCGGAGGTATTGTAGCGTACATGCGGGGAGCCACAAAACAAACAAAAAAACTTGCAATCCAGTCTGCGAGTTTAGATCTATGTAGGTGAGGCTAAGTTTATATTGTATTTTATGCCACTTGCTCTTTCTGCAGACGTAACATAATTGTGATGCTTATGCTTGAGGAACCAGAGATTATGAAAAGGGAGTCGTGATCGCTCAGGAACGCCTCGAGTGAATAGTGGTGAGTTTTGTGATACCCGGCAATCTATTCGGAGGTTTCCTTAATATTATCGAAACTTTCAAGTTGCCCAGCAACACAGTTATACCAATATTGAAATCTGTTACGGCTAAGAGGCTGAAAGGTTACCCAAAAGTTGCAAGAACATGCACGCATAGTGGCGGACATGTTTCCATTTATAGCACTGTAACAACATGTTATTCAAAAGTTGCCTCAATGTTGTTGATATTCAAGTACACAGTGCTGTCCTAATATCACACATTGTCACAATACAGAATGTCACAAAGCACACAATGTCATAGTGTGCCAACGATGCCGCATGCCATACTTTATTTGCAGTAATGTTGCTCATGTGTTGCAGGAAATTCCAAGCGGCATCGCAGAAACATAGCATCAGTATTGAAGCATACTGCAGTAATGTTACGTAAAGGTTGCCAAGATACCGTAGGAACTTTCATTAATGTTTCGTCAATTGATGGCAATGTTGCCTCCTAATGTTGCGAGAATGTTGCCTTATCTGGACATTTGAAATAATTGGAAATGTTATAAGGCAAAAATGAGTTACGAATGCGTGCTTCTAGAGTTCTGTGCGTAGTGAGAAAGAGTTGTAGAAAAAGGACAATTTCCAAGAAGGCCTCATGGAATTTCAAAGTGTAGTAATGAGTTACCGTTGCAGAACAGCGTGTGTAGCTATTTTCTCGAAAAAGTGCATTGAGATTTCTTTTAAGACGCTGTCGTAATATTAAATTTTACGTGAGTACTTGTGTATTCAGTATACTTAGCACGAATTCATTAAACATCGGTAACAGAAAATTAGTGGTGGCTAGTCAAGTGCAGTGGAAACAATGTGTGCTTGGTTTGCTTCCGATCCATTTTTTTCTCTCTGTCTTAAAATCATGCTTTTTAATAGCCTGAACCCAGCGTGCGTGCACTTGAGTGTAAAGAACAAAAGAAGGAGGGTTGATACTTACAACCGATCTATGTGATCTCCGCAAGCAAAGAGCCCTTTTAGTGTATTCTCTTTTCATCTCTTCCGATTTCGACAACGCGTCTCCCACGTTTGTTACGTCAAATGCGTGCATAAGCTCGTGGCCTATTACCTGCAATACTAAGCCAGGGGTAATAAAAACTTGAATTTCTGCCCAATGCACCAATGGTTGATCGGTATAGCAATGAATCTACAATCGATGTAAAGGTATGTTCGAGTATCTGCCCTCTGTAAAACAACAAAACTAATACGTGCTCCTCAGACCAAAGAGCGCTCTCTCTGTGCATAAAGTAACCCGATCACACATGAGTCTTCGTCTTGAAGAATGACTTTCAGAATTGTGGTGTGAATACAGAACACGCTGAAACAAAACGCGATTTGTTGCCTAGCGCTTCAGAGTGACAACAGAAGCCGCAACATCACGTGTAAGTGCATTCATATGCCGGGATAATAGCGTAGACAACCACGCTAATGTAAAAGCTCAAGACATATTTCACCGAGAAACAAAAAAGGGTGGTATAGTGAGAAACTAAATATCAGCGATTTACTAGTCGGAAGGAGCGCTAACCTCTGGGATAGCAAATGAAGCAAAATGTGAGTTAGTGAAATAGGCTGCTTCGTTAGTAATATAATATTACCTAATGCAATGGTTAGTGGGTTTCTCAATTAATCGAGACAAAATTACAAACTCTGTAACCTTTAACATTGTATTAGAATACAACTAGCCGTCTACGGGTGTTCACCTGCTATTGCAGTGAAAAAAAAGAAAGGCTAGGCAAAGGAAAGAACTGTTCACTGCGAGTACCGGTTGCCAATAACTTCTCTATTAGTTACGTCGTTATGTACATCGCACCTAAGCGCACGCACCATTAAGAGCACCACGAGGGAGGTCATTTATATTTCGCCGCCACACCTTGGATTGTTTTTATATCAACTTCTGCAAATACCTTAGCACAAATATATATATATAAAGTCTCTTCAGTGTTGGTCATGGGTCTTCTAACATAAACTATGTCAACCTAAGCACTCGGCCTAACTCAATTTCCCTTACAAAATGAGAGAGAACTACACACTTAAAGAAATAGGTTTGTTTAGTTCTTTTCCTAAATACCTTTATTAGCAATAATTGTTTGGCAGTGCCATTTGAACCTCAAACAAATGGCGGAAAAGTAGGTACCAAGAAACTTTGCTACAAATAGATCATCTCACGCATTGCTTCAACAAAAGCGTTTTTTGTATTTCAGAGTACCGTGAGTTTTGTTTTATAATTAACTGCAGCAGCTATTTTTGCATTTTAAGCTGTATGTACATTCAGTAAATTGCACCATTTGCAGGGAATTTGTTTACTAAAAGAGGATATAGATCAAATGCATAAAATATTTTTATGGAAATATACGCGAAATCTGTTATTTCTGAAAATTTTGATGTATGTCTGTATTTGGCGCATGTGCACTAAAACAAAATAATAAACTTGAAAAATAAACGCAACCTTGGTCGAGGTTGCGACATTTTCAGCACCCTAGGTTTAGCCAAGAAAAAAAGAAGAAATAAATAAAAATTAAAATCTTGTTGACTTTTTGCGGATAAACTTTTTCGAAGGTCCAGCTGTTTTATTCGAGAATAAACAATTGATGTCTAGTGCTACCATTGCATTGCTTTGTTTTGGGGCAATAGAAATCAACTGAATCTGCAACATGAAAAAGAGTTGTAGTGACGTGACGACGTCCGACGTAGACGTGTCATCGTCGCAGATTAAATGAAACGACGAGACGTACAGGAGGAAGCGAGCTGCCGAATTAGAGCAGCGGCTGTGGCGTTCAGCCAGCTAGAAGCTTCCTTGCTTGCTTGCATCCTTCATCTTTGCTGGCACTCGCCCACAAAGGGGGATCGGCCAAGAACCGGGCGGCAGGATCATCAAGTGTGTTCAGTCAGGCATTCAGGAAGTCTCGTAGTTGTAAGTAATAACAATAGGCTAACAGGGTAATCTCTTTGTTGCCCTTATGTACTCGCACACAGCAGAGAAAACCTCCCTGTGGCTATAACCTAATGTAATCCCTCCGAAGGATAAAATTAGTTCCACGTTTATTTTGAAACCTAGCTTCTCAATTGGTTCGATCAGGTATCTTTTTCTTTGATAAGCATAACGTTTACAGTATAAAAAGAAATGATCTATTGATTCCGATTCCTTGCAAAAGAGACACAACGGAGATGCTGTTAGTCCAGCTTTATGTAGGTAGTAATTCAGATGCGGAATTCTGCATCGTAACCTGGTGATTGTAGTTTCTAACTGCCGAGATACACACCACTGTTTGTTCCAGCAATATCTTAGATGTACGAAGTCTCTGACTTTATCCAATGATAATTTTTCTATTTCTTTGTGCAGACAAGCCTTTCTACATCTTAGTGCTGTTACGTAGGCGAAATCAGGTAAATTAGGTGAGATTGGTACGCTTAAAGATGCTTTGGCTAACGAGTCTGCCATCTCATTTGGATAAATTTCGCAGTGGCCGGGTATCCATAGCAAGTGAAATTTTTTCAGGTTTTCTGGTAATAAACTGCTAATCATACTCATTAATGTCAAATTTTTTGCTGTACATAGTGCAGTGCATACTGAGAGAGAATCGGTAAGTATGACCGCTTCTGATTCGCTTGCAGGAAGTTTACGAAGCGCTAGAATTATAGCAAATAATTCAGCGATGAATATAGGCGTGTAATCTGGTAATCGAATTGAGAAAGACCAGTCGAGAGAAGTACAGAAGATGCCTATTCCAGCCTTTTTGTTCAATACGGATGCATCCGTCGCAATAATGTTGTTTATGGACAGATGAGTCAAGTAATCTTTTAACCGAATATTTAAATATTGAAGGGGCAGTTGTTTTGCATTAGAGGGGAAAATATTATGAAATTTAATTTCAAGTTTTAAATAAGGTGTCTTCGTTATGCAAATCTGATAAATATTTACATTGAGAGGCTCTAGCAACGCTTGGACGAACCTAATCTGAGGGGAGTGTAGTCTAGACCATTGTGTTCCAAAGAATGCGGTTGGTTCTTGAATAAAAACGTATGAAGCTTGTCGCAGAGGCGAATTGTATAATTTTAAAAAAGTTTGGACTGTAAGAATTCTAAACCGAGTTAACAAAGGTGGAAGGCGCGCTTCCACGTACAAAACATTATTTGCCACAAATTTTGGGAGTCCAAGACACAAGCGCAAAGCTTCTCTTTCTAATAGTATTAATTGTCTCATCTTGTAAGCCGCGCTGCCTGAAAATAATACACACCCGAATTCCATAATAGGCCATACATACATCTTGTAAATCATTATCAATGAACTCCTACGCAATCCTATTTTTCTGTTTCCCAATTTGCGTAAACACCCCAAGGCACGTTACGCTTTACAGCCAACCTCGTCTATATGGCTTTTCCAATTTAGCGTCCTATTATATACGATGCCTAGGTATTTCAGGAAATCGACCTGGGGAATGAGCTCGGTACGATACATCAAGGAAATGTTGACACGATCCTTAAAAGAGAATGGCAGAAGCGCGCTTTTTTTGACGTTCAATGACATATGGATATTGTCAAGCCATCCTTCTAGCATGTTCATGTAATTCTGTAATGCCTGATACAATGAGTGAAGATCACTGTTTGTTGCAAAGAAAGCAATATCATCTGCATATACGTAAATTTGGATATCCTGATGAGTTGGAATGGAACTTAGTAATATGTTGAATAACACCGGGGATAATACTGAGCCCTGAGGTACACCTCGTGTCTGCTTATATTTTTTAGAAGAGCATCCATCCAAGTAGCAATAAAATTCTCTGTCTTTCACAAACTCTGTAATCCATGCTGTTATATATTTTGGAAAGCGATGGTCTTGCATCTGCTGGATTAGGATAGGATATTCCACTTTGTCGTACGCTTTAGCTAAGTCTAGAGTGACTAGTGCACAGTATTCGCGGCGATGCCGAGCCAGCTGTATGCGACTTTCCAAATCCACATGTGCACACCAAATGGAGTATCCCGATCTAAAGCCAATTTGTCTGGGGTTTAGTATTGTATGTTCATTGATGTAGTTTATTATACGGGTATTTAAGACTCTCTCTACAAGCTTGACCAGGTTAGATGTCAATGAAATAGGCCTTATGTTATCCAGAGTTAACTCCATTCCCTGTTTCTTAAGTATCGGAATTATTTTGGAAAGCTTCCAATCGGCCGGAATCCAAGAATTTTTCAGTGAATAGTTAACTATATTACGGATTTCATGTGGCGATATTTCGTATAACACTTTAATCATTGTAGAGGTCACCCCATCAGGTTCGGGAGCAGCGGACGGTAAGCTCTTCATCACATCCGCCAGTTTAGCTAAAGATACCTCCTGATAATCACAATCCACCCTTAATTTCTCCATGGACTTTGGCATAATTGTCGTAAACCTAGTTTGCAAGCCTTTAGCAATATTTTCCAAGAATTCAGAGAGTTCGCGAGGAGACATAATGGTGGAATGACTGCTTTCTCTCTGTGGAATAATTTTCCTCGCACGTAAAAACCTGAAAAGCATTTTCTTATTTTTAGACTTAGACAGATAATTAAATTTATTCATATCATAGTCTTCTTTTGCTTTGCGCACTATACGCTTAAAATCGGCGGCCATGAATTTATAATCACTCCAATTTTTGGGGCATTGGTTAATTAACAGCTTTTTCCAAGCTGCTTTTCGCTTTCTATACCCCCTGACACATTCTAGATTCCACCATGGGCTAAAAGAACCCGCTGTGTTCGAGTTTACAGTAAACGTTGAATTTTTTAGAGATCGTTTCAACACCGCAGATAGACTCATAGCCCTAAGGTCTTCCTGCATTTCCTCGCGAAAAATTAACGTAGATTTTAAGTCTTTTTCTAATTTAGCATAATTTACGAATGAGCCAACTTTCCCTGCCAAACTAAACCTCCGGAACTTAATTTCAAACGTAATGGGAAGGTGGTCGCTGTTTGTAGCCCAATCTAATATATTCCATGAGGATATGCTTAAAGTAGGGCTGGAAAATGTTAAATAAATAGTCGATTTAGAGTTACCTCTTACAAATGTGGCAACGTGTGAGTTCAAGCAGGAAAAGTTATTATCCAGCGTCCATTCCCACAAACGTCTTCCGCATACATCAGATTTGCAGCCCCAAGACACATGGTGAGAATTGAAATCACCACACAGTACTATTTTTTTTCTGCATGAAGCTACCATAATATCGAGGCATCTCGTGTCTTGAACTCCTGCAGGAAAGTATACGTTTGCAAAAGAGAAAGGCGAGCAGTCTGGTAGTGTTATGTCTAACACCAGAATCTCGTAATTCTTATCCATACACTGATACGATATCTTGGCTCTGTGACTAAATTTAGTTGATATTAAGAAAGCCAGACCGCCGCCTCTACTCGGCCGATCCAGCCGTATTAATCGATAATTTTTCATGTAAAATTTTTCACCGTTACCAAGCCAGGTTTCCTGAATGGCAATTATGTCGGGAGAAATTTGCGAAGAAATATATTGTAAATCTGTAGTTGCCGACCGAATAGACCGGCAGTTCCACTGCAGAATTTTTAGGGAACCTATTTTGATGCTATACCGGCAGAAGAAACTGCCTGATCCAGAATATCTTTTTTCAAGAAATCATTTTTTCAAAGGCTCTCAAAGAAGTCTTTCTTTGACAAGTATTTCTTGGATTTTGGGTTCTGAGAAGACTTTTTAGAAGGGGGAGACCTGTTACGTTTTAAAGTTCTTAGAGATTCTGTGTCCATATCTGTAAAGTCTCCTGAATCATCTGTCACAGATTCTGACTCAGCCTGAACTGTATTTTTTGAAGGTCCTGCTTTCGGAGAGATAGATCTATGATTGACTGTCTGATTTTCCTCCTCTGTACCTCTTGAGATCAAGAGAGCGTGGGAATCCCGATTTTGCACAGAAACTGTACCAATGATTTGTGTCAGCTGTTGTGTTAACATATCAGCCAAGGCTTCAAAAAGAGTAGCTGCCAGACGCTGCATTGCCTTTTCAGTGGACTTTTCAATAGCCTCAGTTATCGACCTTGCGAGAGATGCATCCATCGCCGCTGTGTGACGGGATGTTATGCCTGCGTAACCCTTAGATCTTTCATGCATTTCTGCTACCGCCTCCCTCCTAGAGCAACGCCTGCGTTCTATGATTTCTAGAACACCCATTTCTTTTTCTTTTGCACCACATTCAGCAGAGTCTGCAGGGTGCGCTCCATTACACAAGCAGCACTTCTGGTAATCGGATTTGCAATCGCAGCTGTCATGGCTCTCTCCGCACAGACGACATCTAGCCTGTGATCTGCATGCTTTCATGCTGTGGCCGAATCGCCAACATTTTGAGCACTGTAAAGGTTTCGGGGAAAGTGGTTCTACTTTGTAGATTAGTGGCCATGCCTTAATTTCTGTTGGCCTAACTCTTCCTGCAAAAGTTACTATAACTGATTCAGTAGGCGATTTTGTTTTATCAGTCGTTCGGGTGCATCGATAGACTGAAACTGCCCCAGCTACAGCAAATAAGTCAAGAATTTCTTGAGGTGTCAGACTCGTATCCACCCCACGGACTATGCCCTTCGTACATGCAAGATGAGCTGGAATAAACGGGCTCACCGGCTGTGCAGCAAATTCAGAGCAATTCAGGAGCTCTCGGGCGCAATTCTGGTCTGCAGAGCAGCACAGGATACCCCCTCGGACGAACTGGCGGACCTCCGTAATCTTCTGGAAAAGCGACGAGGCTTTCTGGAGTTCCAGTTGTATCACCTTCGGATTCTTCATTGGAATGAAGCCCCCATTTGTAGGAACCAGAGCCACAGGGACGTGGCTATCTCCTCTGCGTAGCAAGGTATCGAGCGGCCAATCCTTGACCGGTAGTGAGGCCAGCCAAGGGGAGTGCCCTTGGCCGGGTGATGATAAAGACATCAGAATATTCTGAGTTGCCTGACCTCCAAAGGGCTGCAACAAAGTTTCAGTTGAGAGAAACTAACAAGAAATACTAGGAATAAAAAGCAAACCAAATCTTAGCTACAAGGATCCTGCCGCTCGACGTTGAGCCGATCTCCGATGGCGAGCGACGCGACTTGCGTTCTCAATCTGCCTGTCATCGAACGTTCAAGCTCCGCGTGCCACGAGCCACCGGCGCTCGTCACGTTTTTCAGTAGCCGGCTTGCTGCCACTGGCACTACGCTACAAGGGCTCCCCGCCTAGCGTGTTACGCGATAAAAAACTAACAAAATGTACAAGAGTGTCCGGGCCACGAATTGAAGGGTCCGTGAGCAGTCCAGGTCGTCAACGGGAGGGTCTATCGGAAATCAGTGGGTCTCTGGCGGGTGACACTGGGAATGGCGCAGCAGACGAGGGTGGCGACCGACGCAGGTATGCTGTTGGAAGGAGTGGGCGAGGGTCGGGATGAAGGGACCAATTTGGCGATAGCGAGTTCCAACGACAAGGTGAAAAATGGTTAAGGGCCGAGAACACACTCGGACCGTTTCGGTGTGGTCGGTTGTCGCGCGCACTCGGGCACTGGTGCTTAAAACATGGATTGTAGCATGTGCGTAGTACGGCCAGTCCAGTGGGTCTAGTTGTACGTCCTTGCTGGTGCTGGTCGGAACGTCGATAGGGAGTGCGGTGAACTCTGGTAGTGTGATGACGATGCTGGTACCGTCGCTTCCGGTGGCACATTACAAGCTGTGGTGGCCGCCTGGTGTGCTGAGTAGGGTGTAGACAAGTTGGAGGTCGTGTGCTATGGACCGACGAAGCGCGACATGGCTTAGAGTGGTGACGAGCCGGCTCAGAGGGCACGGATAGATAGCTTTTTCCGGCTATACGACGTGTAACGCGTAGTCTTACGTCGATGAGTATTCGCGTAGTTCGAGCGAGAGCCGATGTTGGGTGGCGCGAAATCGAACGGCGGGTCTGTGGCGTCACAGTTGTCAAGGTCCGTCGACGATGTTTAAATGCTTGAGAACGCGTACGGAGTGGTACCCAGATGGTTTACTTGCGCGTCTGTTGGGGCATGCACGGTGTGCTCCACCTTCAGTGAGCCAGGCGAGCGGTCCTCGGGATTTCCTGACATCATCGCAGCATCATGCACGTTCAGCCGTACATGCTTAGGGGCTTGAACTTCTATGAAATACATTGCGGATGATGCTATAGGTGCTGGCAGTCCACGCGGTTTTGAGCGGCCGGCACCGGTGTGTCGAAGAAACTGATGGCGTGCAGTGTCACAGTGGGCTCTGGGTTTATAGTGTGAGTGGATTCGCGGGCCTCCACAGGTGCCGGGACAGGCGGGGAGTATGCAGAAAGGTCACCTGGCCCAGCTGAGGCCGTCGAATTGCCCGGGACAGATAGTTCAGCTGACCAGGTTTCTGCAGCGAATGCGATGGTGCACGGGGCAACAGCCGGTGTCGAATCTGCGACGGAGAGAAGTGGTCATGCCTTTGTTGGGAGAATCGGCACATCGGAGGCAAGATGCGTGAACTCCGGGGTCGTGGGTCTCTCAAACAACGGGTCAATTCGTGTGGAAGGTTGGTATCCGTTACATGTGTGGCAAGTTGTCGGTAGAGGAAGTTTCGAGTGGCTGTGGTGCGGGAGGCGTCCTGAAAAGTAATGAGCCAGATGCCGTTGTGTCACTAGGTGGAGGAAGAGCACCTTTGAGGCCGTAAAACATGAGCACGGCATCTCGCAAGTCATCGTACGGGAGAGGGCTCCAGGGGAATATGTCACGCGTCATTTGAGATCATGTGGAATATGGCATTCTAACACCTCGTACTTGAACTCTTGCATCCGAATGCCATTGTGATACAAGGCCACCGCAAACTCCTCGAACAACGACTCCATGTGACAGGCCCGAAATGTCGGGAGTGGCGGGTCGAATTGGGATGGCCAGTCTTGCGCTGACTGGAACATGGCCGTGGAGCTCGGTGGCAGTAGTGCAACTCCGGTCGCTTGTTCGTGTGTCCGTGGTCACTAATTGTAGCGACGTGATGGCGTCCGACGTAGAAGTGCCGTCGTCGCAGGTTAAATGAAATTACGAGACGTACAGGAGGAAGCGAGCTGCCGAGGTTGAGCAGCGACCTTGCCGTTCAGCTAGCTAGAAGTATCGAACGTTCTAGCTCCACGAGCCACCGGCGCTTGTCATCTTTTTCAATAGCTGGCTGGCCACCACTAGCCCTACGCTACAGAGTTGTAGGAAGACGTGCGGCGTTTGGTTTGCTACATTATTTATTTATGTCTGCTCTTTCATGGACGTCCACAGACGCTGTCGTTCTTGCTGGCGTGATCTTCTCTCGTTCTGGCTCGAATACGCGGAGCAGCTGTGGCACAACTTCTTCGTCTTCTTCGAGACACTGGTGACTAGCCATAGCCCCCCCCCTCTAGCGAGGTAGCCCGTGCGCGGAGTAGCGAGCCCTGTGAGCAGGCTGTAGGTTCTGCTATTGCGAAGCGCGTTCGTCTGCTTTTCATGGATGGTTTGTAGTCTTCAACGGCGGCGCCAGTGTCGAGAAAAGCCGGCTTTATGCGGTCAATGGAGAAACTGTCTTCGCGTTCATTAAGCAACAGAACAAAATGCTTCGGCCAACGCTTCATGACCTTAAGGGGTGAGTCGTAGGAAGGTCGCAGTAATGGTCTAATTGCGTCATGTCGAATGAAGACAGGGGTGCAGTCACAGAGCGCATGACTGATGAAACTTGGGTGTGAGTGGTGACGTGCAAGAATAGGTGACACATCTCTCATGGCATTCGTGAGATGACTGGCATAATTAGCTACGTCCAATGGTGATACCGGTGACGTGTCGAAAAACTGTCCAGGAAGCCTTAAATGTGCCAAATACGAGCTCAGCTGAGGAGCAGGACGCGACGGTACGTGTCGTGCTGCGCAGGGCGAGGAGGACGCGTGGTAGTCGCTCCTTCTATGGTATCGACGATTGCGAAGCCTTGAGCGAAGCTTTGTTGTTGGCGCTGAAATCGCTCAACCATGTCATTCGACATCGGGTGGTAGGCCGTCGTCCTGATGTGGTTGACACCAAGCATTCAGGACAAGGTGTGGATGAGCGCGCAGCCAAATTGATAACCTTGATCCATCGTAATGGTCTCGGAAACTCCGTAGCGGCCTATTTACACGGTGATGAGTTCGCGGGCCAGTGATTATGTCAGGGGTAGTGCCTCAGGCCACTGCATGAACCTTTCTACACAGGTTAGCATATACCAGTTTTTTGTGATGGGGGCAAAGGGCCTACGAGGTCCAGGTGCACGTGACTGAAACGCGAGTCAGGAGGCGTGAAGGTATCCAGTGGGCTGACCATGTTGCTCTGGACTTTGGTTAGCTGGCACTTGAGACCAGCACGTGTCCAGCAGCAGACTTCAATGTTCATTCGAGGCCATAGACGTAACCCTGTGATGAGGCGCTGAGTCGCACGTATATCGGGGTGCGACAAGGAATGCAAAGCTTCGAAGACTCTTCGGCGAAATGGTGCTGGAACGTAAGGGCGAGGACAACCGGTAGAGGGGTCACAAACGAGGGAAATCTCGCAGCCTGGAAGTTGGACTTCTTCGAACTTGAAGAAATTCTCTCGGAGTCGCAACACCTGAAGCTCGCTGTCGTCGTGTTGTGCAGTAGCCGCGGCTGCTAAATCGACTAGTGGGTGGTCATCCCTGGTTTCGTTGATTTTTATTTGAGAAAGCGCGTCGGCAACGGTGTTGTCTTTGCCGCTGATGTGCCGGGTATCACTTGTGAACTCCGATATATAGGCAAGCTGGCGGATCTCACGTGGGGTGTGGGCAGAGTTGGTAGCAGTAGATTGACGCGTAAGCGGCTCGTGGTCGGTTAGGATAGAGAACTGCCCACCTTCTAGGAAGTGTCGAAAGTGCTTGACAGCCAAATGAGCCACTAGCAGTTCGCGACCGAATGTGCTCTAACGACGCTCGGTATGTGAGAGCTTACGTGAGAAGAAAGCGACCGGCTGCCAAACTCCGACGACCAACTGCTGCAAGACTGCTCCTATGGCGACGTCCGAGGCGTCCATTGTAAGTGAAGTGATGACGTCGCTCTTTGGATGCGCGAAGAGCGTTGCGTGAGTCACAGTTTCCTTGGTGTAACTTAAAGCTGTTTCTGCATCGCCCGTCAAGAAGATGGAAGCGTTTGGGCTTCGTTTGACCGGATAGAAGTGCGTGGAGGGGTTGCAGGCCGGCAGCGCATTGAGGAATAAACGAACGGTAATAGCCTGAGGAACTCACGTACTTTCTTTGTATTTGTTGGTCGTGGAAACTGCAATATAGCTTCAACACGAGCGGCTGATGGAGAGATCCACGCGAATCCACGTGATGGCCAAGAAAGTTAAGTGAGGAAACGCCGAACTCGCTCTTTGTTTCGTTGACGACTTGTCCATATTTGCGGAGCCTTGTGAAAACCTGACGCAGGTGAAGTTCGTGGACTTCTGCAGAGGTGCTGAAGATGAGGATGTCATCGATGTACGCGAAGCAGAAAGTTAAACCACGAAGTACCTGGTCCACGTACCATTGAAAGGTTTTTGCGGCGTTTCGTAGAACGAAGGGCTTAGGCTTGTATTCAAACGTGCCAAAGGTGTTATTATGGCAGTCTTCTGTACGTCGGAAGCCTCGACAGGTAGTTGGTATTATGCCTTTACTAACTCATTTTTGCTGAATATCGTTGAATCATGCAGCAATGCAGTGATGTCCTGGATGTGAGGTATCAGATAGCGGTCCGGTACCGCCACTTTGTTGAGGGCATGGTAGTCACCGCATGGTCTCCAGTCACCTGACTGGAGACCATGGTACCAATTTAGGTACCTGAGGGCTTGGTAACCGTGTATAACGGTGACAACCAGGCACCGGAAGAGGGGCTGACGTATCCGAGTTCAAGCAGGTGCTCGAAATATTTGCGTGTAATCTTGTAGTGGTCAGGAGCGAGACGACGAGCACGTGCAAACACGGGCGCTCCTACTGTCACTATGTGGTGAGTGACATTTTGGCGTATCGGGTATTCAAGAGATGGAGCACGAAAAAGGTCGAAAAATTCTTGCAGAAACGTAGACCACGGCGTGGAGACTTTGGCATGAGCTTGCACGAGACGCAAGGGTGGCGAATTTGATGTCACACCTTGAACTGTGAGGGGGGTATCAGAATTCCTAAGACGGCTATGTCGTAGGTCGACCGCAAGCTTAAAACACCAAAGAAAATCCGCTCCAATGATGAGTAGACACACGCCAGTGATTAAGAAAATCCACCGAAACGTTTGTCCTAGGCCGATGTCAAGCGTAACAGACCTGTGTCCGTAGGTTCGTATGGTCAAACCATTGTACGCGGTGACTGGTGGCGAGGTGTGGCGTTGTCGGCCGTCCTCCAACTTAAGAGGAACAAAACACACTTCGACACCTGTGTCGATGAAGTAGCGGACTTTGGAGACGTTGTCCGTGACGTGGAATAGGCAGTTCTATGTCGGGTCTGAAACACTGGCCACCGTCAGTGCGTGGCCCGTGGGTTTCCCGCTAACTGGCATGGCTGTTTGCACTAATGAGCTCGAGCTCTGTATCGGTTGTGGTACCAGCAGACGCCGAGATGCAGACTTTGTGATCTTTTGCGGTTTTGGCGCCATTGTCGAGACGCGTGGTGGTGGTGATCTACCTTGAGCCCGCTCTGTTCAGTGACCAACTGATCCACCTTGAGCTTGACCTCTTCGCTGACTTGAAGAAGGCGGTCCAAGCAGTCGTCGTGGACTGGTGCAGAGAGTGTAGATTCACATGGTCTCTCGATCGCAGATGTAGACGGTGCCCCGATATTCATATAATCTTGTCCACCTTCCTCGCTAGTGATGCGAGTGTTTCAGTAGACGATACGCTAAAAATCATCCACACATGCTGTGTCAGTCACTGTAAGAAGAGTTAGTCTAGAATGGATGCGTCCGATGCAGCAGAGTGGTCTCTAATCAAGTGTCGCATGCGACGCAAAAGCACCCTAGGCGTTCGGTCACTGAGTTCTTCCAAAGTGAGTAGCTGCTGCAGCCTCTGCTGTTCCGACTCAGTTGTCCGGCGTATGAGCTCCTCTGTAAGGGTGTCGTAGGGTTTGTCAAGAGGTTGGGAACGCAAAATGTCTCTTACGATGGCGATGACAGCGGGTGGTAAAACACCGAGGACTTAATCATACCTCGCTGTTTGCAACGTTACCCGGTGTCATCGGAAGAGTGGATGGACGCTCATAAACCAAAGTTCAGAGTCCACTTGCGAAACCTCAGTGAGCCTGAGGGAAGTGACGACAGGATCAGGTACCGTAGGACTCGGCACGGCGTCGCTGTTGGATGTGGCGTCCATGGTCAGCCGAAATGAACGGGGCTGAAGAAGCAGAGTTGGCATGGACGCTCAGTGCGTTGGCGAAAGGTCGAGTAGGTGCGTGGTGCCGCTCGACGTCCGGGTCACCACTTGTAGGAAGAAGTGCGGCGTTTGGTTTCCTACATCATTTATTTATCCCTGCTCTGGCATGAACGTCCAGAGACGCGGTCGTTGTTGCTGGCGTCCTCTTTTCTCGTGCAGGCTCGAACACGTGGAGCAGCTGCGGCACAACTTCTTCGCCTTCTCCGAGATGCTGACGGCTTGCCATAGGGTTATAGTATGCGTATCACATTTTATTCGGTTATTTTTGTTTGTTCGGCATACTGTATATTACGTTCAGACGCTACAAATATGTACAAAAAGTTACGCCATGTTGCGATGAATGTGGATGCGTGGATGAGAAGCAGCGGCCAGATGGTTAGTGTGAGTGGCAGATGGTGTACTTTATTGAGAGAATAAAGGAGAGCTTATCGAGAATGCATACCAAAAAACAGAGACGTTTCAAGTGCAAATGCACTTTATAAACGACCCTGAATCCGCCGTCCACGGTGCGCCTCCTCCTCTCCCCTAGCAACGACGCGAGGAGCGGAGAGGAGCGTCTGTAGCAACAGCGCTGCAACGTACCCCACCACGTAATTGCGCGCGCTCAGCACTCCGCTCCGTGGCTACAGTGTACAACAGTGTATTAACTGCGTCGCACTAGAAAGGAGCGAGCATATCTGCATAAGCTGCCACCCGACTGACTTTTAGCAAATCTATCGCAAAAAAGGAAATAATGATGAACCGACAGCAACATACGCTCTCAGTACAATCAACGGGAAAACAATGCAAGCAAGTTTATTATAAATATTGAAGACACGCACGTCGCAACTTGTACGAGCGGCCAGCATCGAGCAGCTTCTGCAGGTGAAGCTTCCATCAAGATGCCTGTGGCTCCACCTCTCCTATGCGACACCAACTGCGTCAGAGGAGCAACGGAGTAAGCCCACTGCCATCTTCGAGTACACTGTACCGTGGCTGCGTGCGCACGAGCAGCCACATCTGCTCGAGATCGGCTAGTCGTCATAGGTATGGATCCATCGCAGGCATCAACCTCAACTCTGATACCTCCAACAACGAATACAACGCAATCGAATCTGAGCATTGCACGCGTCGTTGAAGATGTTGCGCCGGTTGAAGACAAGGCAGCGCGGCGAAGGGCCCGTGATGCCGAGCGCAAGCGGGCGAAGCGGGCCATACCCATAAACATCATTATAGTGCGAATTTACTCTCACACTTATGCGTAACCTCACCAAGATTACCCGAGAGGTTCTAATGGTTCCCGGGAATCGCTATGTGATCACACGGGGAGTTTTACGTTAACTCACTTGCGAATGCCAACGGATTTTAACTTTACTCCGCCTCATAGCAATCACCCCGTGCATTCGCACTTAACCATGTTCACCCTCGGAAAAATGCTTGGGAGTTTTTTCTACGTGGTGAAAACGCAACCTGCTACGAAGCCTTAGCGGCGTATCTTCATTTGATGTTGACGTCGATGGCCATTGCCATCGAGGAAATTTGTGGGGGAGATATGGCAGGCGTTCCCGCTCTACGATGGAACACATGATGAGTGAACCTTCGATACTGTATTGACCGTCTGACTGACTGAGACTGACTGACTTAATGTGACTGAATGACTTAGTGACTTTGACTGATTGACTGAACTCAACGACAGCTCTCGTGCTTGTCGCACTGACTGACTGTGACTGACTGAACTGACTGACTGAACGACAGCTGTCGCGCTTGTCGTTGTCGATGTAGTCGGAAAATTCAAAGCATTGACCAAGTACTCAGGATGTTAGGTTCAAAACTATTTATTGATCAAGTTGACACATGCCAGCGTTTCTTCCAGGACAAACGTATCAAAAAGGAGAACCAATGCCCTCGGGTGAACTTTCTTGTATTCTTCAGTGGAGGACGCGCCGCCACTTTCTAGCGCCACACGCGGTGGTTGAAGGCCTCGTAATCTAGGAACACCTCGTTGTTTGAGAGCATAACGACGGATGTCCTGGAAACAGTCTGGTGAGCACTGTACTTGACAGCCATCGAGTCTACGTCTGCACGAAAAATACTTTTGACAGTATCAAAAGCAGATGACTCACGGTTTGGTTCATTCTATACCAGGATGCGACGGCCCACGGTGCCCTGTAGTGGAAAGCTAGTGTAGTGGTTAAAGTTACGAATAATACCGCGGTTCTTGTAAATTGAAAGAACACGATCAAAAAAGTTTTTGCCTGCACTCGAAGAGGACATGATTTCCATACAAGTCGTTTACAAAGACCAACACCTCCTCGTGAGTACCGTGAAACCTAAAGTTTACAAGTTGCATCACAGCATGAAACTATGCGGTAACATCCGTGTGAAAGGTAGCGAGGTTGCCATGTGGGGCGTAAAGGAGGGACTGCATGTTCTTGTACATTTCAATGAAGTCAAGAGTAGAGTACGAACACCACTCATCATTAAGCACTTGGATGGCTCCTTAAAGGCGCTTGTCGTCCAGGCGAATAAACCGAAAGACCGGGTCCGCCAGCCAAGTGGGGGTGCGCACAATGTTTCCCAACGGCAATACTGGGTTTCGCGTAGCCAGTCGTAGATGGATTCTTCCGACGTCTTTTTTGCACGTTATCCGCGTTTTGTACCCTTTCTTGCGCATACTTTCTCAGTGTCTCCACCGCTCATCTGACCTTAATGGGCGTCACCACAAGCAACTGTATGCCAAACTTTCGGGTGCCGTAATTCCAAAACTCGGCCAGGGTTGTGTCCGTAACCTTGCAATGGTCCCAATACTTCATCTATAATGTCAAGACCCCAATCGCTTCCTCCCCCTTTAAGCTATCCCAGTAGTCGAGCCTCATAATTGAGATACTGGTCGAGCTTGTAGAGGTCCCTTGCGCTGGCGTTTGTAGTTGACGAGCGATTAGGTCATCAGACGAAGCCGATGAAGATTGGTATCGGCATGTGCCATAGCTCCAGCTGCAGTCATGTAGGACGCGACGTGTGGTAGAGTGGTTCCTCGTGTGTGGAGTGAGACAGCTGCGATTCTGTACTGGGTGGGTCCTTGTTCGAAATCTATGACAATGTCATTATGAAGAATAGTCTCAGCTTCTCCATCGTCTCGAGCGGGAACACATCATGCAGATTTCTTCGTTATGGAACTGAGTGTAACTGCAGTGCCCAGCGTGGAGGGGATTGTAAACCTTTTCCATCTTCTCTAGGTCCTGGTGCTGGTTCGGACACGCTTGATTTCGATACTTCTTCCACGCCTCGATGAGGTTCCGGAGGTTTCGCCATGTTTTCGTTGATGTCATAGGCACCATTCTCGTGGCTTAAACCAATCAACTCTCTAGTTTGTCCCTGGTTATGTAGACGACGTCACCAAAAAGCAATTCCCAATGGTAATAAAGTGAAGCTCGTCTTCTTGCTCATCGTGCTGACATTCACGTGGTCTGTCATGGTCTGTATTCAAAGAGCAAAGAAAAGCAACAATTCAGAGTGTAGTAGCATTAAGAAAAAAGGGTGCAGAGTATTACCGAAGGCGGTTTTAGTGTCCGCTTGAGGTCCTCCTGAATGAACTGCTGGTTGGCGACTGCAAGTTCTGAGCTACTAGACCCCCTTTATATACCCCTTGTGGTGGCCTTGGAAAGATGTTAGAGCGAGCACAGAACAACCCACCTCTTGCGAGAGTTGTTATGCAGCTTCCAGGAGAGTCTAACTTATTGCGATGCAAAGCAAGAAAGTCTGGGTCACTCCATATGTTTCCTTTTATGTCGTTGGCATTGTAGCTAACTAGAGAAAGTATATATATATAGATATATATATATATATATATATATATATATATTATATATATATCTTATATATATATATATATGTATTGACGCGTGTCTATATGTGGACGAAAACGATAATGGGGGATTTAGTGGACATGAGTAGTGAGCCTCTAGCACCACTCGAGATTAAAGAAGACAATCTTTTAGCTCAGCTGTTCAGAACACGCTGCTTTCGTTGCCTCAAGGTGTACTGTTTGTTTTATCGCGTTGTACAGCGACACTGATGGAGGTGCTGGGCCCCAACCCCGTCTGTAGCTCCACATG
>WOVY01001527.1:0-10602 GCA_013436015.1 Rhipicephalus annulatus
CCTCCATAGTCGCAGGCTTGTTTTTGGTATCAAAAATGCTACGAGCGAGGCTGACACTGCGGGTAAGGTTGCTGTTTGCCTACTCGTTAGTGGGCCAACAATTTCATTTTATTGGAAACGCACTCACACATGATGGCGCAAAATGCGCCGATACTGGGGCCTGCCTCGTCTCACCGAGAAGACTAAATTCAAAATGCAGCCATTTGCTGGCAATTCCCAGCTCTGCCGCATACCGCGACGTGGGCGTCCTACGTCCTTCTTCATATGCAGGCGGGCAAACACTTGCAACCTCACAACCTCTAATTTGACTCCTGCATTCGTATAACACCTTTTACAATTCAGAACGCTTGCCATGGGCTTAGATAGCTCAGAAAACGTTGATAAGCTGAATAGTAAACTTCGCGCGCGCATCAAGGCGGCGGAATACTGTGCGCAGCTCACCGATTCAAATTTGGCGGACACCTGCGGGAGGCGGTGAACTAGGTGAGCTCTAAGAGCAACTGGCGGCTATATCTTCACCTTCTGAATCTCTCCACTACCGGGGCAGAAACGCAAGGCCAGCTCTGCCATGCTCTGCATGCCTGTCAGGTTACTACAGTTCAGCTCACGCGAGAATTGTTGCGACCGATACTTATGCCCCACATTGGACCCCGTAGGCCAAGAGAATTCGAGAATATACGTATTCTGGCACTCTTAACGCTGCGCTCAACATGCCATACACGTTTTCACAACTTACGGGTTCCACTGTCGAAAATTCAATGGGGCATGGCCCCTGGGCGAGATGGCATCACAGCGTCGTTCCGGCTAACCTTCCTGACAAGGCACATTTCTCGCCACTTCAACTGATAAATTCGATATGGGATGGCACTCCGCTCCAATCGTACTGGACTACATCACTCATTACAATATTACCCTAGTCGTAGTTGGGCAAACCGGTCAGCATTGAGGCAATAAGACTCATCTCGCTAACCTCCTTGCGCGGCGAGAAAGCTTATGGAAACCAGGGTACGCGAACGCCTTTCCGTCTTTCTGGAGGCCATAGGGGGCGTTGGCGGCATGGTGCTCGGCTTTTGCCCAGATCTGTTGGCGCATACATCTTGATTCAGCTTCAATACGACAGTATAGAACCGACCACAGTGTGCTGTAACTAGAAAGCCGTGCTCGCCCTCAATCGTAGAGAAGCGTTTCGTAGTGTGAAGCACAGTAATATTATTTCTAGCTTCTCTACCACAAACTGTGAACTGAAATTTTCATTTACCTTCAAGACTTTCAACCTTATAGCGTTGCTTTCATTCACCTCGATTCTATCAAACATGGCTCATAGCTATTAATTGAAATTGAAATTGAAATTTATTCCGCAACAACAAATACATGTTACGAGGAGGGCAGGTAAAAGCTGTGAGAACAGCTTGAGAAGCCCTGACCCCCTAGTACACAGGGTAGCACAGAAAGACGTGCGGCTAAGGACAACCAAAATAAAAGTGTTTCACAATGTGCATTAAAAAAGAAACAATGAAAGATTACAATGAAAGATCACCGAGGTAGTCGCCAGATCACATTATTATATAAACACTAATCGCAATTTTTTTGGTGATATGCTAGATATATCAATGTTATGTTCCCTAATTATGCGGTTTAGAAGTGTAGGCAGTTGAAGCTTTAACATTTGATTTCCGTATTTCGTTCTACATTTTGATATGTGCCACACTTCAGGTTGACGTACATTATAAGCAGGAAAATTTTCTCTAACCTGGCTATTCTGGCAATCGTATCATTATTTTTTCATTAAACCGAACTTATATAACGGCTTAGTTTATAATCATATATTGATGCAACCTGAATGATGTAGTGTTTTTTAAACAATTCTGCTGTGTGGCTGCGATGTGGTAATTTAGAGGCAAGACGCAAAGCTTTCTTTTGCAAGATGGTAAGTTTGCAAACGTTTACAGTTGTCGTTGTGGACCATACAAGAAAGGCATAATTCAATAATGAAGAAAACAACGAGTTATATATGAGCATGTTTACAGAAACAGGAAATAGTAGCAATGACGGCGCATGACGCCGATTATACGAGATAGTTTAGTAATAATATGGTTCACGTGATCATCCCATGTCATGTTTTGTGAAAAATACACGCCTAATGATTTTAAAACTTTTGACGACTTCAATTTCTAAATTATTTAACGAAATGATGGGAAACTGAACTTGTGTGTGGCGGGGGTGAAATAAAACAGCTTTTTGTTTTTTTTATGTTTAGTTTTAGAGAGTTTTCTTGGGCCCATGTGTTAATTTTAGACAGTGCGTTATTCGCTCGGCTACCTAGATCGCTGCTACATCTGCTTGAAAAAAACAAAACTTGTGTCGTCAGCATATATAATGTAATGGGCAGATTCATCAATACGAACTATCTCATTAACGTAAAGTATAAAGAGAAACGGTCCCAAAATGCTTCCCTGCGGGACGCCTGTTTAATGGATTTTGTTGCGGAATGTTTGCCTTGAATTACGACGAATTGAGTTCGGTGTTGCAAGTATGAAGTGATTAATTTGTGTGCCAACGCCTCTTATACCGTAATGGTCCAACTTTTGTAGGAGAATTTTATGATTAATGAGGTCAAAGGCTTTTGAGAAATCAAGAAAAAGACCGAGTGCCATATTTCGGGATTCAAAATTCTCTAGAATGTATTCTTTTTGTGCCAGTAGCGCGAGCTCAGTAGATTTATTTTCCGGAAGCCATACTGCGCTGAAGTAATCAAGTTGAACTTGTCAGTAAAAGAGTTCATACGTTTCAAAATTATTTTTTCCAGACCCTTAGAGAATACAGGTAGAATCGATATAGGGCGGTAGTTGGACATGTCATTTCTGGGACCCTTTTTATAGATAACTGTCACTTTTGCTATCTGCATGTTTCGCGGGAAATGTCCTGTGGACAAACATATGTTAAAATGTAGGCAAGACAGGGTGCTAGTATGTCAATAACATACTTAACAGGTTTCATCTGAATATTGTCCGCGTCAGTGGCTTTGCTATTACTGAGTGTCAAAAATGTCGCTACTAATTCACTCTCTGAAATTGGCTCTAGAAATATTGTTTGGTTATTTCGAATATTCATATATTTTAAAGAAGTACTACTGGTTGTAGGGCCGCCAACTGACAAAAAGAAGTCGTTAAATGCATCAGCTAAATCAGGCCCTTGAATTTCTGTACCATCTTTCACAATTTGGTTAATTCCTCCGGTGGATTATTAAGCGTACTGTTAATTGCCTTCCAAACGTTTTCTGTACGCCCTTGCGTTGAGTTAAACAGGTTCGAATAATATAGTTTCTTTTCATCACGAAGGCGTTTGGTGACAAAGTTTCGGTGCTTTTTAAATGCTTTGAGGGCTTCAGGGGACTTACTCACAATAAATGCCTTGAACAATTGGTCCCGCTTTCTTATAAGCTTAAGGCATTCTTTATTTACCCAAGGTTTCCGACTTTTTTTAGATGTTTTAAATGACTTTAGGGGAAAACATTGAAGGTATATTTCGGTGAACTTGTTCATAAATAATCGTATGCCAAATTGGCGGCACTCGCTGCGAACACATTGCTCCAGTCGGTTCTGCCTAAGCGCTCTCTAAAGAGGGTTAGTGTTTCAGGATTTATAAGTCTATAGGAAAATTCTGCACGCACTTGTTTGGGTACGTTATTGAGTTGGTTAACAAACATAAATATAGGCATGTGGTCACTAATATTGTGAATCAAAGTGCCAGCCGTAACAAGGGAAGTGTCAAAGTTTGTTATAAAAAGATCTAAGAGTGTTGATGACTGTGAAGTGATTCGCGTAGGAGCCGTTTATAACATTTTGACAATAATGCGAGCTTAACATTGATTCAAGTTTCTAATTTAACACTGCTCTCAGCTAACATGTTGATGTTGAGGTCACCACCTAAAATCAAGGCATATTTTTTTTCACTCACAAATTCTAACAGTGAGTCTAAAAAAGAAAAAAACAAACGGACATTATTTGATGGAGGGCGGTAACATACACAAAACACTGATGTACCACATCTAACAGTGAGTATTTCATATAGAGGAGAAATGCAGGAGAATTCAGACATCAATTCACAGTCTATTTTACTTGAGATTAGCATAGCTACGCCACCACCCCTTTTGCCTGTGCGGTTCATGTAGTATGATTTATAAGTTGGAACGTAAATACATCATCTTCCGAAGCAAACCACGTTTCCGAAAACATCACAACGTCAAAACTTTACTTGTGCTTCACTAAAAAAATATTCGAGCTCATCCTGTTTATTCCTTCCCGACCTAAGGTTGAAATGAACGCAACTGAGGCTTTTTTCACAACAAGTGTCATACAAGTTTTTAAGATTAATAAGGTCTATAGGTGCGGTTAAGGGAAACATGTTAAGACGAGTATCAAAAGAATATCAGGAAGTAACAATGCAATGCGGGGTAACAGTATCACAGCTTATCAAGGTCACCCAAACGACGAATGACAACCGCGCTATCACCCTCTCTTTTCCTAACGAGAATCTTGCCGTTGCAGTGCCATGAAAAAACGATAGCCATTGTTCTGTGCCCAGTCTTTTGCGCTGCGCAGCAGCTCTCTGTTTTGCTGGGTCATGTTTTCAGTGATCGAAACACTCGAAGCATCTCTTAGGGCTTTCCGCTTTCCTAGCCACTTATCACGAATTGATTGCTGGGCAAATCGAACTATAATTCCGGGTGTGTTTGTTTGGCTTTGCCGGAAGTCTGTGGATAGCGGCGATGTCATTCCCAGTCAGCTCTGGCAGGTTAGCAATCTTGGCCACATCATTCAACTTACACAGCAAATTCTCGTCTGGCGTAACCCGGATGCCGTGAACTTCTATGTTTAGTCTCCGACTACGAAACTCGAGATCATTCACCGTAGCTTTCAGTTGTTGAATATCACCTGAGGTGCAGTCCGCCTCTAATTTCCCAACGCGTCTGTTTAAGCTACTAATGTCCTTTTCCTGCTTAGCTTGACAGTTCAAGATGTCATCGTACTTTTGTGACAACAGCTGGATTGAGTCCTTAATCTCACCAACCTGAGCCGGCAGCCCTGCTAAAGCATCAAGCCTCCTAGTTATATCTGCCAGGCAAATGGTTAACTCAGAGTCCATGCTAGTTTTCTCCCCACTTTTCGCTTTAGATGAACGGCAAGCAGCGCATCGCCATGCCCTGCGACCGCTCTCTCCTTTAGTCTTAAATGTCGTCTCCGACCAGCCAGAACAACTGCCAACATGGTAAGAGGACTCACATTCGTTGCACTTCAGGACACGCCCATCACAGGGGAGGGGCTCATCACAAGACTGGCACGTGCTTGTCATGGTACGTTGTCCAGGCATTCACAGTAGCACTCAGTTCACACTCAATTCGGGAGCATTCAATTAGGAATAAGGCACATTTTGCACAGAGAACTCAGCAAAGCACTGAAACACGGTGGCAACGGCGGTAGCGGTAAGGCGGTATTGAGAAATAAGCGAATTTACCAACCTGGGTAAGCAAAAAGAGCTGATTAGGCGAACGTCCTTTCACCGCCGCCGCCGCCACCCGTGTGTCCAGGTACGATGTCGACGCCGGAAACACGTAAACACTTCCGCAGGCTCAGTGACGTCAAGATGTGATTCCGTAGCCACGGCAACCGTTTTCAGGTAGTCTGGGTAAGCAAAAAGAGCTGATTAGGCGAACGTCCTTTCACCGCCGCCGCCGCCACCCGTGTGTCCAGGTACGATGTCGACGCCGGAAACACGTAAACACTTCCGCAGGCTCAGTGACGTCAAGATGTGATTCCGTAGCCACGGCAACCGTTTTCAGGTAGTCTGGGTAAGCAAAAAGAGCTGATTAGGCGAACGTCCTTTCACCGCCGCCGCCGCCACCCGTGTGTCCAGGTACGATGTCGACGCCGGAAACACGTAAACACTTCCGCAGGCTCAGTGACGTCAAGATGTGATTCCGTAGCCACGGCAACCGTTTTCAGGTAGTCTGGGTAAGCAAAAAAAGGAGTACACCCCAAAGGGCAGTCCTGTGACCATATACTCTTTAATGTGGCCACGAAGAAACTTCTCTTCCTTCTGCGCGAAGTCGAAGGAATGCGCCATACACTCTAAGCTCCTGGCTCCTTACACTCCATGCACCATACACTATAAGCACTATAAACTAACACTGGCTCTTCAGTGCAAATCGAAAAGTGGCAAGCAAAGACTGGCCTTCTGGTGAACACCATTGCTGCTTCGGGCGGCGCCTAGAGTGCTCTCCAAACAAATCGATTATTCTTTCGGTATTCCACTCACCTCCAACCCAGGCTTTCCTTCCGTCTGAATTTTCTCCATAAGTAGATAAAAGTCAGATTCTTGGGCTTCACATCACATCAACTTTAGATCCCAAGGGCGCTATAATCAAGCGTGTGACGCACCAGCGAAAAGGTGAGCTGTATGATACGGCGGGTATCTACCAAGCACGGCGGCCTCCGTGGGACCGAGTCCATGCGGTTGACCTATGCGTTTGTGACCAGTGACGTCCTGATTTTAGACCAAGACACTCCGATGCCCACCGAACTCTGGCGCCACAAACTATGTGTAAAACTACCACCCCGCCACATGAAACCCAAACTACATCCTGTTGGTTGACTAGCACGTTCCGTGGTCCTTAGGGCGTGACACTCTGACCGCCCTGGTGTTTTCTACGTGGATGTCGCAGGCCCCTCTTCCTCGAGTCACTTCAAGGCCCCCGTTATCACAGGCAGAAGACTGGTGGATGGCCTTTCCTTTAGAGCGAATACTGTGACGCAAACCGAGAAGGTTGCCATTGCTTTGACCACCTCACATCCCGCCTCACGCACCATCCTGACCAACTCGAGATCGGCCTGATCCTAATGCCTTCAAGGTTCCATCGCCCTTCTGCCAGCTCACCTTAATTCAGCAGACCCTTGGCGCTTACAACCCTCACCCCATTCGCATAGTATGGACCCCAGTCTACTCGGGCCTGCCAGGAGAAACGAGGTGGCGAACGCCGCTGCCCGTGCTGCTCCGATTGGGGCTGTTGCCTCTTCACGTCCCGAGTCAAAATTTTGAAACACGAACCTGACGCAATTCCACGAAATAATGGCATATTAACGGGCTTTGCGCCGCCTCTAGCCGTACTCCGCAGGGGGCCTGGAGAAAAGGGAGGAGCAAATACTACGCCGCCTTAAGACGAACACCTATTTCAGTTTGGTGAGCACCAGGCATTTTTTGGACAGAAGTAAGTGGAACCTGCTTGACCGGCCAGGTCCTGGCCGACGCTCACACAACGTCGCTTCGTGCCCCATCAACACCTTTTTTTTTCAACCCCTTTTCCTATGCAAACTAGAGAGGCTTGGGGGGAGTACCCGCTCAACTGCTCCCCCTTAGATGCTCAAAGCTCCTTGGTGAGGCATGCTCATGCAGTAGCCTACTGCACAGGGTCTTCCCACTCAAGCATGCGATATTCCGCCACTCTCTGGTATATTTTCTGTAATAAAATATTTGTACTACCTACCGGTATGCTAGAGTTATTGAACGCCACTGCTCGAGTAGAGAGAAATGCAACATGTATTGTGTCTTCCTTCTTGCCAGCCACAATTTTTCGCGTGAGGAGCGTAAGTGGTAAATGCGAAGTTACATCAAGGCAAGGCAACTGCGTTGCTCTATGAGTTGCAGAACTATTGCTGGTATAGATGGATGCTATGACCCACACCGACGCTTTGGGTAAGGTCGCCTCCTGGCAATGTGTTAAGTATGTTGACAAACTGAGCTTCTATGGAGAGGCATCGAATACGACGGACACGTAGAAATGATGCGTAGAAGGAAGCAACTATTCTGAATTGTGTGGTCATGATGCAATATTATCATTTACCGAGAGAAGTAAAGTGGACAGTCCTGCCTAGTAAACACTGTGTTTTTAAGACCTGCAACACACGTGAACCGCGGTTCAGTGGATAGCGTTGCCAGGCAGCTCTTAACTCTGAACGAGAGGTTGTGGGTTCAACTCCTGTTGACGGAAATTTTTTCTTTGCCTTCTGGAAGTTATCTTTAGATGTGATTTCTGGACGGAGGTACGCCACCGAAATCTTGGTGAACCCGGCGCAAAGGCCTTCCGGTGTTAAAAAGAGGAATCATGGCTGCCACGTTGATGATTCCTTTCATCACGATAGTATAGCGTGAAAACAGAACGACGACACAGAAACAAGAAGGACACGTAGGAGACGAGCACTTGTGTCCTTCTTTTCTCTGTGTCGTCGTTCTGTTCTCGCGTTATAACTATCGTCATAACAAGCCACCTAGTCCAAGCTGCCATTCTCCTTTTATCACTTTAGCAAATATGACAGTATGAGATGCGCGTTGGTCAAGGGTCACAAAGTATGTCACCACACTGCAGTTTGAAACTTCTTCCCCTGAACACCCTTTGGCATACAATTTCTATTCAATGATGAAACAGAGGGCGTTCATAATGATATGAATATACTGTTATCTCTAGTATCCCCTGCGGAAGGCTAGCATTGCGGCACTTTATTGAAAGTGTTGGTATATATGAAAGGCGTGTTGAAACACGCAGAGGACATTCTTGATTAAACTACGGTGTTGAATAAATTCCCTTCACTCAAGCCTTTTGAACCTACATCTACTTCTGACTGACTGGTGTGGTTTAACCTTTTATTCTTGCACTGCAGAACACTGTTTTTCTGAATAAAAGGTAATAACGAAAACAAAATACTACGGGACCAGTGGATAGCTTTCCCGGCATTGCTTTTCTGCGGATGGAGAGGTCGGAGGTTCGACATCATTGGATGTCACACTTTTTTTCTTTTTTAATTATCTGCTTTTTGACGTCATTTTTGTGATGAAACTCGTCACTGAATCTTGGTGGACCCAGGTGTAAAACGATTTTGAGCTAAACTACAAGCGCCGTGACTGTTACACAGGTTTACTCAACATATTATCGTACGTTTCTATTTACGCGTAGTTTTCATGCAGTTTTTTATCCACAGCATGTTGCGCTTTATATTCAACGCAATTGTGAGCAGTATTTACGTACATAGGTAAGCGTGCTCTAATGGGCATGCTTGTTTTACGCACGTGCATTCTATACCGCAAATTGAAGCTTTCGTGTCAATCAGAATAGCATTTATTCTAACATGTGTAATAAAATCAGAAATTGGGCTAGTTGGGTTGAGATGCAAAGTATAGCTGTTTTTGATGTTCACATAAAAACTACAAAGTAACGGCTGAGAAGCGGTCCCCAGCACATATATATATATATATATTATATATATATATATATATATATATATATATAGAATGAAGTGTGTCCTTAACACAATAATAATGATATCTAACAGACAATATTGCCATGGAATGTAAAGGGGAAGTTAATAGAACCATTGTAATGTAATTAAGAAGCAAGAAAAGTGGGTGAAAAAAACCTGCCATGAGCAGGAATCGAACCTGCGACCTTCGAGTAACGCGTTTGATGCTCTAACCAATGAGCTGTCACGGCGGCTATCCTTCCATCTACTTTTTTGGGTTTATATGTGAAATCAAACTGGATGGATGGATGGATATGGTTGTACCCTTTAGATCGAGTGGTTCTCTTGCTTTCTAATCTTGCTCTTAAGCAAGATTAGAAATTAAGCAACGTGGAAATAGTAGGCTTGCTTTAGGAGCTCACGGGAATACACCAAATCAGGGAGTGCTAGGTGATATGGGACGGACATCATTTCAAGGCAGGGAAGCTAGCAGCAAGATAAAATTTGAGAAGCGATTGAGAGAAATGGGGGAGGAGCGTTGGGCTAGAAAGTCTTCAGCTACTTGTACATGAAGAATGTCATACAAAATGGAGGAAGCAAACAAAAGTTGACTGGCAAATACTTAGAAGACAACTGGTGGCCAAACCAAAAAAAAAACATATCGTTAAGAAGAAAGTGAAGGAAAAGGACACACATGTGGAGAATGGGCATGATTAAGAAGTCCGCACTAGAGATCTATTGAACTTTTAAGCAGGAAATTGCCAAGGAAAGGATCTATGATAATACTCGGGGTAGTTCTCTACTGTTTGAAGCCAGGACGGGACTACTGTGAACCAAGACATATCGGGCCAAATACGAAGGGGTAGACACAGTATGCAGTGCGTGTGGAGAGGAACAAGAAACTGCCGAACACTTGATAATGTTCTGTAAAGGGCTTCACCGCTATAGTTCAGGATGATGGTGCAGAGGTTTTTCAAAGCACCGGGGTTTAGGGGACCGGGAGGGCAAAATAGACTTTAAGCGGGTAGACTTAACTAGAAGGAGGTTATCTGATTGGTGGCTAAGTCAAGGCACGAGTGAAAATTATTTCTTCACACTGCAAAGTACAATCCTCAAACTCAAACTCACTTTTTAAAGAAAAAAAATAAATATAGTTTTTGCTTCATTAAGTATTATCTTGGGGAGCCAGTCAGCGCCATCTGTAGCCACGCGGAGAGTGTGGAACACCCTTTTATGAGCCTGTAAGTTCACGTGCTACGTGACGCCACCAGGCTCATAAAAGGGTGTTCCACACTTGCCGCTTGGCTACACATAG
>WOVY01001528.1:0-34908 GCA_013436015.1 Rhipicephalus annulatus
TACGCGGAGGAGCGGCAAGGGTTTCTAGCTTGCCTTCTCTCATCCTCGTTCGCGCCGCTTCAAAAAAAACCGGTTTTCTCCGCTCGTGGATGAAACCGATTCGAAAAATTTTTTGTAGCAAAATGTTCCTCATCGGACACCCAACAAACTTCCGCTCTGTCTAACTAAAATTTGGTATGGGGACTGGTGAGTGGCCCTTTAGGAGGGCTGCTTTTAAATGCGAATGTATTTATTAGTCGGGGGTGTTCGTGCGTCCTTGGGCGGCCTGTGGTCAACACCAACTGGAATGCCTGTGTACAGATCTCTCGGTGCGCGTTCCTCCTCGCCCCTAGCAACAGCTGCGCCGCGCCTAGCCAACACCAACTGGAAAGGTTGGCCTAGCAACCGGAGCAGGTGGTGAGTGGTGGAAGGTAAGGGAGAGGAGGAGCGTGCGGGCGTGTGATGAGTCGACGCTCGCATCGCGGAGCAGCGGTTATTTGGGCGTATGGATGAATAATTGGGCCGAGTACCCGAGGGAGCACGAAAGATACGTAATGACTAAGCGTAACAGCAATATAGGCCACTGTGGAACTACAATAGGTGTGACGTTGTAAGAGGGATTTAGAAAGGTGTCATGGTCCCGGGTTTGACGTTCGGCAATGCGGTCTTATGCATGAAATCAGATGTTCAAGCAACATTGGAAATTAAACAAGGTGGCATAGGTAGACCTGCTTTGGGAGCACACGGGAATACTTCAAATGAGGGGAATACTTCAAATGAATATATATATATATATATATATATATATATATATATATATATATAATCATGCACAGAGTGCGCACTTTGGCGTCTTGATAGCGATGGAAGTCAGTGAAGTCGAATCTCTCGCGGCAACGACACCACTAGGACGAAGTGACGCCTTTCCCTGGTGCTGGCGTCGATGCTGCTTCTGCTGCTGATGATGATGATGCCTTGACTATGGCTCTTTGCCCAGTCAGGGGGATAGGCCAAGAATGGAGGATATGAAATCGAAGGCCTTTCAGATGATACCTCATCCTAACAGAAGGAGGATAAAGCACACGTAAATACAGAAAGAGTGCAATATATTTTTTGCCATTTCCACCTGACAGAATAATACATATTGTGAGCATTATTCATGCGCGTCATCTTATCATATGTACATACTCATCATCATCAGTCTGATCTTGAATTGAAATTGCAGTAATTTCGAACACGTTTAAAATTGATGTTTAGAATGTGCTTAGTAATATTATAACAACAAATATACAAATAGGAATTTAGAGGCGCATTCGTTTTGTTTCATGAAGATAACTTCAAACGGCATCAAAGGCTGTTTGCTTCAACGTCATCATCGGTTAGAGTAGAAGACACGGCTGCGAAGAGCGCGTAATGCCGAACGCGCGCGCTTGAAGCGAGTCGCCGATGCAGAACTCCGTGCCCGGGAAGCCGCTATGAAACGCCAATGACGAGTCGGAAGATCCTGACTTGTGTGCCCCACTATACCATTCGCGAGAGTCGCATTGATTTGGTCTTTTACGCGAAACTGTGCCGCGCCTATGCTTCTCAAAAACCCTTAGATAGATATGTGGGGTTTACCGTCCCAAAACCACCATATGATTATGAGAGACGCCGTAGTGGAGGGCTCCGGAAATTTAGACCACCTGGGGTTCTTTAACGTGCACCCAAATCTGAGCAAATGGGCCTACAACATTTCAGCCTCCATCGGAAATGCAGCCGCCGCAGCCGGGATTTGAACCCGCTACCTGCGGGTCAGCAGCCGTGTACCTTAGCCACTAGACCACCCGCGGCGAGGCTTCTAAAAGACCCTTTGACCGTGCACTTCAGCGACCACAAGGTGGTGATTGTGGCTGTCAGGTACAACGATAACACGAAACATGTGCTCACGTATCAATAAATAATGCTTGCGTGCTCGCTCTCGTCTCTCTTCATTATTAATTCGCACACTCATCAGGTGCACATAATTGCATTCATATTTCCTCACAATCCCCTTCGGTGAGGTGCGGTTTTTTTCTTCTTGACCGTTGTTTGATGTATTTTTGTTTTGTCGCCTAGAAGACCTTGGCTCATACACACAACGAATTTTGGCCACACTGCATGTGCCTTATAACGTAAAGTGTTATACAATGCTTGTTAAGAGAGAGAAATCAGGTAATAAAAAGATGAGTAATAGCGTACATTAAAAAAGTGACAAGGGTGAAAAATTTAGCAAATCAGATATGAAAAATAGCATAAGTTGCGAAATATTAAAAAATAGCGATAAATAACACACACACACACACACACACACACACACACACACACACATATATATATATATATATATATATATATATATATATATATATATAGCGTATAATGTTCCGTTTTTTTTTTCTCTTCTATTTCTTTCGTATGAGCATAGGCGAGAATGTGCTTTGTCGCGCACGTTCAGGCTTTCGTGTGCGCTACTTGCGAATACGGTCTTAGCTTAATAAGGCGTGCGCCTATGTACTTAACGCCTGGGACTTCGCTTTCGTTTAAGTCGATCCTCGCCCTTCGTACTTTGCTGCAGGGGTTCAGCGAATCGTTACTTAGAAGCTCTCGGGAGCGAGTTCTTCCACCCCCTTTTCTCACTCTTTCTTTTCTTTTTGTTTTTCTTTTTGGTTCTACTGCAAGTAACTGCCTAATTACCCGGCTTCATATTGTAACGCACTAGGCCATGCAAACACCCACACACATGCACTCCAATACACACAGATGTTGTCCCTCCGGTGTGTTCTTGTACCCTGTCATTTTAATTGTAAATGTAATTTTCAGACATGCTATTATATTGCTATTGTTATTATTAATATTATTATTATTATTAAAGGAAGTCGTTGATATCATGGGCTCAACTATTATTACCATGAGATGACGGCACGAGATTGGCGATCGAGCAACCATCATTTCGCTCCGCCTGCGTGCTTTTCGGGCTACAGCCTACAAACCGCTTGCTCAATACGCTCAATAAACCCCCTTTACATTCGGTGAAAGGTGCTGGGTGCTCGATCAGCCGATCTGGTGCCTTCGTCTCGTGTTAATGATTGTTACGCCCGTGATATGGGCGTCTTACTTTCTTATTGATATTATCTTAATGATATTATTATTAATATTATTATTAGCAGTAGTAGTAGTAGTAGTGGTAGTAGTAGTAGTAGTAGTAGTAGTAGTAGTAGTAGTAGTAGTAGTAGTAGTAGTAGTAGTAGTAGTAGTAGTAGTTCTCAGGATTTGTCAAGGGTAGTGTTCTCAACCAAGTATAATCAGTGAACGGCCGTTCAACGGCTTTTGCGGAACTCATTCAGAGCCCGTTTGATGCGTCTTTCGAAAGCCTGTATTCAATTATTACATATACAAGCCACCAGGAGCAAACGAACAGAATGTGCCACACCCAGCGTACAACTCAAAACTGTATATGGTAGGGTGGCTAACTAGGTCTTAATGTATGAATGATATGAGTGCCGCCTTTATAACGGGGTAGTGACATGCGTGCCACGAGGCTCGACAAAAAATTGATAATAAGTGGGCTTAATCTTTTGTCTACTTCGATTAAATGTCACGTAGAGAAAAAAAAACGTAATCGCATAGCCGAGCTCTCTGCCCCGTACGAGAAAATGCCTTTATTTTTCCCAGTATATATTGTTGCCCTTTTCCTTAAGTTACTCTAACCTTCCCTCCTTTGCCTCTATCGCGGGCGTGTTCAGCTATCATCACTGTTCATAAAACCCAAGGCTTCATGCTGGATCTAGCCCAAATGTGTCATCTGTGTGTGTATTTTCACATTCATTCACAACATACTTCGTTGTTTTTTCATCTTCACAGCATGTTCTTTAGGGGCGAGGCCCCTTACGCCGTGGGTCCTATGTCCCTCCCGTGTCGTCGAAGTCGTCGTATAGTAGCCAGTTGCATTGCATGTCAATAAAAACGCTGTCGCAGCATATCCACGGAGTGAACGATGACGAGTGGGGCGAAGCGTTCGTCAGTCTGTCCGTGCGTCCGCTTCGGCCCACTCGTTCACCTCGTGGATGTGCTGTGATTATTTTTTGTTGTTCTTTTTCTTCGCTGAATCGCTCTTCATTAATACGTGTTGTATAAGGCTCGATACGAGACAGCGCACGCCATCTTGCGGCCATTTCCGCCTCAGTTGTGTGAACACCGCGCTAACGAAGCACCACGTGCACGTCCGGCCGGTCGCCCCTTGTTCTGCGTGGCATCCCTTCGTACGGCCTCCGTTGTTTACGTCGTCAACTCCGGTGGCCTATTAGGGGGCAGCCTCCCGGCGTTTAATACTACCGAGGCATAGAAAGACCAGGCCGCAAGAACCGTAACGCTGTACGGCAGTGCGTTGCTCCTTAATGAGAAGCCTTTTATTATATGCACGCGGCATCGGACCTGAGTGTGTGTATGTATCAGTCTATACCGCGCTCTGCGGCTGCCAGGAGTGCAGTAGTGCGTTCCTGGTGTACGGCGATCGTAATTATTATGGCTGCCGTGTGTGCGTTCTGTGTACGTGCGGTGGGGGTGAAAGACCTTTTGTGAGCGGGATATGTCCATGCTGTCAATGGGAGGATGTTAATCAGGCAGACGTCATCGTCGGGATCGCCAGCACGCAGTCAAGGAGTGAGTGAGTGAAAAAAAAAAAACTATTTTGTCCACAATAGACGCGAGTAATCCCGATGTCACCTAACTAGGCCCAGTCGGGGACGGTCAAGTTAAACCTGATCGCCTTCGCGTGGTCTCTCTGGACAGCCAGGATCTGAAAGATCAAGTCCTGTACTTTCATAAGCTTCTTCATTTTGTCTTGTTGGAAAGGTGGACCGACAAAGGCGCAGCCCCGCAGCTGCAGGACATGCACGAAAGCCGCATAAACACCACACAGGTCGCAGTCCTGGCTTCGGAACTGTTCGGGGTATGGACTATTTGCCGTAAGACATGTGGGGGCCGCGACCTTGAGCTGTTATGCTCATGTTCTCTTTTTTTGTTTTCTTTTGCTCTTCTATATCGAGACCTCAATTATAGTAAGGCCGCGAAACAGTACGCACCAAACCAACCGTTTTATTTTGTAAGCGCCTACCACATCGCTGCTCATTTTGTTCTCTCATATGCAAAACGCAAAGGTTAACAGGCCAATATGGTGGCACTGAAGCCCGCCCGCAAAACAGTTCAAATTGCGTGCGGTGCCGCGGGGCTCAGGTATTGGTGCTTGCTCGGGACTGTTTGAGAGTGACAGCTTGGGTCCTGCACAGCGAAGAGTGCGGCAGGGGTATATATCACCCTTCTTCCCCGCCGCGGTGGTCTAGTGGCTAAGGTAATCGGCTGCTGACCCGCAGGTCGCGGGATCGAATCCCGGCTGCGGTGGCTGCCTTTCCGATGGAGGCGTAAATGTTGTAGGCCCCCGTGTGCAGATTTGGGTGCACGTTAAAGAACCCCATGTGGTCGAAATTGCCGGAGCCCTCAACTACGGCGTCTCTCATAACCATATGGTGGTTTTGGGACGTTAAACCCCACATATCAATCAATATCAATCAGCCTTCTTGTGAGATAATGATGCTTGCATATCTCGTAGTACGTGCATCTATAGAGGCTGGGGTCGCCCGGGATGACGTGTTACCCGGCAAGCGGTTCGTCAAACCGCGTGCAGCCGTGGCAATATATCTGCTACGCACTCGATTTGCTGATCTCCGGACGCACCGCAGAAGCGGCGAGATTAGTTAAGAAAAATGACGCGAACTCTCTCGATGAGTTTCTTGGTGGCGTCGTTACCGGAGAGCCAATCACTGGGTGCACACTAAGTCGTTAGTCATTCTGCCCAGTGTCACAGTATTAAAAAATACTCGCATTCAAATGATGAGTAAGGTCAGCACGACGACAGCTAAGGGTTTCACTTTGCTTACGTCAAATTAAGTGCTCTGGTTTCCTGTAGAGCGATGTAGAATTAAACAAGCCCAGCTCAAAGTCCTACTAAAGCGCAGTTATGGAACTACATTTCATTTTGAGTATGCGCCGACCTATAACACGTTCTTCGAAGGAAAAAAAAGAAAATTGTACAGCTTATTATCACAAATGCCTGCAGATATTTCGCGCCGTGTCATGTGTGCAGGGCTGCTGGTCGTTCTTGCTTAAATAAATTGTTGCGTACTAATGATTAACCGTTAGTACTGTCTAGTCGCATTTATTGTTCTTCAGATTTGGTTTTTACAACTCATACATGAAGTGTTAGATTTACACTTGCACTTAATATCAATCTGAACTGCTGCAGAGTCTTTACGTTACAGTATAGCAGTTCCGTCGCGCTCATCTGCTGCGCTCCTTCTTGCAGCGTTCAAATGAAAACTATGCGCGCGTGGTACAGTTATAGTTAACTAACAATTATCTGTGAGACGATAGCTCACTAGGCGACACAAACGTAGCAGATTCGTTTCTCTCACATACACTGCCGCGAAGATCGGGGATTTTCATGGATTCGTAACAGAATGTCATTGAGAACGAGAACAATTAAGTCCATACGGTACTAGCGTTCCTAATCAACATAACTTAATAAACAAACGGTTCCGGCGTTGTCATATAGGCGTCTCTATTGTAGTGCCTGCCGATTCTCGCGTCGTACTTTATACGGCATTCTCTGTTGTCGCGAAAGTGGGCGCATTCGCTGCTCTGGAACTAGTTTCTCTGCACGAACTTCCTATTACAGTCGTCTAGATAAGTGCGTAATCTCTTCAAATCGTGCGCTTCAAACGCAACTCGCTGCGTTGAGCGAACGCCTGCGCGCTCGTTATCTCCTACAGAACACCTGCGCCATGGTGTAAAGCGTCACGCATTCAAGTGCCTTATACACCTGCGTGCTGTACTTAAGGGGTATTACGCACAGACAGACAGGCCGGGTTGGAGTGCTTCGCCTGCGCGCGTTGCGAACTGAGTGGTGTCGGCGGTGAAAGACGTCGGGGATCTGCGTGTCGATGTTGGCGAGTGGTCAATATGGCGCGAGGAACGTGCACGAAGACAACGTTACGCTTTGGAGTTCCGTAATTCGGCGCAGCGGGTGTTATACTGAGGCGGAGCCTTTAACGAGAGTATTAACGAGTTTCAACGTAAGTATAACGAAAGAAAGTTGTTTAACTGCACCTGAACGAAACCAACGACATATATGGTTTGCCGTCGTGTGGTGCTCATCAGGGTATCTGTTATTCTGCGATTAATTACTTATTAGCGAGTTTTGAAATAAAGTTTGCAGGCGCTGCTGGTGTTGCGGGCGTAGCGGGAGCCGTATGAGCTTTAGAATAGCGTTTGTCATCCTGCAAATCCCAACGCAAAATCGCAGTGACATCGTATATATAGCGTCGAAACCAGCGTTTGCGGACCGCATGCGGCGCACGCCGCCCGCTATTTCGAATTTTCTGCGGGCGAGCCGCGAATGCGAACGGCTGCTCGCGTTACGACGCATGTGCAATGGCCACGACCGCACCGCAAGGGCTTGCGGTGCGCTATTCGAAAACTCCCTATTTAACTCAGATGAATGACGCCGAAATGGTAATACTCAATCTAGTGCCAAGTGCGCGTCGTTACGTTGTATATCAATAGCATTTCAAAACGATGGACTCGTCTGGTTATGACAGGCCTTCGTCCTGTGGTGCACATATATAGTTTGGCTGCGCGTGATTATGGTGCGTGTGTGCGGCCGTAGAGCCCGTTTCCATCGAGGAGCTAGAGCGCTGTAGTTGTCGCTTTCATATGCGGAAAGGTCATGTAACCTGAGCCGGAAACGTCACCCGTGACGTCATACCACCGACGTATACAGTTTGAACGAAAGACAAGGTTCTGCCTGGTAATGCATACTTATCTCTGTTTAAAAGACTGTGTCAGTCGCGGTTACAACGGGGTCATCTCTTTTTTACGCGCTGAGCCGCTTTGCGGTTCTCTTCTGTATCGTCAGCGTCGCTTTTCTGCCAGAGCCAGGGTCGACAATGACGTCACGTGTGACGTGTTTGCTTAGGTCACGTGAGTGCCCGAAAACCGCCGACAACGCGAAAGTGTGTTTGGGAAATAACTCAAACTTCAGCCAGGAAGACGTTGCGAAAACCGTCGGAAGAGCGAAGCTGTAATGATGATGATGATGAATTCGTACAAAAAGGTCATGCTCATTCGTATCATTATCATCATCATTTGTTTCGTTTCTTTACTCGTACTCCATCATCTGGTCGCATGACTAGCGTACTACTGCCACTGCGACTTCTACAACTAATTACTATACTGCTACCACTATTACTATATTACTACTACGACATTGACTGCAGCACAGGGTAAACTATGACAGCTTCTCCGTTGCACGAACTACAACGAACAGAAAAACAGAGGGTCGCACACTTCCCGCAGTTATATTACAACCTGCTCACTGTCACCGCGCTGTTAGAAATGTTACGGGACAAAGGCCCGGAGAAATGGGCGAAGATCTCTACAAACATAAGCGCGCACTTGGCGTCTGCATATATACTTCCTTCCAAAACGTCTAGTTGTCCAGCGCGTATCTCGCGGAGGAAAGCCGTATAGCGCCTGGTTGTATAGTAAACACCTTTTCTTCAAAGGAAGCCGCTCGGCGCCCCGTTTTGCGTGGCATCTCCACAGCTTCCGGCGTCTGACCCCCCCTTATCAGACGGGGTGTTATTATGCCTATTCATAGCGGCCCTACAGCTTTGTCTGGCCGTGCGCCGGTCGGGGCGTCGCGCTGACCTCTCTTGTATGGTTTACAGACGCTGCAGAGAAGGCAGGAGCGGTGTTGTGTAATATATTGTATGAAAGGGAACCGCGTGGCATCGTCGAGACACGCCTGTATATACCTGGGTCTCCTGATTGCGCGTGAATTACACGTGGTGGGCAGCTTTGGACGTTGCCGCGTTGCCCGCGCGTACCTTGTAGTTCATACACTATACTTACCGCTCTGTGTATACATAGCGCTGACGTATACCGGTCCGCCCACGCTGTAAAGTTTATGGAACTTAAGAGAGAGAGAGGGGGGGGGGGCGAAGGCTGGGGGGAGCGTAAGAACTTCGCGGCAATCATTCGGTGAATGGACGTATAATTAACACAAATGTATAAGGGCTGGGTGTCGTCTCTAACGTGTATTGCTCTCTCTCTCTCTCTTTAATGACGATATGTTGCTGGGTCTCTGCCGCCCACATTATGATGTCATGCCGTAGTCGTCGTGTTCTCAGTAGACGTATTTCCCAAGCGAGGAAGATGAAATAGCCCAGTTGCGCAGCTATGAAATGAAGTTTTTAAAGTTTATTGGGGGTGATGTAAGCCACCTTACAATTCCACCAATAATGCTAATGCCCTCTAAGAATACGAAATACATTTCGAAATTCGGCGTTGCTGAGAAAAAGAGGCCAAGTACTTTTTTGGGATGTTGAGGTGCGTGAACACTTATACAGTCTATACTTCGGGTATACAATATTTCTTTCTTCCCTCTATGCATGACACATTCATAAAGTACACTTCATTGATGCGCTGGCTGGCCTATGCAGCGCCTGTGTTTCTTAGTGGCCGTAAGACCTGACCGCGATGCCTTGTCTCCTCAATCAACGCCTCTTCTCCGTCTATGATAGCGCGTCGAGCCGCCCCCGCGGAGGTCTTATCTTCGTCCTCTTGAAGCGGACGCAGGCAGCGTTCGAGATGTCTGATAAGTATTCAGGCTTTCGAAGTGTCGCCCCGCTCTCGCCTTGGCCTTGCACTTCGCCGTGTATAGCGGGCGTATGCACGACGCACACACATTCTTTAACGGTATATAACCTGAATATGTCTGACTGAAATAAATTACTATATATTTAACACACTGGTTAGCACTATCTAATGTTGTCTAATTAATGTATATCAGCGATTGCCAATGTTGGTTAGTATTGGGAAAGCGATGTATTGTCAAATAATGCTAATTTGTAGGTATTGTCATAGGTCGGCAAACTTCATGTCCGATTTCCCTCACTTCATGCATCGGAAAAACACTTGAACATGTAATCCTCAACCGCCTTAGCAACTTTATAGAAGAACACAACTTATACCCTCACGAAATGATAGGCTTCCGTAAATCCCTTTCCAGCCAAGATGTCATGCTTCGACTGAAGCATGACATCATTATCCCTAACTCTAGCCTCGATACTCAAGCAATTCTCAGTCTCGATCTCCATGGGGCTTTTAACAACGTCAGCCACACTGCCATATTGAGTGAACTGAGCGCTATAGGCGTTGGTAAAAAGATTCATGATTACATATCTGCGTTCCTTTCGAACCGTACGGCAACTATTTACATTGGGTCTGAACACTCTTGTTCTTACTCCTTGGGGAGTTTCGGCACACCTCAAGGATCAGTGTTATCACCTTTCCTTTTTAACATCGCGATGATGCCGCTGGCTCGAACGCTGAGATCCATATCAGATCTCAAATTTTCACTTTATGCAGATGATATTACCCTCTGGATGACAGGCAGCTCCGATGGTCACATTCAGGAAACTCTGCAGACTGCTGCTGACAGGGTGGTGGTTTGTGCGGGTAACATGAATCTGACCTGTTCACCCACTAAATCTGAACTGCTCCTCCTTCCTGCCCATCGGGGCTCTGAAAAGCACATCTCTGATATACAAATAACACTGAACAATACACCCGTGCCTAAAGTTGACAGACTCAGGGTGCTTGGACTACACATACAACGAAATCGACTAAACACACACACCATTAAAGCACTTCAAACAACTGTGGACCACACTCTACGCCTTATAGGCAGGATATCTAATAAGCATGGCGGGCTACGAGAGGCAGAGCTCCTCCGCCTCATCCAAGCCTTCGTCCTCAATAAAGTGACTTATTCTCTCCCTTATCTGTTCCTTCTGAGAAGAGAACAAAATAACGTGGACACTTTGTTACGCAAAATCTACAAATTCGCTCTCGGAGTCCCCATTCGAACGTCCACCGCACGGCTCATGGAGACAGGCACATTGAACACCTTAACTGAACTTATTGAAGCACACTTAACTTCACAATATGCTCGTCTTTCCAACACACAGACCGGAAGATACATACTCGATACCCTCAGTATCAGGCCAACTCCAACCACTAACGCCAAACACACTATTCCGCGTGAAATACACAAGAATCTACACATTCCGCCGCTCCCTAAAAACATGCACCCTGTGCACCACGAGCAACGTCGACGACAGCGTGCAAAAACTCTCGAAAAACGATTTTCTACTTCTAAAGAAGTGCTCTATGTTGACGCTGCCGAATACAGTACCCGTCCTTTTTTCGCCCTCTCAGTTGTGAATTCGCTAGGTCAGATATCTGCTGCTGCTTCTATTTCTGCTTCCTCTTCTGAGGAGGCGGAAGAAGCAGCCATAGCTCTGGCCCTTACAGTTCCAAATTATTCACTTATTATTAGTGATTCAAAAACTGCCATCTACAATTTTGGAGCGGGTAGGGTGTCCAAAACAGCCCTCTCCCTCCTTTTGGCCCATCCCCCGCAACAAGACACGGCTTTAATATGGACTCCCGCGCACGCGGGCCTTGCCGGCAACGAGGCGGCTCACGCCAGCGCCCGAGGATTTACGTTCCGGGCGCAGGCGCTGGAAGAGCCAGGCCCCGTTTCGACAACGGCACCGTTTGCTGCGCGGGATCGCCTTTTAACATTTCACGACATCTGTAGTCACTATCGCCTTGGTCGTTTATCCTTACCGCCGCTAATGTCGAAATCCATACGAAGGCGCGAAGTACTGTGGCGACAGCTGCAGACTCACACCTTTCCTTCTCCTTACATTCTTCACCTCATGTACCCTTCTCTTTACCCGTCCTCCTCCTGTAAATATTGCTCCGCACAGAAAGCAAATCTTAATCATATCATGTGGGGGTGCCCTAAGCACCCCCCTCCACCGTCCCTTCGAAAACTAATTAGTAATGAGGAGCAGTGGGAGGCTGCCATGCGCAGCTTGAAACCCGACGTCCAGGAGGCCATTCTGGGTTGGGCAGAGAGGGTTGCGGAGGACTATCGAGCGTAGCAATCTCTCCTCATCTCTCTTCCATTGCACCTTTCCTTTACAAAGGAAAAATAAGTTTATACCTACCTACCATGAGCCCATTCTCTCAGACTCGCTCATACGCTCATGAAGCCGTGGGTCCTAGTCTGCAGTTCGGTTCAGTTATATACCTTAGCAATTCATATTCCGGTTATGGAACATTTCACTGAGTGTGCATGACTCTTAGTATGCTCAAATATTGTTTTCCGTCCGTAGTGCTTATATAAACATATTCGCCCTCGGCATTATACCACTAAAATACCATCACCGTCCTATGTTATACGCAACTGCAAACAACTGCTAATTTAAAACATATGCGGCTGTTAAACGTATTTGTATGCGTGGATTCGTACATATTTTAAGGGCCACTTCATAAAGTGCCTCTCCAATAAGAACATCAAAATACATTAACTTTGCATCCGCATGCTTTGCATAAAAATTGATTCCCCGAGGTATGTGGGATTTGCCGAATTTTTCTAAATATGGCACTATGGGCGACTTGACGGATATAAAGTTAGCGTTCCTTGTAATCTTGAAACAATTACTATTTTACTCTTTCACCGTTATACTAACTCCGTACATGATGTTAGCGTCGCTTTCATATCTTAACTCTCGCATGTATCATGGATCGTTCTCATCCTTCTACATATGCCCCGATGTGCGCCACTGCCTGGTTTCCATATTTACTTCTTCTTCTTCGTAAATTGTTTCACATATAAAGGGATGGCTTAATGCTCTCCCATAGTCGAGTACGAAGTACTCTAAATCGTCAAAATATTTTTTTCTAAACAATCATTTGTTAAAGGTTAGTGCGGTGCATTGGCGTAAATCATGAGAGGGTGGAACGTCAGAGTGTCCTAATTTCACTTGTGCTCACGCGTTGTGGAGGGGGACACTCTTTGTAAATATCCCCCTAAAGAATTTCGCTCTAGAACACCAGGAATAATAACGTGCAAGCATAAAGCACACGACCAGGTTGATTGGCGGATAATGGGAGAGGCCTTGCCCTGCAGTCGGCGTAGTCAGGCTGATGATGTTGATGGTGACGTTGATAATTGAATTATTTCTTTACAGTGAAGTGTAGCGCGTTCGACTTTTTGTTTTTATCGCTAATTATTTTTTACTGTGTATTCATGTTCAGTAGCACATGTCCTGTTCCGCTGCAACGCAGGCATTGCATAGGCCGACCTGCGGCTACCACTAAGGCTAATTAACCGGCGACTCGTATCTGATGAGGATTTGGCCGCTAGGGGGCCACGGTTGTGCGGACGCGCGTCGCATCGGCTCCGCAGATTTTCTATGGTTTTCGGCGATTTCTTTCCAGCCATTCAGTTCAGAGTATTCCCAAGTGACTGCGAAAGTCCTGCGGTCTCTCCCGATACCATTTGTGCAGGTGAGCCCGTGTTTCGGTCACTTTTCGAAGATTGCCCGTACCGCCACGCTGGCACGACAGTCAAGCCAGTAGACAAGGCACGGTAGGCCTGACAAGTCGTCGGAGCAAGCGGGTGCCCCATCCGCTGCACCGGCGCCCGAAATGGAATTCGTGCAAGTCGAAGGGGAGGAGATATCGCCGACAGAGTTCGGAAAAGAGCAGGGATGGTGCGAGATCAACGAAACACCAAGAAGGCGGGTGGAGACGCCGACCCGGCGAAGAACCAGCAAGCAACGCCAGCGTCTACTGAGAAGGCGGCGTTTATACAGAAAGCGACGCAGTACGTGCGGAAAATCACCATGACGAGCCGAATGCCCAACCTGCCAACGGATGACTACAAGATCATCGTGCGACCCCGGGACGGCTTCAACGTATCCCACTACCAGAAGGACCGCGTCCACTGCTGCATACGCAACGCTGCAGGGGTGGGGCGCGAGGTAGCCGAGGAAGACAGCGTCTGTCTCAATGAGCGACAAAACGTTATTGTGGTAAGCACGCCGTCAGAAGATCGTGCTAGACGATATGGAGGCATTTGCAAGCTGCGAATTGGCGACCGTGAGTTCGAAGCGAGTGCATACAGAGCGGCTCCGGTGAACACGTCCAAAGGCCTCATCAGGGGCATATCGCTAGACGAAAAGCCGGCGGACGTCCTGAGAAGTCTGGTTAACCACCGCAACCCGAACGTCCTGCATGCCAAGCGCATGGGAACACGACCAACGTGATAATCCTTTTCGACGGCTACTACGTGCCTCGTTACGTGAACTACGGCGGGATGGTGATAAGGTGCACTCTTTACAAGAAACATATCGATATGTGCTACGAGTGTGGTCGTCTGGGACACAGGGCCGACGTGTGCCCCAACCCGAACGACAAGAAGTGCCGTGGGTGCGGATGCGGTAATCCGCCCGACGATCATCGGTGCGAGCCGGTGTGCCAACTGTGCGGAAAGGGTCACCTCACCGGAGACCGCAAGTGCAAAGCTAAGTACAAGACGCCCTACCTAGTCAAGCGCCGACAGTGGGAACGCAGAATGCGCGAGGAGGCTGAGGCTGCTTACAGCAGGAGCAGCACCGTCAACGACGGGGAGGAGGGCTACGGACGACGCCACGCACCGAGACGACGTCGCGGCAACAGTCGATCGGCCTCGAGGGAGACCCGCGCGCGGAGCCGCACTCGCTCCCGTACTCGTTCTCGAGCCCGCTCTCGCAGCGTCTCCCGACCCCGTTCAGCGAAGCCTCGCAGCACGTCGACGGCCCGAGCCAACCACACAGCGGCAGCCAAAGGCGGAGGAGAGGTTGACCCCCATAAATTGAGGTGGGTGGACGTCGCCTCCGGACGCGCGCCCAGCGCACCGCTAACGCGAACCGAGACTGCCATTGATAGAAACCCAGATGTAGACAGACGCGGCAGCTCTGCTTACAAACGCAACAGCGACCCAGAAAGTCTAGTGCAGAAACGATTGGATCAATTCGAATCATTAATCCAAGAACTAAAGCAGGAAAAATTCAAGGTTAAGAAACGAAATTGCCACGTTGAAGGGGGAGGCCCCGACAGTTCCCTTTCCTCCTCCTCCTCCAATTAAACCCGTCGCAGCCGACGCGGCTGCTAGTACAGCCGAGAGAGTGGAGGAAGTCATGGAGGCTCGAGACGCGCACCCCGCACCCACCAAACGTAAGGCACTTGACCCGGAACAATTCGACGTCAAATCGCAGAAAACGCGAGAAGGAACTCCGCGAACGAGTCGATAGACTCGACGACAAGGTAGACGCGATGATGACCCAACACGCGCAGCAAACCGCGCAACTTAACAACGCAATCGCTCAGCAAACTGCACAAACCGAACAGTTGAGCATTGCAATATCTCAGCTCACAAAAATGGTCGCGACGCTGCAAACGCGCATAGACAATATCGAAATGCGACTTCCGGCCGCAGTGGGTCGCCCAGTACGAACGACTGGGAAACCGTACTTTAGGCCGTTACCCGACGAAGAGGCGCAGGATCAGCCGGACGGCAAACCATAACACGTACAGTCACCATGGCTCGACACGAAACCACACAAACACAACGCCCACAACAGCATAACACACGAAACACGTTCACTATCTGGCAGTGGAACTGCAGGGGGTACAGGAGGAAACGGGCGCTTCTCCAACAATTCTTACGTACACTCTAAGCCAAAAATGGCCAAAATGGGAGCAACGGCTGTTTTTACTCCTTCAGACCGACTGTTACTCTCCGAAAAGACCAAGCGGAACAAGATGGCCGACTTGTTCGAGGATGGGGGAGCAACTGTATTCATCTTAAGTTTGTAAGGAAGCAACGGAAGGAGGAACCGCTGTAAATGCTCTCGTCACGCAACGGTTACTCCCCGGCAGGACACCGCACACAAATATGCATGCCGCCCACATTGATATTCATGGGCCAGATTATTGTTTGTTCTGTGTGCCAAACTTCACCAAACCAAAACAGTGATTTATTTTAGCATCCGTAGATAATAAGATAAAGCAGTGAAAAACCGCTTTTTAGTGTTGCTGCCACGCCCACTTGGTAGCTTTTTTTCATGCATTTGTGCTTTTGGCGTGGATTTGTTAGTTTGCGGGGATATTGAAGCAAACCCAGGCCCTTCAGATAAAGAAATACTGCAGCAGCTTCTTTCAGGACAAAAACACATCACTGATATGATGAACAGTGTCTTATCAAAACAAGAAAAAATCGAAAAAGAAGTTGCTAGCTTGACTGAAAGGATGAGTTCCGTCGAAATACAGACAAAACCTTTGATTGAACTGAAAACAGATGTAAACGACTTAAAGCAAAGAGCAACACAGCTTGAGAAAGACTTTGAATTCGCGGTCAAAAAAATTGACGAGTTAGAGAACAGAAGTCGACGAAATAACTTGATTGTTTTTGGCCTAGGGGAAGAAGCTAATGAAACGACTGCTGACCTTACTGAAACAATAAAAAAGGACTTGTTTGAGGGAAAGCTGGGAGTGAATGTCAGGGGCATAGAAAGATGTCACAGATTGGGAAAAAAGAATGGCAAAAAACGCCCAGTAATTATAAAAATACTCGATTACCGAGACAAGGTAGCTATTCTGCAGAGGTGTTCCAAGCTGAAGGGCACCGAGCTGTCGATAAGTGAAGACTGTTCCGCTCGTGTACGTGATATCAGAAAAAAGTTGTGGCAAAGTTCGTCGCACGAGCGTGCAAGTGGATCTAAAGTGAAGTTAGTTTTTGACAAAATAAGCATTGATGGAAAGTTTTTTTGCTGGGATGATAATAAGAATACAAGATATAAGTTATCTAACCAAATTAAGGTTCGGGGAAACTAGATGAACGATGTTTAGTGGTGTTAAATGTAAATTGCCGCAGTATTGTTAATAAGGCTGAGAAGTTGGAAGGCATGCTTTTAGCACATGACCCAGATATTGTATTACTAACTGAGACATGGCTACGAGATGATGTTTTTGATAGTGAGTTTGTGCCGAAAAATTACAGAGTGTTCCGTAAGGATCGAAATGGGAGGGGAGGGGGCGTTGCTATTCTTTTTAGGAATAATACACGTGTCGTAAAAACGCCAGACGCTCAAGACATAGAAAGCATCTTCTGTAAAGTGTATATTGGCAATATTAAATATCTTCTTGGTGTCGTTTACAGGCCACCAAATGCTTCCCTTGATGTTATCGCAAAGCTTAAGGATTACCTTCATTGTCACGTAAAAACCGAAGATAAATTAATCATAGCGGGAGATTTTAATATGCCAAATATGAATTGGGAAACGTTTATATCAGACCCATGTCAAGCTGCGGATACTCAAATATTGAGTATCCGCAGCTCCCCCCCCCCCTATGTAATGCCCGGCAAGGGCCTTTAGGGTATGTGAATAAAAAAAAAATATCCGATATCATGTTTCAATATGATTTGACGCAAATAGTCACCGACCCTACCAGAATAGATCAGGGGACGAAATCTATCCTAGATATATATCTTGTAAGTGGCAATATAAAAGAAAGCATGTTGTGCAGCGTCACAAATGGCATATCGGATCACAAGGCTGTGGTACTAAAGCTAAAGGGAGTTGAACTTAGTCAGCAGAGGATGGTGAAGAAATTTCCCAATTTTTCAAAAGCAGATGATGAATCTATAATTGATGTTCTGGCCTTTGAATATGATCATTTCGATGCAAGTAATCGTAGCGTTGAAGAACTGTGGCTTTGCTTTAAGAGAATGATTGAAGATTGTGTGCAGCGTTTTATCCCTTTAATTACAAAGAAAGTAGAGAATCACAATCCCTGGATAACAAGAGAGACGTTACAGCTGAAGCGAAAATTGAAACGGTTAAAAAAAAGGTCGAACAAGGCTAACAGTCCTAATTTAAAAACAATTATTTGCAATATACGTGAAGAAATTAAAGAAAAATCTTTTCGTGACAAAGAAAAGTATTTTAATGAAAAATTGCCGTCATTTATTAAAACGTGTCCAAGAAAATTTTGGAAAGAGGTCACTCCGGGCACGTGCTCTACCGATGCATTTCTTTTAGATGGAAAATTAGAGAGTGATGAAAAAGCTGTCTGTACGGCCTTTAATAACTATTTCAATAGCGTCTATACAAAAGATAATAATCATCTCCCACCTTTCGATGCGAACCTACCACCAATATCAGATGTCACTATTTCTGAAGAGGGTATCTTTAATTTATTGCTAAATCTGGATGTTAAGAAATCTGTTGGACCAGATGAGATACCGAATGCCTTCTTAAAACGGTACGCAGAGTGGTGCGCGAAATATTTGTGTGTGTTGTATACTAGGTCTTTGAACGAAGGTGTACTCCCTGAGGACTGGAAGATTGCCCGAATTAAGCCTCTACACAAAGCAGGTGATAAAACTCAAATAAAGAATTATCGACCAGTTTCGTTAACCTCTACAGCTTGTAAAATTCTCGAGCACATAATTCACAAACAGATTGTTACATTTCTTGATGAACACAAAGTACTAACAAAAGCGCAGCATGGATTTAGACGTGGATATTCTACCACTACACAGCTGGTTGAAACCATCCATGATTTTGCTACCGCACTAAATGAAGGTGAACAGCTAGATGCCATTTTTATGGACTTCCAAAAGGCCTTTGATAAAGTGTCGCATAAAAAATTACTTCATAAATTGCAATATATCTTGAAAAATCCGAAACTTATAGTATGGATACGAGCGTATCTTGAAAACAGGCAACAATTTGTTTCATTTAATGACAGTTGTTCCAGCAAACTACCTGTGGATTCCGGCGTACCTCAGGGCTCGGTCCTCGGACCTCTTTTTTTTCTATTATATATAAATGATATAATGAATGGCCTTTCTGTAAGTGTAAAGCTTTATGCTGATGATTGTGTATTATACACGAAGGTATCAACTGCTGGAGATCAGATAAGGCTCAATAATCAATTCAACAAGGTCGTCTCTTGGTGCCAGGAATGGCAAATGTCAATTAATTACAACAAAACTGTTTATATGAAAATAACACTAAAGAAAAATCCTTTATGTTATCAGTACGGCACAAATAGCGTCAATCTTACAGAAGTTGCTGAATACAAGTACCTTGGAGTATGGATAACTAATGATCTAAACTGGAACAAACACGTCGATACAACTACAGGTAAATGTCTACGGAAACTTTTTTTTCTAAAGCGATCCTTAAAATATTCTACCCCGTCTGTACGCATGTTGGCATATAAAACACTCATTCGTCCAATGTTGGAATATGCTGTAATAATATGGGATCCATTCACTAAACGTAATATTAATCAATTAGAAAAAGTGCAGAACAAGGGCTTACGTTTTATTTATAACTCCTACGGTAGAACATCCGTATCTGAATTATTGGTAAAAAGCGGTCTGCAACCCGTTGTGGACAGAAACCGCACTTGCCGGCTTAAGTTTTTCTATCAATTAATAAATGGTCATTTAAATGTTGACAATGCAGGCATTCTTCGGTATTCTTCCGGTTACGCAACTCGCAAGCGACATAGTAAAACGATAACTCCTTTACCTTCACGGATTAACTGCCACAAGTATTCGTTCTTCCCTAGAACTATTAATGACTGGAATAGCCTGACAAATGATGTCGTTTTACAGAAGAAACTGTCATTGTTTGAAAACAGCATCGCCTAAACCATCACTACACATTGCATTGTATTATTTGTTTTATTGTAATTATTGTGTTAGTCTATAACCCGTATTCTACGTGTTACGTTATTATGTGTTATGTTACTCGAAAAATTTGTTGAAATAAGCGTTTGTGAGCCTTCGCCTTGTATATTCAAATCGTACGATTTATTGTGTTTTCATTATTTTTTTGTATGTACCGATTCTCGAACATTTTTTTCCCACCCTGCCATGATCTTTCAGCTGAAGGATCGCAGTATTTATAAATAAATAAATAAATAAAAATAGCAGCGCTGGCTGAACACAGAAGGCCTGAGAATACAGTACGGCAAATACCTAACACACGCAGCAGCAGAATGGAGAGTTGGCACGTCAAAGCGGACCGAACGCCGAAACACGTGCAAAACAACGATAAAAAAAAGCCTAGACACGCCGTTCGTCCGCGAAGTAAGGGCGTCAAAGTCGATGAAGCACCGAAACACGTGCATAAGGAGCCCCCCCCCCCCCCCACCCCCCGCCCAGATATATCGGAGAAAAAAAAAAAAAGCGGACCCAGACGCGCTTCTCATCAGCCATTCACTTAGTAGCACGCTTCACCGTGTAGTTTGAGGGCAGAATGACAAATCTGCGCCATCTGCGCCCGCACGACAAATGTGGCGCTAGCGTAGTAAACGATGTAAGTTACAAAGTAATTTTTATTCTGTGTTTATGTTGACTAGCACTAAATAAAAATCACACTCATCTTTTTATATTTATTTATGAGTTTTAGTGTACCTCAGTTTTTTTAATAATTGTATTAGGAGAACACATTGAAATTATTGCGCTGACGCCTGTGCTGCCACTGCTCGACGTTTTTTTTTTTCGGCGCAACTAGGTTCGCGTTCGCACTACTTACTCATTTTCATATGGTCTGTGGTCGGCGAGCACATGGACGTGCGAGCATGTGAGCTATGTTTTGATCGTGTGTGTGTGTCGCAGATTTGCGTTTCTACTTATTCGTGATGAAGGTTAGTGTATATTTATCTTTATGGAGCGCGAAGTAGTTGTGGATTTTGCTGCTGGGTGGAACAAACACATCGTAAACACGTCTTCAGCTATCTGCAAGCCTGTTCGCTCGTCGGACAAAGGACTGTGAATGCATCAGCGTGCAGGTGAGCGGCATTTCCAGCAACATTTAATGCTCTTACAATACATTGTTGAGTGGTTGCGCTATTGAAAGAGAAATGATTTGCTCTTATTCAACGTATCCATTGCTAGCCGTATCGGACTAAATTACCTCTATTACCGCCTGCATACCCTCTTGCTTCCCCTGTCACCACTGCAGTGCCAGTGTACTTTTGCAGTTAAAAGTTCATTTCCGCAACACTACCTCGCTTGAAAAAACATTGGGGCGGGGTTGTAGCTGCATTCATACTGGCACTTTTCTACCATTGGCTTTATGTAATGTTAACGGCTGAGTGTTGGGGCCTTGGGCCGCATTTTTTAGAGATGTAAAGTGTATGTAAATCAGTAAGTGAACAAATCATTGTCGCATCACTTCACTGGCATAGCCAGGCGGTTGCGCACAGAATTTTTTTAGGCCGGGCGTAGGGAGCCCAAATTGACGACCATATTCGCTTGCCCGGCCTATTCAGATAAACGGACCCCCCCCCCCCCCCTCCTCCCCGCACGCCTAAAAAAAAAAAAAACTGCCCACATCACTGCGTCACTTGCTTCACCTCTGCGCTGAACGTACTATTATATAAGCGCACCATCAAGCGAGCAATTTACATATTGACAGAACAATTGGAGGAGGAATGACCCAAATCTTTCAGATTTCTTTAGTGATGCAAAGCCTTAGCAAAACTGAATTTTGTAAAAGACAATCATAAATGCTGTATGTTCTCGTTAGCGCTGTCATTATTCTGCATCATGAAATCTTTATGCGCTGTGAAAACTTGGCATGCCGTTGAAGTCACATATCGACGTTAATACCAATCGACGAAAATTTCGACAACCTCAATAACGCCGTTTGGGATTTGCCGCATGCACATAATTAGGCTGATTCCCACTTGGCTGTTCTTAACCTGACTTCACTGCTACCAAATGAAACAATATTTGATGCATGTCTTTTACTTTTTTTTTCAGGGATATGACACAAATTTGGTTATACTGCAGATAAAGATGCTCCCAACGATGCTAAAGTACAGAAAGCAAGTGAATTTTGGTAAGTGCAGACTTTTTGTACTACGTATATGAAAGCATCGCTTTTTAGGGGCAAACTGTGCATGTGTTGGCCAGAGAATAGTTCATTATGCCACATGGTTACACTGGCACTGACAATTCGACATGGCTCCGCTGGCCCGTGTGTGTGCTCACACTGTTACCGTTAAGATAAAATGTTTATGTTTTCATTGCAGGGATTGCTGTTTGTAGTAAAAAGCCAACTGCCAAGATTTGTTTACGCTGGTACTCCTAAAAGTATGCTTTCCCTATTTACATGGATTTTGGCTTGCACAAAGCATAACACTTGGGCCTAGATTCACAAAGCTGTCCATGTGCAAGCCTTAATAACAGCGTTTCTTGACTTGCCTTTACCCTGTTTTCTGCAGATGTTTCATGGGTTTAAAAGTGCCACTGCATGTTGCCCTCCCCCACTCTGAAATATTCGTGTTCAAAGTTCCGCAAGAGTGGGCTTAACTTTCTTGTGCACCTCTTTGCTAGTCCAAGATACTGAAGTGTTATGCTCTTACTAGAGGTGGCAGTGTTTCTAATGTTTGTATTTCCATCACATTGACCAAGTATGCGATCTTGGCTTGACTGGTAGCACATCCTCAACAAATGTCTTTGTGGCACATGTAGAAGGCAGTACAAAATAAGTAGGCAGACAATCACACCGGGAGCTAACTTCTAATAATGCTTTTTTTTTGGAAACCATGGTGTGCTTATTCTAATTTGTCTAACAAGCAGTAACCTGTTCGGCTGTGAACCAACAAGACCTTGAACTAATAAAAGCTTCACATCTTGTTGCTCTCAAATATATATGTATTGGCAAGCTATCTGTGACACTGTCAAACAAAGAATCAGAATATCTGTGCATGCCTTAAGATATATTGCTTCGTTTACATATCTCGTGGCTGTGACTCGTCAACCGAGTGAACAAATGCACCCTAGTTTTCTAAATTTAAAGCATTTTTTGAAGGTAGCACAGTGTACATTTATTTGTCTATAGTTTTGTCCAGCCGTTTGCGTCAGGTACAAAGAAATATACTGAAGATTATCATGTAGCCTCTGCAAATGGTTGCTTTCAAGCAGGCTTTGCATGCTTGGCTTGTGCCTACAGGTATTGCACAATTCAAGACGCAGCAGCGTATGATAGAACAGTAGAATCGAGAGCAACTATGTGCACGCGCTAAATAAGTATTTTAACATGAGGGGACAGTACGTGTTATTTGCCACACACATGACCTCATTTAGAATGCCCATTGGTGAATGAGCTCATAGAAATGTCACTCAGCTGTGTATAGGAAACAAGTTAACTGAACCTAAGGGTATCTTTAACTGCTACAAATATGCCTTGTTGAGGTGCTGCACATTTTCTTCCAGAATATTGCTGTCTGAGACATCATGTGAAGAGCGTCTACCACATCAGCATTTATATGGCTTGCCAAGTAACGTTTGGCCGAACCTTCCTTTTTTTCACATTTCGTTTTGCAGTAGACATCCTAGAATGTAAGCGCTGTTGCAGTGTGTGTGACTCATTGTTATGAATTGATTCTGGCATGTTTAACCTCACACTTCTATTTTTTTCTTGCAGCAATGAGATGCTTCACATATGCCTGCGGTGACGTTCTGCTGTGCTAGCCTGATGGAAACACCAGCTGCAAAACTTGAGTTCTTCAGAATTGGAGAAGTTGCCCTTCTCTCACCAATGATGACACAGACTGCCCTATGCTAGAAATTCAAGATTGTTTTTCCACGGATGACGCAGAAAACCTTTGATGTATTATGGTGTTTGTTTAGTGCTGGCTGTGGTGTGGCGAAGTCTACTTTTACGTGTGGTCACATGTCGCCTCATAAAAAGAACAATAAAGCATTTATTTTCCTTTCAATATTGTCCACTTTTTGTGTTAGAAGCACCCAAGCAGTGCTCTTCCAAGGAGCTCTCGCCATGTGTTAAGCGTGTGACAAGCATACTCGAGATAAATAGTCATTTCCCCAAGGAGTAACTGGAAGCATGTGCAGTTGGTTTTCAGAGAGTAACTGCGAACACGTGGGAGGAACGGTAAAGAGTAACTGTTGCTCTTAGAAGAGCAACTGGTGGGAGTAATGGTTGGTCGGCAGGGAGCAACTGGTGGGAGTAACTGTTGGTCTGCAGGGAGGAACTGGAGGGAGTAACTGTTCATCCCCCGAAGGAGGAACTGAAAGGAGAGCAACGGTTCCTCCCTCTGCAGTTACTCCTTTTAGGAGAGTAATGGGAGTGGCAATGCAATTGCTCCCTGAAAGGAGCAACCCCTATACCCCTGTTGCTCCGTTTTGGCTTAGAGTGTAGCCGGCAACGACCGGACGTAATACTATTGCAGGAAACCAATGACCCGGTCAAGCTGGCGGGGTACAAATCTATAGACGAAGCTGTGACCGCGGGAGACCCACCGGCCGCTGCAACGCTAGTGCGACGCAACCTCACCGTGGCGCAACGCGAACTTATGAACGTTAGCATACCGCATGTATTCATAGAGCTCATTCCGACGAAAGGGCGTGGCCCCAGCCTGTTTGTGCTGAACGTGTATAGCAGACCCAAAGCCAGACACCGCTTTAGCACGTTACTGCGAGAGGCACGCGAGGCAGCTGCCGACGGGCCCTTGCTCATCGCGGGCGACTTCAACGCGCCCCACGCGGCGTGGGGGTACGGCTACGAAACGCCAAAAGGTAAGCGCCTTTGGGACGATGCGCAGAATGAGGGCCTCGAGCTCATCACAGACCCTTCCGCGCCCACGCGCAGGGGTAACAGCGTATGTGCAGACACCTCACCCGACCTCACATTTACCAAGAACGTTGCTAGCGCGCGATGGCACAATACACAGGAGGACCTGGGTAGCGATCACTCAGTGATCGAGATCCAGGTCGACGCTGAACCTCACCACCACGTTCATCGGGAAGGTACCAAGGGCAAGAACCACCGGCTGGTGGATTGGGACGCGTTTCGCAAAGTCCGGAAAGAGCAGAATCGTGGCAATGCGGCTATTGAGGATATAGATAGCTGGACTGCGACGCTCAAGGGGGATTTAGAAACGGCGACGCGGGAGGTTCCGCCAGAAGCCCAGCTCGAAGTGGTAGACAGCAAACTCCTACACATGTGGGAAGCCAAGCGCAGCCTGCAAGACAGGTGGAAGCGTCAACGCCACAATCGAACGCTGCGCAGACGCATAGCACGGCTAAGCAGGGACATGGAAGAGCACGCGTTACAGGTATGCAAAACTCAATGGGAAGAGATCTGCAATGGGATGGAGAACCAGCTGGGACGGGCCAAGACGTGGCATCTCCTCCGGCACCTCTTGGATCCAGAGGAGACGAAAACATCGCACGCACATAAGCTTAACAAGTTGCTGCACGACTACAAAGGCACCCACGCGCACTTTCTAGATGACGTGCGAAGCCGTTACTTTCAGTCACGTAGCCCACTCGCGCACTCGGCATACGCCTGGGAGGGTGAGGGTAACGCGGAGCTAGACGAGGACTTCAGCGTTGCAGAGGTGAGGGCGGTGCTGCACAGGCTCAACACAAAGTCGGCGCCAGGCCCGGACGGGATAACCAACAAAGCGCTACGTAACTTGGACGATGAGTCGATAGAACAACTGACGGCTTACATGAACGAGTGCTGGAATTCGGGCGCTATACCGAACTCGTGGAAAACGGCGCGCATAATTATGATCCCCAAACCGGGCAAACGAGTACAGATTGACAACCTTCGACCGATATCCCTGACGTCCTGCGTTGGTAAGGTCATGGAACATGTGGTTCTCGCTCGCCTTACCAACTACCTCGAGGACCGAAACATGCTCCCACACACGATGCTGGGGTTCCGTCGTAACCTTTCCACACAGGACGTAATGCTTCAACTCAAGCACGATATCGTAGACAATCCCACACGATCCACCAAAGCGATACTCGGGCTCGACCTCAAAAAGGCGTTCGACAACGTTAGCCATGCTGCGATACTTGAAAGTATACGAGCGTTGGGACTTGGCGAGAGAACGTACCACTACGTACGGGATTTTCTTACGGGCCGCCGGGCCCGATTAGCGATCGGCGAACTAGAATCGCAGGACATATACATGGGTTGTACGGGCACGCCGCAGGGCTCCGTAATCTCGCCCATGCTCTTTAACCTCGTGCTTGTCGGATTACCACGAAAACTCGCTGAGATAGAAGGCCTCCACCATAGCTTGTACGCCGATGATATCACCCTCTGGGTTGCCGAGGGAAATGACGGCCACGTAGAGCAAACGCTGCAGGAAGCCGTCGACGTGGTGCAGGACTACCTTCGCGACACTGGCCTCGAATGTTCCGCAGCTAAATCGGAGCTCCTGCTCTATAGACCATCGCGCAGGGGCCGTAAACCCAAGAACGCCGATTCCGCATTCGAGTGCGCATATAGAGAAATTAATGTACGCACATCAGACGGCGCTGTCATCCCACAAGTTAACACCATTAGGGTACTGGGCTTGCGGCTGTCCGCCAACGGCCACAACGGCGAAACCGTTCGCAGACTAGAGGGCGCGGTCAATGAAACAATCCGGTTGCTGAAACGAATAACAAATCGGCATAGCGGAATGAAGGAAAGCAACACCATTCGCCTGGTACATGCTTTCGCTATGAACCATATAACGTACGTCGCCTCCTACCTCAAGTGGCAGGCGACTGAACGCACCAAACTAGATTGTCTCATCCGCAAGGCGTACAAACGCGCAATCGGATTACCGGCCAATACCAGCACGGATAAATTTCTAGAGCTGGGGTTGCACAATACTCTAGATGAGATAATCGAAGCACACAACATCGCCCAGTACGAACGTCTGGCGAAGACCAGAACTGGTCGACACATCCTCGAGACACTAGGTATCAACTACCATACGCAGCGCGGCGAAAAGGTCGGGATACCCAGACGTATTCGCGAGCGCATCGTCGTTATGCCGTTGCCTAAAAACATGCACCCGACACATCACATCGGTCGGCGCAACAGGCGCGCCCAAGACCTTGAAAAGAAATTCGGCAATAGCAAAGACACAGTTTACGTGGACGCGGCCCGTTACGACTGCCACCGCGGCTTCGCGGTCGCGATCACGGATCATGTAGGAACTTGCGTCACGAGTGCGACGATAGGCACGGAAGACACGGAGGCGGCCGAAGAAGCTGCCATAGCCCTCGCGATAGCCACCACGGACGCCGAGGTGATAATAGGCGACTCGCAGGCGGCGATACGCAACTACGCCAGCGGCCGGATCTCCCGCGAAGCGGCCCGCATTCTCCAAATTCACGAACGCAACATCTGCCGCAAAAACGACAGTTTCCTCGTATGGACCCCCGCCCACACGGACCCTCCGCTTGCGGGCAACGCGACTGCCCACGCCGCGGCTCGAGGACTTACACGCCGAGCTGCGACGACTGCCGACAGTCCCGATGTCTCGCACACTTCGACAGCGATGCGGGAATGGACGTGGGGGGATCGCATGACCACTTTCAGAGACATCACGCAACACTACAGACTGAACAGATGCAAATATCCACCACCCCACGCCAAACTAAACAAGAAACAGCAGGTTGCCTGGAGACAACTACAGACACACACGTACCCGAATCCGGTGATCCTTCGCCTCTGCTACCCAGGCATTTATACGTCCGACGCGTGTAAGGCGTGCGGAGCCAGAGCGACGCTGCAGCACATGCTGTGGAAGTGTACCGGTAACGCGCAGCAGTCCCCTACGAACCCGGCAGACATGGCAGTCTCGAACCGCGAGGCGCGATGGGAGGCGGCTCTGCTCAGCCACGACCTTGCTGATCAACTGTGGGCCGTCCGGCAAGCCCAGGATGCCGCCCGGGTCCAAGGACTCGAGGCCGTCACCTAGGCCGGGGTGCTTGTAGCCCCACCCCGCTCAATGACGCCGGACATGTTCAATAAAGTTTTTACTCACTCACTCATGTTCAGTACCGCTCAGCTGTGTGTGCGAAATTCGCAAAAGCCGCTCGACCGGCTCAAAGAAGGCTAGAGGAGGAGGAGGAGGAGAAGGAGGAAGGGAAGAAATGAAAGGCAGGGAGGTCAACCAGACGCACGTCCGGTTTGCTACCCTGCACTGGGGGAAGGGGTGAGGGGATTAAAGGAGAAGAAGAACATATCGAATCAATTGCTCTAGCTGGGACCCCATGTTCGTTTTTTTTTGCACCTTATTTCAATGCACGACCTAATTATTTTATGTAAACAAAAGCACAAACCATTTCTATAAAAAAAAGGTGGACATGGTCTGATGTGTGCCCCTCCTTGTAATTTTTCGAGATTTACGCAGAAAGCACACGACCGGGTTGATTGGCGGATCATGGGAGAGGCCTTTGCCCTGCGGTCGGCGTAGTCAGGCTGATGATGTTGATGGTGACGATGATAATTGAATTATTACTTGACAGTGAAATGTAGCGCATTCGACTTTTGTTTTTATCGCTGATTATTTTTTTACTGTGTATTCATGTTGAGTACCGCTCAGCTGTGTGTGCGAAATTCGCAAAAGCCGCTCGACCGGCTCAAAGAAGGCTGAACATATCGAATTAATTGCTCTATAGCTGGGACCCCATGTTCGTTTTTTGCACCTTAATTCAATGCACGACCCAATTATTTTATGTAAACAAAGCACAACGCAAATTGGGTGCACGTTAAAGAACCCCAGGTGGTCTAAATTTCCGGAGCCCTCCACTACGGCGTCTCTCATAATCATATAGTGGTTTTGGGACGTTAAACCCCACATATCAATCAAAGCAAAAGCACAACCCATTTCTATAAAAACAAGGTGGACGCGCCGTGCATAGTCTGATGTGTGCCCCTCCTTGTAAATTTTTCGAGATTTACGCCAGTGGTGCGATGTGCGCGTCGTTATATACCTCGGTGTCTCGTTCGTTTAGTGCGCTATATGTGGCTAATATGAGGAATATCAGCTCGCCCAAGTTCATCTTCGTTCGAAAGTATAGTCGCAAACGGGGCGCCATCTTGTATCTCCTCCAGTGAGAGCCCTTCTCAGCTGCAGCCTCGCTTTCTGCCTCTCTGTCTTCTCCTTGCAAGGCATCCATCTGGCCCCAAGCCTGCTCGCGCGTGCCGTGCCGCTCGACACTGGTCGGCCCGATGCCGCGCCCCCTGGCGGTTTGTTTAGAGCGTGGTGCCGCGCACTGCCCTAATCTGCTGATGGAGCGTATTATGTGTACACGCGCACACGCACGCCGAGTTTGATATCACGCTTCCCCACCTCTGGCTGCTTGCGTATGCATGGATGCCTGCTCAGTCAGTGTTTGGCCCTGCAAGTTCGGCGTCATAGAGAGAGAGAGAGAGAGAGAGAGAGCGTATGTGGCTTGTCCGTAGCTTTCGCCTTGTCGCCCTATACCTGCCTGCCCGCCGGTCAGGTCCCCTCGACCCGTCCGTATAGAGAAGGACCCGCGCTTCTTGCTTACTGGCCGTTGACCTCGGTGTTCAGTTTGGCGGCCGTGCGGCTAACGGGTCGGCTGGCCACACTTCAGAAAGAATAGGGCGCGTGTGCCGTGGTGGCGGTGGTGGTTTTGTGTTGCGTCCGTCGTAAGGGATGCGTTAGATGCGTAGTTAATGCGTGCGGGTGATGCATGGTGGACGTGTACATAATCATCGTCATCCGCCCGGCTGCGTCTACTGAAGGGCAAAGGTCTCTCCCATGCATGTTCTGCCGATCAACCCTGTCTTTTGCTAGTTTGCTCTTGCCACGTTATACCCGCGAACTTCTCAATCACATCTCTATACCCACCTTACTTAGCGCCTTCTTCCATCACGCGTTTGAGTTCTCTTGCTGCAGTCCAGTCACTTTCAGTGATCGGCGCTTGTTTTGCCTGTATACGCGCTACGTGCCCGGTCCATATGTCTGCCTCTTTTTTTCTTGATTTCAACTATGACGTCTTTAACACCCTTTTGTTACCTCACCCGTGCTCTGCTTTCTCCATGTCTCATTTGCCCGCCGCGGTTTAGCTGTGTTTATGCTGGGCTGACACGAATGTCGCAGAATTGGTCCCGGCCTAGGCGCGATCACATTTCGATAGAGGCAAAATGGTGGAGGTCCACGTACATTGTGCGATTTCAGTGCACGTAAATGAAAGACCAGATGCACTACGGCGCATGTCATAATCATATCCTGGTTTTGGGATGCAATGCCCAGATGTTAAGATTTTTCCCGTTCCTGAAGGTTTGACGGGAAATAGATGGGACAGGCTATTTTCCTGTCCTATGTGTGTTATTTTCGTTCTGGTAACCGTAAGTATGCACAGCAAACTATCCGCAGTCAACGACTTTATCAGGTTTCATGTTTCTGCTCCGTGTATAGGTAAATACGGGTAAGATGCAGCTGTTATCTGCTCTTGAGGGGTACAGTGGTAAACTATCGTTCGTGATTTTAGAATGGTTCCAAATTGTGCTGCCCCTCATCCTTACTTGTTTTTCTTCTAGTCACATCCCGGCTGAGGCGGCTGCATTTTCAATGGAGGCGGGAATGTTGTATACGTCCGTGTGCTCAGATTTGGGTGCACGTTAAAGAACCCCAGGTGGTCGAAATTTCCGGAGCCCTCCACTACGGCGTCTTTCATAATCATATGGTGGTTTTGGGACGTTAAACCCCACATATCAATCATTTCTTCTAGTCATTTCACATCTTATGGCTTGGCTGCGCGGCACTACCTGGCCTAATGGCTACTATATATCGCTGAGGTGTGCGCTATCTCGGCCGGCAATCTTCATACGCCTCGTATACCCTTCTTGCTAGTCTCTCAACGTGATGAGAGTGTTCGAAAACCGCTTAGTGGTCGCATTCGTTTGCATCAGCGTTTTGTGGAGTTAACGCAAGATCGGATCGGCAGGAGTTAGCTGCTATAGCCTAATTTCGTATAATATTACAATTCGTTGTTATTGCATTTATGACTTTTTTCTCATGGTGAAACTGAGCTTTTTTCTCTCTCTCTCTCTCTCTCTCTCTCGTTCAAATCCATATCCTCGGAGCCTTTTCGTTCGCATGCATACTGCATGCGCCGAGAAAAGTGCCTGATAACGAGAGTATTCGCAATTGTGGTTAAGAATTGCCTATCTATGTACATTAAAAGAACGCCTTTTCTAGTTATTCTTTTTTCTAAATTGACATTACAGCAAGATACGTGCATTTAGAGTGGTAGTGTTGTTTTCCTGAGCTTTGTGCTGATATAGTTAGCGAAACCCTCCTTCAAGTCTGGCAACAGTCGAACCCAGGCAGCTGAACGAACAGCTGATGGCATTTCGTCTGCTGCTGAACGTGTCTACCTGCTTAGTTTATTTTGTCTTGTATGCGTCTATTAATTACAGTTTATATTTACGGTAGTGTTTGCGTGTGTGTCGTTTGAGAGCCTACTTTCGCCGGGGTGACTAACGAACTCCGTGAGTGATGACAGGAAGCGCAATAGATGGTTTGTTGCTTTGTTTACTTTTGCTTTACTGAGAGCCTTCTGATCAGTAATGTAGCCATCGAATGTATAACGCGGTGGGATGAGTATTTTTTACTATATATCACAGTATGTTGGCGTGCTTTTAGCATTCACCACCGCATTATGTATAAGGATTACTCGTACGTAAATTCGTTCTCGCTACGGGAGTACGTGCACAGTTCCTAATTTCAGGGGCCTGTGCAATGTTTATTTTTCTCATTTACTGCGAATTTCACCGTGGCGCTTTCGTAGTTGTTCCTTTGCGTATGAAAGGAAATTTGAAAGACATTGCTCGCAACTGATGTTCAAGGTTATACCAGGGTAGCGTTAAAAACTAGGCATGTTATACTCGTGGCTGAGCGTTCGAATTAGACTGCTACGCAAGTTAGGAAAAGCGATCGTGTGCCTTTCTTTCACTATTGGCGAAAAATACATTTTAAAGTTGTTTTCTTCATTTAGTAACATATATAGTCGGTTAACAGGGACTGGTGTGTGTGTGTGTGTGTGTCAACTTTAACATTTTAAACTTACAAGGAATAAGTTATTGTTTTTGCATTGTTTTTCTATTTGCCCTGCATTTGTGGATGCGTCTATTTTGACAGATTCGCATAGAAGTAACCTTTAAATTTGTGTAGCTTCCGTCTCCAAGTTCACACAGCGGCAACGTCTTAAATTTTTTTCCCGTCTCCTTCATCTGCATGCTCAGAAGCACAATCGTTAGTGCATGAATGACCTTCGCACTAAGGTTTTGGATTTTAATTGCAATATATCTACTGGAAATACCTGTTGAAAAGGATCGTGGTGTCTGTGCTGCATTCCAAAGCCCCGGCAGCACAACATAAATTATAAGGGATGTTTTATTTTTTTGGAAATCATAAAATTGAAGCCGCGTCTGACTTTTGGCGCTGTTCTGTTTTAAAAACTTTCCTGTGGGTTCTCTCAACCTTCGAGAAAGTGTCGTCAAGAGCAGCGTATATTATTCTGCTGATTTATTGAAGACCAGTGCAACAAAGCGGTAAAAGATGCCCAAGAGTATTGCAGCCATCGCGGATACATCTGGTCAGAACCCTGTAAATAAAATATCCGCTATTGCTGCGTCATTAGCAAGTCTACCAGTTAGATACACGCCATCTCAGTTCCGTGGAAGAGGAGTGGTGCTGCTTTATATAAAACAAGTTTATTTTCTTAGAACTGCTTTCCTGTAGAATCGGAGAAGTGTTTTTTGCAGTCCTGTCTCATCATGAAAAGACAAACACGACGATAATTATGTATTGCTAAATGAACAAAACAGAAGTTGTGACTGGCAAATGGACCTTTATTACATGTGGCTGATGAGGAGCAACGTGGCAAGCTTAAGAATGCAAATGAAAAGTGTTCATCAATCAAACATATGCAACCTACACACTGTAAAGATAAAGTACGAGCTCGGAGGACATCATAAATAAGATTAAGGAAGTAGACACCATAGCGTGCCTAATGCAGCGTAGCTGCACGCATTCACTGCTGTTTTTGTGCTTTTGTATACAGTCGTGCAAACTCTGCAATGCATTGATAATACGGCAGATTCTAGGAGGCCTTTTCTCTGTGTTGTTCTGTCGGCAGCTGGTCCCCTGCACAATAGAGGCAAGAAATAATATTAGAAAAACGTAATAGCTTGGATACAAAAGCCGCATTTTTCTTTAATTCTAGTTGTGCACACATTCATTAGTATGTCTCGCGTTCAAGAACAGACATGGTTGAAGTATTGAGCTTTGACTATTTTGACACAAGTTTGGCTCAGGCACTTGGGCAGCTGACCAGGCATATAGGTATATAATTTCAATATCTAATTGCACGAATCAGTGCCATAGCCAGCAATTCTTCTTTGGGGGGTAGGAATGGGGTTAAATTAAAAAAAAAACAACCTCATTATGTATCTGCTGTATTTATATTTCATATGTTTGCGTTTTCATACGACACTCGACGCACTTTTGCGTACATGCAGGTTTCACAGAGCATGATCATCTGCTTGATCCCCTAAATGTGTACTTGGTTGTTCATTGGTATTGGGAGCTGCATAGACACTGTATAAAGAAGCTATGTTTCACACGTAGTAGCTACAGCAGCACACTCAATGCGCCCAATGTATTGTGTTGTGCTTTTCTTAAACTGTCTTTCATAGTAATCTCGCCGAAGCAGGAAAAAAATAAAAAAAAACACAGGAGAACTTACCTTCTCATTGGTACAGATGGTCGTCTAACGGAGGTGTGCTTCGTCGTAAATTTCGGCTAGGGCAGCAAAGGTTCACCGGAGAGGAAGCCACTCTAAAGTACGGTGAACCCAGCACATCAAAAGTTTGCTATGCCGCTTGCTTGTCAAGCTTTCGCACCACGCTTGAACTGATGCGGTGTGCGAGCTTCATCAAAACACTTCAAAGCCCTGGAATCCGCAGTAAGTCATGGAGCACTCGCACGAAGAGTATACGCACACCCGAAGGCAGGTAATCCACTGGCTCATGCACGGAACGCAACACATCACGGCACTGGTGAGTGCTCCTTTTGACACCACGCCCGCTTGTCTCGGCGCCACAGTAGCCGTTGCTGAACCATTCGAAGACAGCTCCGTAGTAAACGCGCACCGTCATTGTCGAAAGAACGCGGCGGTGGCAGCCTACTTGATCGAGAAACGCCGTCAAAGTGAGACGGGCTCCGCCATGGACGCGATGCTGGTGCAAATATTTCACTCAAGGGACGATTCAAGGTAGCTCGATGGCTTCCTCGACAATCTCGAGGAAACGCTCAAGATTTTTTCAAGTGAAGGAAGCGTTTCAAGTGAAGGGCGGTTTGTGAATGGGAAAATGCCACTTAAGGAGCGTTTCGAGTGAAGGGTCGAGTGGAGGAGCGTTTGTGAATACGGGCCACAGCCTAGCGAGTGGGCGCAGCAAAACCGAGTCTTTTAATGCGTAGCCTAGCAAGTAGACGCAGCAATACCGGACTTGCACGTGCATACTATTTTCTTTTTTAGTTGTGAGCAGGGTGTCACGGCTGATTATGTAAGCGCTAAGGAAGCGTTCTTTGGAAACGCGCCAAAAAGGACATTGACACTTCAGCGTCTCAATGTGTTTAGCGAGAGATTCATTTCTTTGGTATCCCTGGCGGTGGGTACGAACAATGCTGAGGCGGCCCAAAAAGCTTCGTCGCGCCCTCTGGTTCACTATCGGCTGCCTACAGTCTGCTCGAGTAGAACGTGCTTATGAGATAAGAAAGATAGGCCGACTTACTGTGAACACAGCACACACTTGATCGTCCGTATACCTTTTCACGTCAGCTTCAGTTCTGGCTATCTGAATAGACGCTGCCTTGTCGGTTATACACTGGCCCAGGAACGTTTATACCCGGCTCCTATAGCTATAGATCCCAGATGAAGTACACATCACATAAGTCTCTGCAGCCAAGTCATACCGACACGATACTAATATTTTACAAGGCGGAGCAACTGTGTGGTGTCATGTTTTCCATCGGCGTTCGTGTATACCTATAGTGTCGATAGCG
>WOVY01001529.1:0-153527 GCA_013436015.1 Rhipicephalus annulatus
GGAATTCGATTGCGCGAAAGGGACGATTGATAATCGATAGAGGTCGAGTAACCACCGCTCCAAAGAAAGACGATGGTGCAAAAGCTGCGGTAGTCGCAGGGGACTTTCGCAATAGAGGTGGGCTCAATTTGTTTCGAAATGGATACCCGTGGCCGCATGACTGTACGCTACACCGACCCGGTTGCAAATGCAAAGCTATGCGTTTTCGCACGTTCTATATCTTTGCGGGTATGTAGCGCCCGCTGCTATATTTATATGCTCCGTGTTGAGATATCTCGTCTTGTGCCGCAAATAACCCTCTAGCCACATCGGGCACTCGCAAACTGTTCGCTTGTAGGCTGCATTTTCAGTCTTAGTATGTGTGAGCCTTCTTTTTTTAATTGGAGTAATGTGATACTATATAATTTTGTTCTGATAAGTCTTTATCGCATAGTGAAGTTGGGTTGAAGTGCCCTTTTTGGCATTTTTCCGTAGAAAGAGGAAATATGCGTGTAATCTGATCACAGCGCACCACCTAGTTCTGTTTACCCATAACACCTTTTCTCTGACTTATTGAAATGCATATCTAGAATCTATATTGGTTCTGCTTAACAGACCCATTCTTATCTGTAGCCACTCAAGACTACAGAAAAGGGAACCAATTAGGAGATAATTGGTATTGATTTGCTATTACCCACTTGCATTACACAAGTTTCACTTACATGTGATGTATTTCCTATGATGCGTAAGGAATGTTTAAAAAGGTCGTCGTAGGGCCCAATAATATGTGCTTGAGGCTGTTGCGTTTGCAGCCATCACCACTCCTGCCCAAAATCATCGTATTATTCATTGTTTCAAGCATCTTTTCTTTTCCTGCTATTGTTCATTTTACCATTGTTTTGGTACAACCTATGGTTTCCCAGTGTGCAGTCCACCGTGTGGTTGTTCGGTTTTCATCATTCTTTGTACTGTTGTTGATTGTCCACGACCATTATATAACGTGGAGCTTGGCTTGCAGTTTGGAAGTTCATTCATGGTAGTAGCTTATGTTGTGCTGCTTGGCTCCAGTCTTGGGTTTGGTCATGCTGCTGTCGTGTTTTGATAGGGGCAAGCTGCAAAAAAGAGGTGTATGGGAGTTGCGTCTTTTGATACTGCTCACCGCTACATCCCCTTTTTTTTTTTTGATGGCCTTATTGAAACTTAGATTGGGCGTTATTTAAGAATAAATATTTGTGCTGTCAACGCTTGGCCAAAGGCCACTTCTAGCAGCCTGCTCGCCAAGCAGACTAAGTGTGCATCTCAATTTTTGTATCGGATGGACGTTATATTCCAACTGTCTCAGTGTGACCCACTTTGCTGGATTGGATTGCGTAGCGTTCCGAAAAAAACCAGAGGCTGAACTTTGTTGGTTCTGGAACTTTTACCTTGCCAAGTGGCCCAAGTGTACATGTTTGTGCTTGCTTGTTCTTTCATGACATCAAGCAGCATGCAAATAATGGTTGCAGAAAAGAGTTGCAAAGAAATTAATGTCTGTGAAACCTCAACTAGGACTCATCATTACTGACCCTTCATACTTCTGCTAGAAACCTTGAAACACCCATCTTTTCTTTAAGTATGAAGGTGTGCCACAATTATTAGTGAGGACTGAGACATGGGTCACGGAAGCACCAGTACAGCGTACTAGTTGCACATTACTAGTACTACGTTCATTAGTTTAGGTGGTGCATCGTTTGTTGTGTACCATTTTGCTTTGGAAAAATCTGTTGCTAGCTTGATATCTTGTTGCCAGGTTCAGGTTCTTATGGTCTTTGATTTTTTTTTTTGTAACATCGTACTCATTTGCAAGATTTTGGTGGAAAACTGAAATGGCTATGATTTGTGAAACTTAGTCAAGTATACTTCTTTATGGCAATCATAACTTTAGAAGGCACCAAATTCTATAGAAGAAACAGTGTGTGCAGATGATCTTTAAAACTTGGTACAGGGAACCTGGATTCATGCTGCAAGACTGGAAATTTCTGTGTGAATAACTTCAATACATGCTTCGTTTAAAATTGCCTCGTTTATTTTGTAAGCACTCATTTCTACTGAACTTTAAGCTTATAGCACTCATATGAAGTAGCATGTGTGCAACATTTTCAAATTTTTATGTGAGCAGAGGCATCATGAAAAATGCGAGACATGCCGTTTGTTTTGCTGAAATGTTCACATAATGGTCATTGCAATTCAACACATAGAAAGATGCGATTAATCTAATTGCATACTTGTTCGAAACTACGCTATTGTCTCTGACAAGTGATGAAACAACAAATGAACGCATGAATTCCAGCAAGAACGTCATTTCAGACAGTTCGTGAAAGAAAGGACCGCACCTTACTCGCTACAGAAAAAAAAAAAAAAACCTTTTCATGCATCTATCTTACCAATTGGGTGCAGTACTTCAAAATTGAATGGTACAGTCTTGGCCTTGTTATTCCAGTGCATGCATAGCTAGCTTCTTCTTTTCTTAAAATGACACATCTATTCTTTTCCCCGAATGTATCGTGCAATATCTGTAAGCTGGTAGAAATCCTACCAGAGTTGCGTTTTCGCTGGAGAGAGTTCGTCAGGGGATAAGCCCCGACAATCTCAGAACTGCAACCCTTTATCCAGATGTACAGGTTCAGTGTGCGTAACCTGTAGTCAGATACAGCTGGAGTGGCTCGGCCCAGATAATGAAAGCATGGCGGCCTCCACTGCCAAACAAATAGTCCCTCTTGGTGGAGTCGTCGTCCACAGAGCTGTGGACATCAGCCTGGAGAGTATGTCCATTGGGTCAGGCTCCTAAAGTTGCGTCTGACAACAGGAGGTGTGTGCTGTCCGAGTTCAGAGGCTTAAAACGAAGCGTTACTATTGTGCACGGCATAGATCAGAGTGGCTTTGTTATACAGGGCCCGGTCTCCGCGGCTGCATTTTGATGGAAGGAAAGTGCTAGAGCTTTTTGGTCTTAGATTCAGGTATGCCTGAAGCAGCACCAGGTGGCTGAACTATCCAGTGTCCTCTGCGGTGACGTCCCTCATAATAGCATTGTTGCTGATTGGGGATCAGAAACGCCAACAATTATTTCTTCCGCAGGGGTCGTCCACCCGCGGGCAGCGGACGCTTTAGTGGTGCAAGCTCGTGCTGAGGAGCAGCAGTGTCCGGCGTCCAGCGGCTGCCAGTGCTTAAGAGCATGAGTCGGCAAGCGGCCGGCAACAAGGGGGGCGGTGGCAAGTCCGAGGCGGGTGGCGGCTACCCTGCCCGAGGGGCCGGGGCCTCGGACGCTGCCGCTGGGGCTCGGGGGGCGGTGGGACCCTTTCCCGGAGGCAGCGCGTCGCCGGCCTCCACGTCCAGTTCAGCGTCGGCCCTAGCCAGCCTGTTCGAGTGCCCCGTGTGCTTCGACTACGTGCTGCCGCCAATCCTGCAGTGCCAGAACGGGCACCTTGTGTGCTCACCGTGCCGCCAGAAGCTGACCTGCTGCCCCACCTGCCGAGGCCCAATTGGTGAGTTCTGCAGGCTTTTATAGTAGACTCTCGTTAAGTGGAACCTGAAGGGACCCCGAGAACGTGTTCATTTTAACAGGAGTCCCGTGTACCGAGCAGTGAAAGGGGGGCAGAGTTCACTTATGAAACCAATTGTGTTGGCGGCAGCTCCATTTAAGCAGCTGTTCCTTTGAAGCTTTTAGTTTACTAAAGATCTACTGTAGTTATTTCTGCTGTGTTTAGTTATTTAGAAAATACCTTAGTCCCCACAGAGGCATAGTGTAAGGGGGGTCAGATGCAAAAGAAAAATATGGATTGATATAAAAAGAAACTGAAATTACACCAAAGTATGAACAATGTAGGGTAACATCAAGTACAACAGCTATTGGAGCAATATAAGCACAAGTACAAAGCTTGTCACATCTTGACATTAGATTATAAGACAACATAAATCGACAAGTTTGAAATACAAACGGGGGAAATGCACTGTTTATTAGGCACATCGAATGCAAGTGCAGTGCACGAATTGTGCAATTTATTGGTTCTAGTTGGGATTAATGTGTACATAACGAACTTTTAGACATTGTCAAGTTGCTGTGGAAATTTAAAAAAAGCAAATGTATGGATCGTGAACCTGCTTAATATTGTGCATAAAAGTTGTAGTGCAATGACTTTTAGACGAAAGAAAGTGAATTTTAGGGCTAATTTTTCTGCGTCAAAAACACCCTTAAAGGTTCCCTGCGACAGGAATTAAGGGTGTAGTTTTCTCTTCTGAGAGTGGGGAGTACACAGGTGTGGTCGCAAAAGTAGCAATGTCGAGTACAAAATTTTTGTAATTTATTTCCATAAAGAAGCAACATTGGCTTCAAACTAGTGTCCCGCAATGGCTATCTTTGCAATAAGAAGTGATGCTTTATCACGTGGCAGCGACAACACTGCTCAGGCGTCATGATTGGCTCGTACAAGTTGGTGTAATATTCATATGGTCTTAGCTATGCCGCAGTATCTGCATGCTAAAAATTATAACAGCACTCTTTATAGTTTCCTCACGTAGAAAAAGATTCAGATTAAAAAAAAAAATCAGCAGATCCCACGTACTTTGGGAATCAGCGTTACGCGAAGTACGGAAGAGAGGTGATCGTGTTGTATTTTTTTTATTGAGCGACACGTCAAGAAATGACACTAAATATATGTACAATTGTTGTACGCATAGACATATGTTGAGCAGTTGCAGATGCTTCCATAAGTAGTTGTTTGCACTTGCACAACGATGCGAACAGGAACTTAAACATTAGCGACACCAGAAGCGATAAGCTGATATGAAGAGTTGGTGCTTGCAAAGGTGGTAGTCCTGGACACTGCTACATTAATCAACTTCATCGAATGTCATCTAACTAAAACTGACAGCTCAACGTGACGGCTGTGTTGTAGGAGTACATGTGTAATGTTAATAAAATTGGATAGCATCCCCTCTCCCCCGAATTGACGTTTCACGAACATTACGGCCCATTTAAAAAGTAGCTCTGAGAACTGGCTGGTGTGGCTGTGTGTTAGAATACTTGATTGCCACGCAGAATGCTGGGGGTTCGATTCCTGCTGAGACCACGATATTTGTTGTATGCGTTCGATGAGTCAACACTGCCACTGGCCGCTTTTTCTTTATGCTAACATGTTATATTCGTCAAACCATCTTAAAGCCCTTACATAGTAACTTTGGTTGATGCCAAGTTTAGGGGTTGATCACGAGAGCACCCAGTTGAAAGTGGGTAGATAAATCGACAGATTGATAAACATGCAGATAGATGCCAAAAGTGCTTGCAGTGCACAAAGAAATGCTTCACATTTAATATCAAATTTTAAAACAATTGAAAAATAAGGCTAGGTGCACTGCGCAACAGTCACCATGACGTGAAGCTCTCAGTATGCCTCGAAGAGGCACAGTGATTGAAACCAGCATTCGATGTCAGTGGCTTACTAAAATGCGAAAGGGGGCAATTACTTTCTCATGGTCTGGCTGGGTTCTAAAGCTTGAAGATAAATGTCTGTTCCTTTGTGCCTATTTCGGTGATTCAGTTGTTGTTCATTTCTATATTCAACACTAAACAGACCACAGCACTGCAGAATGCAGGCAAAAAAATGTTGCAGGGTTTCTTTAATGTGCATGAAATGACAATGAAGCTAAGAAAGGTATAGGAAACATCATTTATAGTCGCTCAAATGTATTGCAATTATAATACAGATGGTAGGATTTGTAGAAAAGGCAATCGGTAGAGCATCGTGCACATTACCCAATGGTGTAGCTTCGATGCCTGCTGGCAGCAAGTTGTCTTTTCTCTGCTTAGGTTCTGTCCCATTTATATAATTACTACACCAAACCACTACAAATAGCGTCCCATATACCTTTCTTGGCTTCATGAGTTGTTGGTTTTTATCAACGTTGCAAGTACTTCAGCTGTCGCAGTAATGGTGGGGATGGAGGTTTGTTGTCACTGTACAAAGTTACAAATACGATTAGATTACGACTGCAGGCAAGGGGAGAGTTAGGCTAGTTGGCTTGTGTTCATGTTGGAACCTGAAGAGTGGATTTAAAGTGCGACACTGTCTTTTGTTCTTGGTCTTTTTAGTGTCTAGGTAGTGCAACTTTCACAATAAAGACTAGCACACCTTGTAGCCCTGCTCCATGACTTGTACTTTTTCATAGTGCCTAAATTAAGGGGTTAATGTAGGTAAAGTTTAGGTCGTAGGATGAATGCTGTTATGTTACGGCACAGAGAGTTTGCCTACTTGCTCAAGTCAATACTGGTCTTAGCATTTCGAGTGAGAAGAATTAGTTCTTAAAAAAAAAGCACCTTCCTGCCCTTTACAAGAAAAGAACTCTTAAGGGCCAGTAAACAACCCTGAAGTTCCAAAATTTTTAAAAGAGATATATGTGCAGTTTTTCTTTAGAGAACATGCTGCCGCAAGAATTTTGCGAATACGTGCTATATTAAACAGGGGCTAAAACATCGGTTACAGGGGCTAAAACATTGGTCTAAGCCGGTTTCAAATTTTCGCGCGGCAGTGCCCCTCTCCTCTCTTCATGAAGGGGAAGGCGTAGTCCATTGTCGTGACTCTGCCCACTTCAGCATTGTGACATCACATCACGATTGACGTCATCGGCGAACTCGATCAGTCGCAATGCACTTCCGCTTGCTGCGAAGCATGGTTGTTTGCTTACCATTTGCTGCACCAGCCGCGAGTCAACCGTGTAAGCGTCAGCTGCAAAGTGTCGACCACAAAGGATCAGGTCCCCGACTTACCTCGCTGTATGGCCGATTCGCTTGAGCCATGCAGTGCGCAGGGCCCCATCGTGAGGCACCCGGTGCCGATGCTTCTCCGCTGCCCAGTCGCTCAATTTGCTGCCGAGGACAGAGCAACGCTTTTTACACGTGTTTGCTCGTGTCAAGGCCGAAGTATATTAGTACGTGTGCACAGGCGCAGTAGTTGAGCGAGGAGTGTACACGTGCACGCGACAACTCCAAGGCTGGTTCTTTCATCGCAGTGCCAAAAAACAAGGCGCAGTTGAGTAGCTGTGGTTGGGAACAGGAACTGACGTTGACTTCACTGCTGTTTTTTCACCTGATTTAGACCAATTGGCAAGCTGCTTCGGCGAGCTGCGTGCTACGTCACTGCAGTTGCAAGGGGGGTCGGACAGGCGTAGGAAAGATGCGCAGGAATTGTTTTTTGAAACAGAAACCCTGCGCACCACGCAGCGGTGTAATATTCAGAAAACGTGATCGCTGCGGTCTAATTTACAAATTGCCGAGCTTGTATGGGGGTGTAAAAAAAAAAAAAAGTCGGAGCCTGTTTACTGGCCCCTTAAAGGAAAGCTGTTGTTAAAAGAAAGTACCCTCCTTGCGATCACTCGCCAAAGTAGAATCGCTGTCATTTGCAGCAGGGGACAACGAAGAGACGCAGATTGGTCAGAGCAGTACTGTTATGCGTTCACACGGAACGCTGTGCGCCATCTCGTCAGCTTATTCCAGAGGCAGCTTGAGGTTTTTGCTCTTTGTGAATAAACCAGGCAAGTATTATCTAAATGGCACCGTGCTGCGCCATCGCAGCTTGCCAGTGTCATCCCGCCTGTATGCTAGGTCTCAAGTTTAAGCTCTGTCACGTGTCGTGACATCTTCCATCAAGGCTGTTCAATACGCATCTTATAGAGAGTTCCTTGGTCTCCTTCCGGGTTGCTTGCTGTGCGCTCGATAAATGTCTTATTTCGTTCTCTTTAGACTATCTTGAACCATTTTATTTACCACGCTGTTTGATGTACTTGGCATTGGCTATATCGGTTTAGTTGACCACTTGTTACGGCAGTCGCTTGCTTTTGTACAAACACTGCATTTGGTGTATTCTTGGTTAAGTTTCAGCACCTACTAATTGTAGCTACTTTAATGCTTGGCATGCTGCTTTCAAGCTAGATCCACACATAGTTGACTCCCCCCCGCGCCCCTGCCTCTTCCTACGTATGGGGGTTCGTCAGTGCAGGTGTGTGCTTGGTTTAAGTAACAGGTACAGCCAACACCCTTCCACGATAAAACATCCTAGCCCGGCTCCTGCTTTAGGTGTTGCTTTGTTTTAACATTCATACCTGCAACTTTTAAGAAAAACGCAGTGGCCTTTGTGGCAAAGCTTGTAACCCGTACAAAAGTACCAGATTGCATGTGGAATCCAATAGTGGGCATGCAACACTTAGGATTTTTCTTTAGCCCCTTAAAGAGCAAAATTGAGATTTCGGAGCAGCTACAAATAGTCCTGAAGTTAAGCAGAGAATCACCTTTGCTAACAATGGAGTTTTTTTTGGGGGGGGTCAGAAAGTGGTGACAATATTACGCATGAGCCGAAAAATTCGGCACCAAATTTCTTTACCGAAGTGCAGTGTGGCTTCACTGGAAGGTAGAGCGCACGAATGTCAAGCCGTAACAGCAGGAACAAGTGGATGGCAATACACGCTCACTCTCCAAATTTGCCATGTCGATTAGAGCATTGTCACCAACACATGCAGTAGCCTCCGAATTCTCTTGTTTTTTTTATTTTATTTTTATTACTTCTTTTGTCAAATAGCAAAAGTAGAAACAAAGCTATTGTCTAGCTTGAACAAAACAGACATAGAAAGGTGAATAGTAATGCTGATAACATGTGCAGCTCGTAATATCAGTGATTACTGGTTGACATGAATCTTATCTAAGGTGTAAATATGGTGCATTCCTCACCGAGAAATCTGGGTAATGTGAATGTATCTGCAAGTAGTTTTAATTGCCTCAACCAAATGTGCTCTTATGTCCCGCTGTTCTTTTGCGTGTATTGGACTTTAGACTTTTTGCTCAGAATCGATCATTACCCGATTCATCATCAAAATATCGATCAGCTTCTTGTTAACCTCGAATGGCTACACAGTTGGGCAGCAACTGGTGTCTGGGAGTTCTTTTATCACAATAGCAAAGGAAGGCGATCTGCCATTCGTTTCATGGCAGTAGTTTCATACGATGACTTCAATCACTTTCTGCACCTTAGTTTCAGTGCATGCTGACAGCTGACAACAGGATGAGAAACACAAGGCATGACTTTGTTTCGTGCTAGTTTACCGCTGTTGAGGGCAGTTCAATGATTGGTGGAGGTTCGCTTCTAGTGTGGCAATGCAGGGTGTGACCATGGGTCACGAGGGAAGGTTGACTTCTCACGATAAGGTTAAGGGTGCAAATTAGGATGACCTCTCTGAGACTGCATGCACCGTATAAAGGTTGCTTTCCAGCGTAGTGCATTCGTAGTTCGTTTAGCTACAGGCTTCTAGATTTGTTGCTGAACGGCCATTGTGAGCAAGTATTTAAGGCTCAAGGAAGCCCATGCTTCAAAAGTTAGGAGAAAAAGAATCTTTGGGCGCTTTCATGGCAGAAGATCTGCAGTTAGACAAGTACAACACGGAATGTCGATCTATTTACCCTGCGCTTTGTGCTGTCGTTCTGGGCTCCGTTCCCTGGCAAGCTTTCTATCTCAATCAAATCAGGATCTTAACGGGCTTGCTCGCACAGAAGCTTGCATACTGCATGACGATGCGCTGATTGCTGGCACACTTGATCTCACAATAATCGCTATGGCCGCAGGCTACGGTTACCGGAATGCCGGCAGTGTTCCGACACTGCTGCTTTCTGTGACAGCCACAATGCGAGTAGCGCTCCATTTACGTGGCATGCGTGGCTTTAATCCCCTTCCCCTTCATTTTTTGCATTCGGATTATGTTGTTGCAAGTGCCCCCGCACATACAACACTGTATGTAACATGCAACATGCAGTGCAATGTATGTTGCACTGGACAACGTTATCAATTTGTGGTTCATACTAAACTTCACGGCAATGGCAAAAGCACACGTGGAGTTTCCAAGTACTAATTGCTAGCACTACACAAGCATTGGTTGTAGCTAGCGAATGGGAACATAGACTTATGAGAGCTGTGGGTGCCGCTGGTTGTTTATGGGGTTCCAGCACAGCACATTTCGGGTAAATCGACAGAGGTGCTGGGCACATCATGTCTTGGAACAATAGTGGCAATGTGAATGATCTTCCCATGATTTGGGAATGATTTTCCCCATGGACAGTCTTACAATCTTGCCCCAGGTTGTCATTTTGGCTCGAGTAGGCGGGCAGGCAAGCCTGCGCACATCGAGCCGGTGTTGCCACCGCGGGCGCATGCGCGGATTTGCCCTTCCCTTACTTGCAAACTGAAAACTAGGGGTGTGCGAATATCAAAATTTTAGAATACGAATAGAATACATATAGCTTTGAATACGAGTCTAATATCAAATAATAAAAATATGCAATTTCTTCCCACCAGTAATCTTTTACTCAATCATATATTTATGTCGGAAATAGTACAATTGTTTTTATAGCCAGTTATTCTGCACAAAAATAGAAACATATATATGTCACCATCTGTACTTGCCAGAAAGCATAAGACTGTAATAGTTTAGGTCGCGACTGTGATGTCTTGGGTTCAATTCACACATTGAACAAACCTTTTGTATCTTTTTGTTTATGTGGTAGGACTTACAAAAAAAAAGCTTTTGTGTCTGCCATGATGACTAGTGAGCATGAGGCCACTGGTTTGATTGTGTAACAGTGAACGCCCGTGTACTTAAGTCTATGCGATTATTAAAGCAGCCTAGGTAGTCACAATTCATCAGGGGTGGTGGATCCAGCCACTCATTTTAGGGGGGGGGGGGGGTCGCTTGAAGTAACTCTGGAGAGGGGGGCATAGTCATTACTTTATTGTTTTTATTTATTTATGAAGTACTGCAGGCCATAAAAATGGCCCAAGCAGGAGTGGGAGGTGGTACAATGATAATGATATGACCAATTAATAGAGCACAAACACTCTGTCATAGCCCAAATACTGTAAAGTGTGGTCAAAGTGGTCCCACTCATTTGTCCCGATTGGTGACAGCAGGTGGACGGCAAGCACTAAAGAGAGGGGGAGGGGGGCCGACAGGCTTTGGGGGGGGGGCGATCGCCATTACCGCCACCCCCCTCTGGATTTGCCACTGCAATTAATCCAGGTTCCCACGTTATTAAGTTTTAGCTCGAAAGGCCCCGATTTTACAGTTTTCTGTCTAACTTTCTCCCCCGTTCTCTCCAGTCAAGCCACTTCGGGAAATAAGAGTACTTGCGGCGTTTTTTTTTTAACTACGTAGCAATATGCTCGTTATCTCGCTCGCTTCCGTTGCCTTTCCCCAGGACCTCGCGTTCGCCATTTTTCGACCGAGAATGGCGTGTTGCGCTGATAGCGGCGGCACGATCGTGACCCGAGGTGTACCGGGCGCGCAGCGATAACCCGCGAGATAGATGATTACTGATGTGTGTTAGAGAGGCGCCCCGAATACGCCGTTTTGTTTACAAAGCCATAACTCCCGGTGGCGAGGCTTCGGCGCGCAGGCTGCCGACGGCAGTAAAATGACCTTGGCGAGAGAGCGAGATCGCAGCAATGGCGTAACGGGAGGTTGATGCGGCGTGTTGATAGCAGAGGTCGTTGCCGCGCGAGCGCGTACGATGAACTTTCAAAGGCGCTGTCGGGAACGCAGCGGAACTTAATCCGACCGTCACCTTACGCGCGCCCCCGTTAGCGACGGGGAACTACGTGATGACGCCATTGTAACGTTATCGAAAGCATGACCTACTACACTCCTGACCTGTTCAGATAGCGGGGTTCCTATGGGAGCGCGTGTCCCCGCTCTCGTTCAATCGCTCGCCGTAGGTGGCGCTACCTATAACCTGTTCGTCTGTTTCTTTACGGTTGTTTTGTAGGCGCTGGTATAAGAATGCCTGCATTCTGTAGTGAACTGGCGGCATATATGTGACTATTTCTTCCCATACATTGCTGGTTAAGCAAGGTGTTCAGAGCGCTTGAGTATTTATAGCACACTGGTTGACAAACGTGGGAACCCGTAGATTTACACGATGTAGGGCAGCCTATGCGTGGTAGCGTGCATTTTATTGCAAAAAAATTCTGAATGTCTTTTAGTATTATTATTTCTGAATAATTCTAAATTTTGGATCATAAATACGCACTACGAGTGCTTTGTTGGTCAAAATTTGACCACAAAGAGTGAAGATGACGTCAGCGAGCAGGTGCTGCCTAGCGCCACGCCGCTCGTAGGTGACGGCCCTAGCGGCAGAAGGTATGAACTAGAACGTGGGCGCTGGAAGAGGTGCTCTCTGGGCAGGTCAGGAGTGTAGTAGGTCATGATCGAAAGTGCATCTCGCCTTTTCTATGTTTGCCATTGCGCGGAAGAAAAAAAAAAAAAACACTTCAAGCTCATTCGCACGGCCTTATCCGCTACCATGAAATCATTCCGAAACTATGAAGAAAGTATATACGTGCTGAAGTAGCGGCACAGCTGACGGACGACTCGTCAGGCTATACAACATGTGCGAGTACGATAGTACGGCGATCCATTAGCGCGAAAAACGAAAAACTGGCGCGAAACGCGTTACCATCGTATACGTCGTGCTCATCGCGCCCCTACCTAGTTGCGTGCAGTGCATCGCCTACTAAGCTGACGCCATCAGCGTCGCGCCCTGCAGCGTATGCGCGCGTATTCGCCCTCGCGTAGAGATTTTTTTTTTTTCTTCGTGCTCGCTTATCACGGTACCGAGGAAAGGTGTGAAGACTATTTTGTCGAAAGGGCGCTGCAGCGGACGGCGCGGTCGGTACGCTTACGTGAACCGTAACAGTTCTAAGCCGCTATAAGCCACACGTACTGCCGTGCAGGAAGCACATGATTTACATTGATTTTAGATATTTATCGTCGGCAAGTTTGTCGCGATGACGTGCCGCCGCATTCGTCGATAGCCGTCATCCCGCTCCCGTGAATTTCCATGCAGGCACCACCCCACTCGCTCCCAAGTCGCGAGTGCGGCTACTTTAGCGTTTGCAGTGCCATGCTTTTAGTTAGTGTCACAGATGCGGAGCCGCGCTGCATTAGGCGAGCGCTTTTGACCGAATCATTTCCCGCGATTTGACGTGTTGTTCTCCGTGAGCGTGTTCATAGTTTCACGGCGTGCGCGTGGAGTGGCAGGGCCACTTCATTTGCGTCTCAGCGTACATATCGTTATAGCTCCTCTCCATACGGATCGCTATAAACAACGGACACATTTTCTCCGAGGGAGGGCTTTTTGCAAAGCATTAACGACGCCATAACCGTCATTTTGAAGTGTTTCTAAAACATGGCGAAGTTTTGTTCGACGGTCGGGAGCACTCTTCCAATCTGGCAACGCGGGTCATCGGAGGTCAACTCTTCTGATCGTCATCGTCATCAACTCGTCACTCGCTTCCGTAACTTCCGTCTAGCGAATGCCTGTCCAGTACATGACATATATCTGGTTTCACGCCGTTAGTTTGCCGGACCGGCCAGACCGTAGACTTCGCACGTAGCCGATTAGCTCTGGCAACACGAAGGTGCGTAGAATGCAATGCAATGAATGCGATCGCGACAAATTGTTATGTTATGCAAAGTAAGGCTGGCAGCCAGCTCGTGGATTCGATATCGCGGAACGCGTTCAAAACGCTGGGGTTTGTGAATACGGCCGCTCCAGGGAGAAGTCCTCTTTTAGCGCAGTCTCTTCGCGTTGAAAGATATTGATGCATACAGAGATATAGCACGCGCGCCAGCGATCGCGCCCTTAAAATCACAGTTCACTGTTCCTACTTGAGCGACCCCCCCCCCCCCCTTCGCGTTTTTTCATGCTCGTTCATGACAGGTGCTTTCCTTTCTGTTTGGGCATTCGACGGCAGTTCTTACACGCTGGAGGTGTTATCGTATGATCTCACCTCGCGATAGAGATAGGCCGGCTCGTTTGATCTCTGCTTCAGTAGTGCTCGGGCGCTTTTACACGCTCGTAAAAACGATGCGCGGGGCCATGCTATCAATTTAAATTTGGTTACAGAACCTGGCGGCGACGGCAAAAACTCGTTGAGAGTGTCCATATAATTGGTGTCGCAATAATAATGAATTTCCTTTTACTGCTAAATAAGTGTTTTGGGTGAGCTCTGCCTTCACTCTCCCCTTTGTTTAATTTGTGCATTGATTTTTCGAATATTCGTACCAAACGTGCATATAACGAAATCCTCTTTTGTAACGAATTTTTCCGAGAATTTGTCAGTTTCCTTATATCCAGGTTTGACTGTCCTTGCATGCCTACTCCTCTTTGATCGTCTTGAGTACTTGTGAAACACGTCTTTTACAGTTGCAGTTCTATTAGCAGCCAAGTCATATCTCCTAAAGACATATTGCATCCTGCTAGAAATTCACGCTATTTGCGTTTACATAGCTTGCATGCCCATTGTACCTTTCTGTGTGGGTGAATTTCAGCTAGTGTACATAATAAAAACTCTAGAAGTGGTGCTGTAATGTGTTTGTAGTGTCTGTTTTCTTTTTCTTCTTTTGATTGCATATGTTCATCTGTACTTGTGCATGCTTGATGCAAGCAAAACAAGTCAATGTGTCATTCCCATTAATCAGTGTTAATTTGAAATTCCACATTATGCATTTGGAAAGAAGGTTCAAGTTGTCACATGGTGCCTATAGTGACACAGCTTGTAACCAGTGGATTGTGGTGTGACATTTTTCCTTTTGCGTTTATGCACATGTCTCCGTGTGCAGTGCTAACAAGCGCTTACCAGCCTTGTCTTGGTTTACTAGGCACTGATGTTTTGGCGCTCCACTTCCTTGTGCAGGCAACATACGCAACCTTGCCATGGAGAAAGTGGCCAACACTGTGTTCTTCCCTTGCAAGTACTCGCTGACTGGCTGCCCGGCTCTGCTGTCGCACTCTGATAAGCCAGAGCACGAAGAGGCCTGCGAGTTCAGGTCAGGATAGCCCAGAGCTTCAATTGATGCACTCTCCACCTTTGATATAACGAACACAAATAGAAGAACTCATGAGTTATAAAGAAGTAAATAAAAATTAGTCTTGCAATATACATCCAATGTCAGGAATACCATATTTACTTGCATAATGAACCCACTTTTTTTTTTCATAAAAGTTGACCCCAATTTGAGGGGAAGGTTCATGACGCAGCAGACAAAAAAAAAAAGTTACGGGTGTTAAAACAGCGCAAATTTCGCGTGATGGCCTTGCTTGTTTTGGCCCGAGAAATGCGCGACAAATTTTTTTTGTAGCCAGAAGCTCTTGTTTCCTCCCGTAACGAAAGTGTACAAATGGACGCCAAAGTGTCGTCCAGCCGCTCGGTTCCCAAGCTACAGCGCATGCTGTTTGTAACCCGCCGTGTAGCTAGCGTACCGGCCGAACGTGCCCTGCGCCACAGGTGTTCCAAAAAAAAAGTTTACGACAAACCCAAGAACAAAAACGCAGCGTCGGATGGCGGCACACATACATTGCGGTAGACATTGCGGGTGCACGACGCGGCGTCGTCGTGGTTGCACTTTGCGTGGCTTCCAAGATGGCGGACGCACGGCGTGTTTCTATGTCGTGGACCCATCATTGGGGAGGCCACGCGCTTTGTTTTCAGTTTGTTTTTGTGTTGCTCTGCTTGCGTGGCACTATCGGAAAAGAGGTTTCTTCTGCATTCGACAGATGGCGCTTTGCCGCAAAAAGCGCGACTTTCAAATTTTGATAGACGCCCTCCGCGCTCACACAACTGTTTAACATTGTTGCTAAACTATGTTTTGACTTTTGTTGAATTGTTATTTTGTGATATAACGACTCGATTTAACATTGTTTTGATTGTCAATGGCACTGGCTATCATACCGAAATAAAATAAAGAGATGCATTAAAAAAGTTTTTTTTTTTTTTTCAAGGACCAAGGTGAAGGATGTGTTCATTATGTGATTGGGACCAATATGCGAGTAAATACGGTGTACCTTGTAAGGAATTTTTGAATATAACGAACCTATTTTTGTGTAAGATACAACTTCCTTATAATGAGGCTTGAATGTGTTAGCTAACATAGTGACAGTTCAACCTCTCAAAAACGAAAGCCGCCCTCAAGAATGAAATTCTGACAACGAAGGAATTTGGCGTCCTGGTGAACGTCCATAGAGTTCAGTGCAGTTTCCATCTCTCAACAGTGAAGATATTTCATGTTACTCCCGCAATAACGAAAGTTTCAGGTAGTGATCTAGGACATCTTTTTCAACCAGTGAGCTGGTTCGGAGCCCATAAGTTCGAAAGCCGCAGCGCTGCTTATTCAACAACTTGGACACCTGTATGTTTCCGGCAACAAGCAACCATTGCTGTTTATATTTAGTTGGGTGATGGTGATTGTGTGCAACAAAATGCAAGAAATATGAGTGCACTCACATGAAGTTATTAATGGTTTCTACACCATTCACACTTTTTTTTGGCACTCCTTATGTCGAGGAAGTTGTGCAAAATTTTTTGCGAGGATCGAGACATCAAACTCCTTCAAGGCAACGTAAACAGAGAAAGATCGGCAACTTTAAATTTTAGTTGTGCAAAGTAATTGGTGCATATTTTTGCGATTTTTAACAACAAAGTTCTCGCAAGAACAAAAAAATCTCTTCCCCGGCGATTTCGTTACTGAGGGATTTGACTGTATATTCATTGATGTAGTCTGCATGTGCTAGGATGGTATGTAGGGTGTTTTTTTTATTTTTTTAGTAACTTGGGGCAGCCACTGCTGTGCTTCTTCTCGCAGACCAGCAAAAGAAAACTTAACAGATTTTAGCTGTTCATTAAATAGACTTTCTTCATTACTGCAAAGCTAGCTTTACTGCAGTGCGATTAACCCAACTAGTAGCAGCCAGTCACGTCTGCAAACAGTGTGTTCAAGGGCCGTTTGATTGCAACATGACATGGAAAACGTGTGATCGGCTCTCTTGACATAAACACTTACGATAGACAAGTCCCAGCTTGTGCTACTAGAACCTAGTCTCCACTTGAAGGATCGCAGGCGTTGCCAGCAGCTAGGTGAGTTCGCAGCACTAGGGAGCATGGACTCGTTGATTATGAAAAGGATCTACACTCAAACCTTGTTATGACAATGTTGTATCATGCACGCAAATCACTTCATTATATCCTAAAATTCATTATGAAGGTATATTCCTAACACTACCACAGTTGCTAGACTATTCTCCATTGTCCATGTGGGTTTGTTGTATCGAAGTTTCAGTGCATGTCAAGAGGCACAAGCTAAAGCGGCTAGCCGCACTACATGTAGCCGTGCACCCTCTTCCTTCATAGGAAGAGGGTACACTGCAACTTATACGTGTGGTTAGGGCTCAATAAGAGACTCTTCCCCATGTGAAAGCATGTCCCTCTAATGTCTACTTTTACTCTTCTTGTGGCGGCATGCTGCAGGCCGTATCTGTGCCCTTGTCCCGGAGCGTCGTGCAAGTGGCAAGGCTCTCTCGACCAAGTGATGGCTCACCTTGTCCACTCCCACAAGTCCATCACGACACTCCAAGGTGGGTCCACCAGAAACGGCACTCGCAGAATTGCAACTTTACTAATGTCACATGCACCACATTCTTTGTCACGTGATTGGGCTTCACCCGCAAAGACTCGCTGCTGCTTGGCAAAGGCTGAGTCACATTGTTTGGAAAACTGGAAAACTTTTGAGATAGCTTGAGACTCTTATGATAAGGTGTAGGGCGTAGTGCGACAAGTCAAGTTCGTTTAAGGGGAGTTTTTTTTCAAAATTACTGATTTTTTATTTTCGCCTGTTTTGATAAAATTAGTACCTCTACTGTTATAAAATAAATAATACAGGTCGAGACTTAACTTGAAATGCTTTAAAATTTCATCTAAAGAGCACAAGGTGCCTGTTAAAAGTTCGAAAGTGTGCGGTCTTCGAGCACCTTGCCGCCGATAATGCGCCGCCACTAGCTATTGTTGATCGCATGAGTCGAAGAGTCGAGCCTCACTCTTCAAATAACAACAGTTTCTCTCACTGATGCAGCGGAAGAAATAATAACAATAATCATTCTTCTGCGCTTTTTTCAAGCGCCGCGACTGGCTTATCACATGGTACGAATCGGGGACCGCCATTGGCCGCTGCGCGCCTGTATGTGCTGTGAAACCTATTTGCGGGGTCCATGTCTTGTCGAGCAGCGCAGCTGAACAATGCTTTTTTCGTGTAATTATCTCCTTTATGAATGAAAAAAGGCATTGCTCGCAAGTGAAAGCCGTTGTGCGTTGCGCTCTGTAGGAATAGGCTACGAGCAGCTAGTCCGATTTGCGGCAGTTGTTAGCTTGCAAAAGCCAATGCATCAGTCATTCACACCCGTCAGCTGGAAAGTTTGTGATGCGGCAATGGATGACGTCAGCGTCAATCTTGAGAGGTCGAAAGAGCTCGTAGTGAGAGAACTTAGCAGGGACGACATTGCCATCATGTACGACGGTATGTGGCACAAACATGGCTGAGAAATGGCATGACACAGGACTTAGTTTGTATTTCGCAGTCCTGTCGAACTTCTTCCTAGCTTGCAGTTGGCACAAGACTCTACCAGATGGAGCGGAAGTTTGGCAAGCGTTTCATGGCCCTGTCTGTGAGCGAAATGTCTGTGAGGAGTCTGCTCGAAAACACCGAGAGGGATAAACTCATGGTGCTGGCGTATTTTAGTCACAGTGGCCACTACAAGACGGATTGTTCTTTTTGATAGGCAAATTTTATTTGATTTAATAATCTTTCATTAGTAAAAACTTAATTTTAACTTTAAAAACTTTAAAATTCTTTTTTTTTCTCAAAACACAAATTTTGCCATTTTTTCCAATGTGCCCCTCCTTTTTCGGGCACTTCTAGTGCTCGGATCTGCATGAAATTTCGCCAAAACTTTTTCCAAAGTATGACAAATGCAATTATCTAGTTTAAATCTCAATATTTTATTGTATAATAAAAAAAAATTGTATGTATACCTTTACTAGGGTAGGTGAAATATGGACTTTTTAAGTCTATTATTTTTCTCGCATACTAGATATTTTGTATGTGCTTCCTAATTAGTTATTTGCACTCTACACTTTATTTGAAGCATTATGAACTATGAATGGTAAACAATTACAGAATTTTAGGGATGAAAAGAGGGGCAGAAGGGCTAAGGTTTTCACTTTGTCATGCTGCAGAGCTAAAAGTGTGTAACTTGCAAGACAACTAATTATATAGTTGAAATCAGCATAAAAAGTTCCATAAACAGCTCAAGTTTCATTGCTCTAGGGTGAATATTAAAAAGTGTCTTCGAGTAGCATCTCCCCTTAATGCTGAAATCTTCTGTCCATGTATGAAGGACAATGCATTGTGCAAATGATGAGATTTGTTGACGCCCAATGTCCGTGCTTGCCGCCACTATTTCATTACGAGTGTTACTTGCCTGTACAGTGATTGTACTTGATTTCCTGGGTACAATTTCGCCCTAAAGTAAGTTTAGTCTTAAAAAGCCTGACTTGTGCCTTTTTCGCCGTCACAACTACGGGAAAATACCATCGCAGTTGATTGACATTTTTCGTACATCCCGACTGCTTTTGAGACTATTATCATGCTTGAACTAGGCCACTAATCTAAACAATTTTTGGCATGGCCGATTAAGTTTCTTGGAATATACTTACCGTATATACTCGCATAATCCTTACACTTTTTTTTGCCGGAAAAGCGATGCAAAGTTGGGGGGTTCGAGAATTACGTGGGGAAAACTTTCCACGATAACGTACAGATAGAAAAAGAAAACGAAGTGGCCGCAAATAAGGATTCTCACACCAGCAACTTACAGCTTATGAAGTACTAGTTAGAACTTACCTCAACAATTAAAGCAGTGGTTCAACACAAGGCAAGATTTATTTGATACACAAAAAGTGGAAGCAAACAGTCGAGAATTAGAATTCCATACGCAAAGCTTGTGGGCGTTGCGGGCGTAGCGGTAGCGATCGTCTTTTAACAGGAGCCCTCAAAAGGTAAGCGTAGGACGTCAGTATTGGGCTGATGGCTATTTAAGAGAATCGCCCGCAGTTTCGTTCTGAAGAAATGAAGTTTACCATCAATCCCAGTTTTAGGCACACGGCAGGCCCAACGCGTCTTGGTGGCTTTTAGCTGCCGTTGCCAGTAGCGAACACAAAACTCGTAGACTCCAAAGGGCCTACCGGCGGCCCTGGTGCCGTTGTTTAGTGCATGATCTATCACTTGCAACTTGAAGCGGTTGTGTAGCTTCAGTATCGCTCCATAACGTGCCAAGATTACCGACACAACATACAAAACACGCCGCATCGCGCACTGGCCACTTCGGCTTGGCTTAGATTGGATTGGATCTCCGTGCAAAAGTTTGCTTGATGCTTAAGAGATGGTGCGCGCTATCAGCATCAGTGGCTGGAACGAGCAGACGACATCATTGTGGCAGTTTTCGGGGGTGCGATAATTACTCGAGGAAAAAAAAAATTGTACTTTTCTTGGGCGATGTGGGGGTGCGAGAATTATGCGAGTGCGAGAATTACGCGAGTAAATACGGTAAACCTCATTACACTCATACCTTGTTGTAACGAAGTTGAAGGGGAGTTACAATTATTTCAATATTCATTACTTCGTTAAATCGATTATAACAGTTTGTAGCAATGTATGCTCAGATGGACACACACCTATAAGCATGCAAAGAAGGAAACCGCCTCGCAGCTTGATGTACCGCTACGCGACCACGAGTGCGACGGTAAATAAACACAGTCGAATCTCAATAATTCGAACACGCTTAATTCGAACTTCTAGTTAATCCGAACTCACGCTGAAGTCCCGTCAAAGCTATGTGTATTCCATACATCGAAAATGCCCTGTAATTTGAATGCGCAAGCACTTGCGACAGTTAGTTCGAACATACAGCACTCCGAAAATGCTCTCAGCACCATGCCCAACCCGTGGCGGCACCTCTCAATTTAACGTTGTTTCAATCAACGGCACTGGCTATCATACTGAAATAAAATGAACAGATGCATTAAAAAAAAGTGTTTTTTTTTATTTCCAAGGACCAAGGTGGGGGATGTGTTCATGCTCAATGCTGTGCGCGAAGAAGGAAAAGAAGAAAAGGAAAGAAAAGACTGTGGCGGATTGTTTGCTCTCTCTCAAATGCCGATCTGCGACGCGCCTGTGCCACGCTTCTCCCTGTTCCGTTTCATGGAGACCCTTCTCCTTTCAAGGCCGCGCACGGAGAGGGGAAAAAAAAAGAAGCTCGTCTTTAAGGCACGGAGAGGCAAATCGCTTTGCACTACTATTGCTTTGCACTAATAGCTACATTGTGAAGGTAAAGCTGTCAAGTAGCTGAAATGCAACCACAGCACTCTGAAGGCATATTTGTAACTATATTAAAAAGCTGCAAATGCATTTTTTTTTTCATCCTGATGCCTTTTACTCGAGCCATTCGAATGTAGTGTTCTTATGCCTGTTCTCGTCGAGTACGAATGACTATTTCATTGGTATTGCTAGTAACTACAGTCACCGATAGATTTGTCGAACTCCGAAAATTCGGACTTCACAAATGCGCCATCCGGTTCCTATTGCACTGATGCATTTCTGCCACCGCTTTTTTGAACTAAATCGTTTGTTTTGAGCTATGCCGCGCGATATGGTGGCTAGAGGGGGAGGTGGCGCGAGCGGCACTGTGGTGGCAGAGAGAGTTCTCCATTGCTTCATGAAACAGCCGCGGACACCCTGCGGCGCTGCGGCAGGTAGTTCAGTGGTCCCTGCGCTCGCTCACGTGCTTATTCTGTGTTGTGCCGCGCATCGTTGTGTCTTTTGGGCATTCTCTGCGGCGTTTTACAAGATTGCGCTGTTTGTCCGTGCAAGTTTTGGTGCTTTACTGCTAGCAGCATGGACTTGAGCGTAAAAAAAAAACTACGCAGACACACTGCTTCGCACTTGGCTGTGCGTCTGCGTGCGTCTCGTAGAGATCTGGCAAACGTGTGTCGTTTTCCGTGCCAAAAGAGCCTGAACCTTTAAAAACACGACAGCCTGCAGCAACACATTTAGATCAAGTTCTTGACACAAGCTCAAGAATTTGCAAGCTGTATATTGATAAGCAGTATTTTGTGCGATCGTTAATGCACAGGAGAACACACTGCTTCGCACTTGGCTGTGCGTCTGCGTGCGTCTCGTAGAGATCTGGCAAACGTGTGTCGTTTTCCGTGCCAAAAGAGCCTGAACCTTTAAAAACACGACAGCCTGCAGCAACACATTTAGATCAAGTTCTTGACACAAGCTCAAGAATTTGCAAGCTGTATATTGATAAGCAGTATTTTGTGCGATGGTTAATGCACCGGAGAACGATTCCGACTGTGTTCGCTAACCTCCCCCAGTATTGGTCAAAGAATGAAAACTGCTTCAAAAAAAGGATGGGTCCTCATTCAAGCAGTCGACAGACGAGGCCTTTTATACCGATAAGAGAAACTAAATGCGCTCGTGACAACACTTACACACTGCTGTAGTTTACACACTGCTGTAGGCAACACTTACCGTATTTACTTACACACTGCTGTAGTTTACACACTGCTGTAGGCAACACTTACCGTATTTACTCGATTCTACCGCGCCCTCGATTGTAACGCGCACCCGATTTCCACCGCGAAAAGAAAAAAAAAAAGTAAGACATCGATTGCAACGCGCACCCATTTTTCTCGCTGGCCCGCACGATCACACCACTCGAAAAAACGACTCCTTTCGGGAGCGTCTTCCATTTAAATATGAAATACGGGCGAAGCTTGTGCCCATCTGACTTGTAACAGAGCATTGCCGTCACTGTAGTTTTACCTTGGACCGATGTCAGCACGCGAACTTGCTTCGCCCCCTTCTTCTCAACGGTTGTGGTGCCAGGCATGTCGAAGTAAAGAGGCGTCTGATCGGCATTCCCGATTTGCCCAAGCAGGTAGCCGTTGTTGCGCCGCAAGTTTAGGACGAACCTCTGAAAATTGTGAAGCTTTTCATCGTACTCCTCCGCAAAGCTTTTCGCATATGCATGTTCCCCTTCGGAGGGAAAAGCCTTTTCCTCTTCATAAAGTTAGTTAGCCAGCACCTGCTCGCTTTAAACTGGCTCCACGTTAGACCGTTTTCTAAGACTAATTGCATAGCCCGCACTTGGAGCAGTTCTGTCGTCACGGGCCGCTGTGCCGCTCGCTGCTCAAACACATACTCGCCGAGCAGCTCTTTAGTTTGCGGAAACCGACCCTGCTGTGGTCCACTGAAGCCTTTGCGTGAAGCTTTTCTGTCGACAATCTTCTGCTTTTGTTTCCGCCGGTCCCGCACGCACGTTTCGGGAACTCCGAACGACCGCGATGCGGCCCGATTTCCGTCCGTTTCTGCACACGCGATGACTTTTCTTTTAAAAGCGGCATCGTGGTGCACTCGAGTTTTTGGAGTCGGCCCTTCCACGCCTTCGATGCTAATGCATTACTAGATGACGAACTCCTCAGCACACGTACAAAGTGCCGCACATGGGAAACACACAGGCAGAAAAGGCCGACGCGACATGCCGACGCACGTCGGGGACGGCCATTTTGGATTTGCCGGTGGCAATAGATTGACCGTAATTTTTTTGTTCATACTCGATTCTAATGCGCATACGATTTATGAACTCTCTTAACCGGAAAAAAGGTGCGCGTTAGATTCGAGTAATTACGGTAAACACTGCTGTGATAGCCTTATTGAGTTGAAGTCATTCCTTCAGCTCGCAAAGCTGATTGGGTGTACCTAGCGCTACGTAATCCTCACCAAGATAATACATAGGCTTCTTTTCCTAATGAAGAGCGAGCACTCTTTGCGAAGGCAAAAACAGAAGAGAATGAAATTAAACGAAAGGCAGAAGAAAATGAAATTGTTGAAATTGGGACGTGTATTGTAACAAAGTGTAGTGTTTCCATTCTGAATTTCTTTCAGCACAAAAATTTTACATCACTTCCGCAGCGCGCTGGTTGTGTTTGTAGATTGTAGTGATACTGTAAAACGACTGGTCCGGGTTTTGACGTCACCTGCTCCGCATGCATCGTCCTAGCGTCTTATTAAATCTAATAATTACTTGCTTTTTCTTCTTTTGCAAGATACATCACATTATCTGCATTTCTATTCTGTTACTGGTACACTATTTAAGGTAAAGATACTGCGATTTGCAATGAAACTGCGCTGATATTTTTATTTTATTGTATGTTTTGTTTGCGACATCTCAATATGCTCTGTTTTTTGTATTGTTTTATTTGTGTATGTGGAATGCGTTTTTGTGCTGCTTCTTGACTTCGTGCATGTTTCTGGATTTAAATATGTTCTTGTAAATTAGTCTTGTGGACAAAATGAATATTTATTATTATTATTATTGAAGTCTGCCTGTAGCAAATGAAAGTGTTGCCGTGTTAACACAAGCACCGACAGTATATTTTTACTTCAGCCCAGCTATATTTTAGCAAACGCAGGTGCTATGCACTTCAGTCGCACATCACACACTAGGACGACAGGTTACAGTTTTCAAAAAGCGATCCCGCTTAGCCAAAAAGGGAGTGCAGTGAAGTGAAGTGCTATAACATTACACAGGCGCACCGAAACATCAGATACTTGCACCGCATCAGCATGGTTCAGAAAGTTAAATGTATTAACGTGCTCATACCAAAACGAGCAGCCAATAACGCAATGAGCACCGTGTCCGCAGTGTATGGAAAGCTGCGGCTACCGCGGTGGACAGGCATCTTACTGCGAACCGCAGCGCCGCCGCTGCGTGTCATGAAACAGCGAATCACTTTTCGCGCTACGCTTGCGTCGCCTCTCCCTCTAGCCACCATGCGGTCGATTGTAAAAGCCGCCATGTTGGATTCTTTTTCCAAGGTTTGGCTTGCAGTGGCTATTTGTGTGGCCTCCAAGATTGGAAGCGCGCACAATCTTCCAGTTTCGGAGGCCCTGTCTGATCTGCCTTGGCTAGCAAAACGGCAAAACTTTTCATTTTCAGTCAGCCTTATCGTTATCTGTATTACACCAGTATGTTTGTTTTCTTTTCTGGTCATTTGACTTTCTCATTGTCATTGCACACGTGTTAGTAGTGTGCCAAGTGCGTTTGAGCCGTCATATGCCCGCTGCTGTTCGCGATTGCTCAGTAGCACTCCAGTGGTCACGTTGCGCAGCGGCTCACATGGGACATGCGGGTTCGATTGCGGCCGCGATGGTAGTGTTTTGATATTGACGAAATGCTGGAAGCTTGCTTACTGTGCAGTGTCTGTGCGAAAAAAAAAAAAAAAAACAGACCAAGTTATTAAATCCCACCAAATGCGCGAGGCGTCGCATGCATATTTTTGCAACCGCATCAAGTTTTGTTTGCTTGGTTCCATGGAGCCACCAACTTTGCTGCCCGCAGCGGTCAGCGACAGAAATTGCCAACACGTTTGCCAACGTTTTGCCAATGCGCTTGCCAATGGTTTGCCACCCGCAACAGTCGGCAGCGATCGCCAATGCGCTTGCCAACGATTTGCCAATGTGCTTGCAAACGTAACCCAAATAGAACCAAAACCAAATTTGATCATCCTCAAAAACAGCATGAAGCATCGCATTATTGGCTTTTTTTTTTTCAGGCTTTTCTAATTCAAATAAACTTCATTTTCACAGCTTGATCATTTTTCCAGGCTATTTCGCTGTCCCCACCCGGTCTGGAAAATCAGTCGGTGACTGTAGTGCGTGATGCTATTTGTAGTGCTCATCCTTTTGCAAATTAAGTGATTAGGTTAGCAGCAGGAAATAAATAAAGATAATTGGAATATATGTTCATATATTTTCTCACGGTTCAATGCTTTCAAATTGTTAAACATAACATCACCAGCTGCCACACATCTTTAACATTGGGTCATGAGCTTAGGTTCTGGGCTTAGAAAGAGGAAATTGCCTGAAAGTGCTGTAAAAAGTTTTGTCATGCCTCGACATTTTTTCAAACAATCTCAGCTGTGAAAGAAAGGCATTCGATTATAGATGTGGAACTAGCAATAAAAACTTGGCAGAACGAGGCTTAATCTATATTTAAATGAAGATTTTATGTATTGTTCCAATAATTTTGTGCTCAATTAGATGCAGTCACCGCTTTGAAATATTTGTAAGTTATTCAAAAATAGGGAATTATCAATATGGTTGATTGGGCGAGTTGGTGATACATGACTGTTTTGAAATCGGAGCGCACTGCTTAGACGCGAACAGAAAGACAGGAACAGGGCTTGTCCCTTTCTTTCTGTCTGCGTCTAAGTAGTGCGCTCTCATTTCAAAATAGGGAGTTATATTGAGTAATTTGGCATTAAATGGTCTGAAGTAAATGAAATTGCATTAGAAAGAATGGTGGGAGCACTGGATGACAATGTTTTTTTTTATTGCACCTGGGAAAAAGCTTTGGCAACACTGGTGTTGATGTTCTGTCTTTGTTTGTGTCGCACGACCACCGAAAACTAAATTGTATAGGAATAGGTGCAATAACCTTTGCACGTCTTTAGTGAAAAAGCCCCGTGCTCCGTACGTCCTTTCCTCCCCACAGGCGAGGACATAGTGTTCCTGGCGACAGACATCAACCTGCCCGGCGCCGTCGACTGGGTGATGATGCAGTCGTGTTTTGGACACCACTTCATGCTGGTGCTGGAGAAGCAGGAGAAGTACGACGGCCACCAGCAGTTCTTTGCCGTGGTGCAGCTGATCGGGTCACGCAAGCAGGCTGACAACTTCATCTACCGGCTCGAGCTCAACGGCCACAAGCGTCGTCTCACTTGGGAGGCCACGCCGCGCAGCATCCACGAGGGCGTTCAGGCGGCCATCATGAGCAGTGACTGCCTTGTCTTCGACACCAGCATCGCCCAGCTGTTTGCCGACAGCGGTAACCTAGGCATCAACGTCACCATCTCGCTGTCCTGAGCGGCGTGCTGCGTGCCACGCCGTGCGTCAATGTGGACGTGCGTGACGCCCCTCACGAATCGTTAGCAGCCTGGCAAGGAACGCTGCAACGTGCACATCAACATCACCCTCTTGCCATTTACCGTGTGCCGCCGTGTGAAGTGTTTATTACACCTTCTGAAGATGTGCTGATGGGGACTACCAACAGCAGTTCTTGCTGTGTAGTGGAGACGGACAGTGTGTTTCGGGAACAATGCGAGGATGTGTTTGCTGACCAGGTCTTTTGGTTGACTTGTCATAGTGTGCGTTTCTGGGCACTGATTGACGCGGCAGTGTTGTGTGCGACTTGACCACGGCAGAAGTGTTGTCGGCCCCGGTAACCCGCCATCGGCGTACTGCTCACTTTTCATCTGCATACAGCAAATCTAGAGGCATGTTGCTGCAGGGTGCAATGGACGATGCTTTCGTTCGATGCGTTACCCTGACATTGCATTGGCTCTGAGACTTGAGCAAGCTTACTGCACGCCTCCCTTCTGTAGCGTTCAGCGCCTTGGTTGGTAACAGCTATTGCAACCATAGGCATGAAGCTACACGTGCAGCCTAGGTGTACCTGCGTGTATGGTCGCTTTTGTGACCCAGGGTTATAGAGTGTTTTGTTTTCTTACTTGCATTGCTGTTTTGCGGTGCACACACTCCAAGGTCTCATTCTCAGCAAACTGGGCCATCACTGTATATTCCTGGAGACAAGATGCCTTGGCAGAGACTCGAGCTGCTCATGGCTGCCCTTTATTACATTGCCGTTACGACTGTGGCAGCTTGCGATGACTGTTCGTCACGCCTGCTGTGGACACTATTCTCAAGGTGCGAGTGATCTCGTGGGCTTTAGGGAGTGCACTCGAAGATGGAACTTTTCGGGGCTTCCTAAGATGCGAGAGAGCCACCACACTCATAGTCATCTGTTGCTCACTTGATCGTTTTGTCATGGGCGGGGAGACGGAATCGACGTCTTGGCGCGGCCACTAGCCGCGCAAGCTTCCGAACAAATTACCAGTGCAAGACGCCCACAAGTCTGGCAGTCTGCACTTTGGGTATGGGCCTTACCTTGAGATCGGTCGGCTACACGACTGGTCAGTTTTAACGTGTTGGGACAGTAATGCGAGGTCATATCGATGCCCGAAAGCGTTACAAGTCTCCGGCCTTACATTTGTGCAGTTGCTTCTGTCCCCACGTAAAAACACAGTTTTAGTGAGGCCAGCTTCTGAAAAGTTGCAAGGCCGTGTTATAGTAACTGCGCAGCTGTGAATACTTCACCGGCTTGCACATCTTGAGGTCGTGCAGATCACTTGTAAGACTAGCCACAGTTATGGGTCTTCTGTCACATGATGAAACCCGGAGGAAAAAAAGAATGTGATTTCTCCGACAATGAGTGCGTTTTTGGTACTGTAAGTGATGAACAGCCTAAACGTTTATTCAAAGATTTTATTGAGATGGCAGCACTCGCCAGTGCTTATATTCAATCGGGCGAGGGCAATCGCGAATACCCATAGCGTTGCTTGAAATGTCTGTGGCCCACTGTGGAATGGGCGGGTGATAAATTGCAGCCCCATAGGCTCCCTTGTGTTCACAAACGCTCTGTGCACTGCCGCCTAAACTTTCTTCTTTCTTTAATATATGTATACAAGGCTGTAGCACGTCCACTCCACGGCGTATCTCTCCATACGAGACTCATCCGTGTACTGTTTGCGGCTAGCAAGCAAGAAATTGTTTAAACACTCCGATTGATTGGCGGTAACTAGCTGCTTTTCTTTTGCTTGAATTACGTTGATTAGATGAATTCTTCGACGACGGAACATCTCTCGTTCGTCAGATTATAGCCTCATTCACGACATGTCTACCAGACTGCGGACAGTGTTAACGCTGGTAAGGGAGGCACTGGCTTCGTGATATCCTCCGAAGGTATCCATTAGGCACAGTTATTCCTTCGGATATAAAGAAGCGATGAAGCTCGATCAAATGTCTCTCGCAGATTATTAACCGGAAGAGAGGCAGCCCACCGAAGCTTCACTTAATTATACAAGATTTGCGAACATTTCGCACTCAGTTGAATACTAGCGAGATTACATAGGATTTGTCAGCCAGTTTGCTGTCTTGCCGAAAACCTTTTGTTGGATGTGCGGAGAAAATAAATGTGTTGTTTGGGTCATTTTTATTTTCATGCCAACAGCTAGATTGGATTTTTTTTACGTCGTGACATCCTCGTCTGTACACAGAATTCACTGACACTGTTCTTTATCAAAGGACAAAAAGAGAAATGTACATATGTTGCATAGTACAGAAATAAATCTTTTAGTACCAACGATGGGTTTTACAAGGGCTGTGGTACATTCTTGGTGCTAGTTACAAAGTGTGCATTCTTTTCTTTGCTTCTAAACTCGAACCTTGATATAACGAACGGGGACATTATGAAATATCAGTTATTACAAAGTGAATAGTTTGCAATAGGAGTATACCTTTATAACGAATTTTTGGGTATGACAAACTTAGTTTCCTGCAAGGTGCAACTTGATCATAATGAGTTACGAGTGTATTTTCCTTCATGCACCTGAAATGCAAGTGACCACATGAACTTCATTTATCTGAAAACGGACTATAAACACTTTCAACGCATCTGCCATCGAGGCTTGCATTCGGTGCCATTAAAATGCACTCCATTAAAGTACACAACAGTACAGTGCTCCCAACCTTCCTAATACACAAGCATCAGTTAACAAATTTGCTCACCGAAGTTGTGCAAACGTATTGCATGGCAACAGCAATGGCATCTTTTAATAGCAACGTGCTTCAACAGTCTTCTGTTTTTGTAACAGTGGAAACAACTGCAGCTTGCGAGCATTTATATTCAAAAACATCTGAAATGCACAGTAGAGCTGCGAGAGCACAGTCGGAACGGTCCTCTGAAAAATTGCAGATTTTCATAGAAACGCAGTGCTTACATGTATGGCCCGTGTATTTTCAAACGATTGCAGACATTGCAAGTTTTGACATTTTACACAACACCTGAAATTTCTAAGCAAGCCTTGTGTATGTCTTTTCTTTAAATGCTACTAAAAGAGAACGCCACAAATGAGATTTCATAGGTTCAAATGACTTGAACCCACAAGATTGATCACCGCTACGTGGAGCTGTAATATCTCAATGTGCAGCATTGCTGGCCAGGACAGCGCATTCTAAGAACATCGGTGGTTGCCAGCAGCTGTCGAACAAAGGCGTGCCCGCACGCACCAGGTGCGCTTTGCATGGCACTCCCGCTGTGTGTCGATACAAGTGTCGTTTCACGTCTTCGTAATCTGGAGTTACGACGAATGAGCCCAAGTGGCACAGAGATATAGAACGATCACAGTTACCCACCAGAAGCATTATGTAAAAGTGGACACTGTTCATGGGCACTTTCATTACAAGTCTACTATTGGAAAAACTCTTAAAATCATTGATAACTATGTTACCGTTTAATGCCATTCATGCAACGACCATCGCACATGAAAATGGCATTCATTAAATGCCATTTGGTAGGGTACATATGCGTTCCCTAATTCGTCTAAGGTGCAATCTTTTCCATTGTTGCCACATTTGTTTAAAGGTGCTATGTTGCCAATGCATGCTTACCCAATGAAATGTCCGTCGCAGCGGTGTGGGGGTCATGGTTCTCGGAGGATGCTAGCATGAAAGTCGCTGGTTCGATACCAGCTGCGGCGTTTGCATTTCAGTGGAGATGAAATGCTAGAAACGCGCGTATCTGTGCAACGTCTGTGCACGTTGAACACTAAAGACGGTCGAACTTTCTAGAGCACCTCACTGTGGCCTCCCTCGTAATCTTATTGTGGGTTAACCCCAGATATCGTTAGTTCTGCATAAAATGGCCGCGATGTCAGTGCTGCCTACACGCGTAACTTTTATCCCGGTGATGTCGGGGGTAAGCAAAAAGCGATTTGCCAAATTCATGATCGTGTAATCTTTGCACTTTGGTTCAGGTATAAGCGCATTCAAAAACCTCAGATGTTTTGAACACATATTGGCACTAAGTGCACATGTGGCATGAATATAAACTTCTGTATTCCTGGTTTTGGAGGAAATAAGCTAACCTTTAATTGCGAATTCTTTGCAACATATTTAAATGCACTTATAAATACATTTGCCCATGTTGAAAAGTTACAGCCTGAATACCGAGGTTTAATCTAATGCTTGAAGTAAGCACTGCATTTAAGACTAATTCACTTACTGAATAGGGGGAGACATTACCGCTATTTCAATTGTAACTGATGGACTGTAGTACCCAATTTTCCTTTGGTTTGCTACAGACCTCTGAGTGCTGACGCCTGATGGTCATATGGTTAACGCCTGCTTAACATATCATTATGTATTGAAAAAAGTGTGGGGCACTTTGCTTCACCAGATCATTTTTAAATGGTGCGCACGTCATGCCAAGTGTGCGATGTGCTTGACTGCCATTTAGACACGCAATTAGTATCGTGCAGCACGCCACACGCTTAAACGCCAATTTAGCAGCCATGCGTCTCTTGAATTGCTTAATCCTTGCAAAAGACGTCGCTCTTTCAGTTCTTATATTGCTTTGCTTCGAAACCCCCCTCAAAATTCATAGCAACGACAGTAAGCAAAGCCTTACAGATGCGTTCCCACCAATGACAGTTGCATTTTTGTTCATCACGGATGTCGCGACTGTTCTGTTTAGTCATCAGCTGATGTCTACGGACACTGCATTACACACACGCCTGAAGCATAGCGCAGCATAGCCAAACTACATACTGTTATGCAACCCAAAGCTGTAGTGTCCGGCAATCCTACATCAAAATTTTTGAGTATTGCACCAGGGTAGCGGTGAGTATTTGACTAACACCGCAATGTGCACTAAAAGCTCACTAATTTAGATTTCATAATACTGGAAAAACTGAGTTGACCCAATGCCATGTTATAAAAATTATCAAGGAAACAATTAACAAATGTCCATTACATCAGTACAGTTTCATTCGCTTGATGAATGCTTACAACCTGTACTAATACTGCATAAAAGCAGTGTAAAAGCTGCAATTTTCATCATCCTGCCATGTCCTTCACAATGCGATCACTGCGCAAAACTGTCGCATTTAATCGGCTGCAATCTGCTATGCACCCTTCTCCGATTGCATGCAGCCACCACTAGCATCACTGCCGCACATGACTAACTTTAACGAGATAGCGTTAAAAAGCTCACTTCTCGGAAATTTCGGTGTCGTCCTTGGTTGTCAGCAAAAAGTCTTGACCATGACAGAGAAACCAAGAAAGAGGCAAATAAAATTAATCATAAAAATTTTCGGTTTGAGAGGAGAATCGAACCTAGGCCGTCTGCGTAACAAGCAGGTGTTCTACTGCAAAGCCATGATATTGCAGTGAAATGCTTTGTAAAAAAAACACCATATATAAGTGACATGTTGTGGCACAACATATTGCTTGGCACAAGCATATAATTGTGTCAGGCATAAAAATCTGCAAATTGCTCAACGAGTTGGTGTCTTAAAAGCCAATAAGCAATAATCATTTAATCATCAGCTACAAAAACTTTAACAAAGTGAGTGGCTGCGTAAGCTCATGTGTTGCCTAACGGATGTTTAGTAGGTCCTGCACCGATTCACAATAAGAATAATTATGGCGTAGTGAGTAGCCACTTTGAAACTGCCAAAGTTACACGCATAGTCGTTCGTTTCATTACGGCATGGTTGAGGCATGCGCCGAGAACAGAAACCAGGCTGGCATTCAAAAAAGCGATGATGCATACAGGGCTTGATTACTTTATTGCATACTACTCTTGAAGGCGGGTGAAGCTCAAGTGCCCTGCAAGATTTTTCGCTGGTAATATGGCCGGCAGCCAATCGTTCATCCATCGCGACATAGCGAGCCGGTTTCGTATCAGCAAGCCTCAAAAGTTCCTAACCTGTTTGATATTTATGATTTTGCACCATGCATCAAGTCAAAACAAAGCCAGTGAGAGCCAGATCCACTGTGGATAAAACCGCTGTCACTCGCTGACATAGATAGTGATGCGGACTCCGCCGCCTCATTGCAATTGTTGGCGTATGCCATTTTGGCTCTCTTGTATCGCAGTATTGTGGTGCTTCAAGTTTCGTCCGAATTGACTGGGTTGTGGCCAAATATGGCCGAATTAACAAGTGATTCTACTGAGCAATGATGCTGCCCGATACTAAAGAGTACATTTGAATAATCTAGTTTTCCTAATTCACAAAGGTCGAATTAGTGAGCTTTTACTGCCAGCAGCCTGCTTAGTCCTGCTTGCTTACTAGATATGTTTAAAGCAGCAACACAAAATTTACTCAAACATTCACAAACAGTGCGTAGATTTACAGCAACAACAATTTCCTGCCACTATTCGTCATGAGCGCACAGATTTATGTAAGAGATCATAAGCTAACAGTCTTTTTTTACTATTCACCAGTGGGTTTTAACATTACAAAAAGTGGAAAGGCACCCTCACATCAAGTTCTGGAAACAGGTGGTCAAAAATGACACATTTTCTCATACATTTTCCGTAACAATTACAACAAAAGTCGATGGCGTTGTTTACGCCAAACAATGCTGCCTCCACGTTTGCACTCGAACTACCGAATGAAAGTGTTGATCCTCAAGGCAGCAGCGAACGTTGCACCTTTTTTTCCGATTTCCACTTAAACGTGGGAACATATATTGTCTATCCACTGTTCTAAGTGCCAACAAACAGTGCATGCCATTGGTAGTAGTGCAGAGTTCAAACAGTTCAAAATGCCTCGCACATCGTTCCCGCTTCAGACGTCCACAGGTCACCCGGTTTCGCAGTTGAACGGGGCCGCACACGTTAGCTTCGTATTTCATATGGTTGAGACTAGGGTGAAATGACGGGTTGACGAGGGTTTTCAATTGGCACACCATCACAACACTTGGCTGGCAGAGCTCTGGCTTCCGTAAACCACAGCGCCGACAAAGTTGACGGCAGCGGCCAGTACGAACACGGGGAACCACCGCCCGTGCGATTGCGTCACAAGCTCCGCCGTCAGCGGCCCACACAGGATACCAGGAATGGTTGCCTGCACGGAAAAAAAAACGTGCTTTTGAGAAAAGAAAGCTTCCAATCCGACACATTCTCTATTTGAACAGAATGCCAAAGCTATCTCTGCAGCTAACAAATGCTTGTAGTTTCGAGAGCAGATTCTCACCAGTGTATTGCTGACGCTGAACGTGAGAGCTGCGTGAGTCGGCGCCACGTCAGCATGGTTGGCGAGGTGACCCGCCGAATTGCAGGCTAGAAGGCCCATGGCGCAGGACACAAAAAACAGCGCCAACGGCAGGCTGCCCACAGCTGAGAACGCAAGTAGGCATATTCCGGGCCCGAACAGGCCAAGACAGGAAGTGGCCAGCCTGTGTACAGACAGGACGCTCCACTGGCGGCCCGCTAGTTCGGCTGCTCGGGCCGTCAGCAGACCGCACAAGGAATTGCAGATGTAGGGCAGCGCTGCCAGACTGAGGTGGCCTGGCCGGGCATGCAGGGCGCGCACCAGGTACGTGGGAAGCCACTGCATGATCGTGTAGCTAGACCAGTTCATGGCGAAGTGGGCGATATAGATGGCCCACAGAGGCCAGTGGCTGATCAGTTCCAGCCAGTGCGGAGATGACACTGAAAGAAGAGTGAAAGAGTTTGGCAGATATGACTGGGTCAGTTATGAGTAATTAGTTCTTAATAAAATCAGTGAGCAAGCATGTATGCAATGGGAGCTATAAAGAAATGCAGATATACAATGACTGCATGGCACACTGTTATGTTTAAAAGTTGCAGACGTTCAATATTTAGTCTCTTTGATGTCCTTTCTATAACAGTTTGAGCAGAAATATAGAATTCTGAGAGGCCTTATCACTCAGCTCATCAGTCTCACTTGAACTTGGACTACCGCTACGGGATTTTGGCCAACAGCTAGGGGGATGAAAGGGGGCAGAGGCCGAAGCCTTCTTCCCTGTCATTCTTGACAGGTGCATATAAATATTTCCTTCTCTCTCTCTCTTCTTCTTGCATCCTAAATATGTACCATTACTTCAACACCAATCCTAGCCATGAATTATCCCTAACGAAGAGGAAAGCCAATTTGATACTGAGGTTTCGCAAGCTAGTCAGTTTGTGGCAGACTGGTAGCGTACTGCACAAGCATGAAGGAGGAAAGAGTACAGGAAACAGTGCAGATATCTTGCTGTTGTATTTTCCGTACCTGTGTTCACTTTTGTAGGCTCCTTGAGCTGCGATGGCTCGTCCCTATGGAGCACCATCCACACGGCTGTCCACACAATGCCCAGAGCACCAAGGACATAGAAGGCACGGTGCCACTCTAGGTGCGGACACACCAGCGCTGCAGCGGTCTGTCCCGCAGCACCCGCGGCCAGCACACGGGCCACGGCACGAGTCCGTTCCTCAGGCACTGGTGCCGCCTGTCCCACCACGTGAAACATGCAGGGCAGCCCGAGTCCCTCACCCAATCCCAACAGCGCACGACAAAGCAACAGCAGTGGAAGTGACGAGGCTACCAAGGGCGTCACGAGCGTCGATGCCGACCAAAGCAACACGGCGCCCGCCATGACGGTGCGGCCACCGTAGCGCGACGGTGCAGCAGAGCCCACCAACTGTGACAAGTAGAAACAGAGGGTGAATATACACAATACTTGAAAGGGTGCTGAAGAACATTATCATAGGGTTGAGTTAATAGCCAGTGCAAAGTGGGATGAATGACTGAGGCAATACACTGCTGATAAGTGAGCAGAGATTCTTCATATACTTTCTTATGCTGGAAAATGCATGAAGTGGCTGGTTGGTTTGAATTGATGGTAAAAGAGCACAGCTACACTTCAGTCTGTGTTCCGTGTATATTAATGCTCCTAAGACTATGGGTCAAACATGTTTACATGGTACCATGACATCAATGGCCAAATTCTTCCACTAAATATGCCTGACCAACTGCATGGATGTTCAGGTATACATGCTTACCACACAAATGAAGCATTGAAGCTTTTTGTTAACAAGTTAGCAATTAGCAAGATATCATAAATATGTCACCCCCTACTTCACTGCACCCCCACAACATATTTAATATCCACATAAAGGTGTCCCCCTGTCTACAAGCAAATGAAATGTCACGGAGACAATACTCTGTCTTCCAGTCTTTTGGTTGATGTGTTGAGGCATTGTGAGTCCTAAAGTAACAGATGTGGTCTTCCAAAGGGAACACTGCATGGGCTGTCTGCAGAGTTTCCGCACTGAATGCTACTGATCGAAGAAATATCACTTTCCTTTCGTCTCTACAACCTTTCCAATGCGCACTGCTGTCTTTCTGGGGCAAAGATGGGGTGCAGACTAGCTTTGTTATCAGTTGGGACAATCAACCACGCACAGCCTCTGCATGCCACGTCTTGAAGCACACTGACGCATTTATGGACATTAAAGGGCAGGCACATTTACAATATAAATTTTCATAGTTTATTCTCACGTTCCCGATAAATAAATGAGCAAAAATAAAAACGAAAATTGTGGGACCTTCGAATGTCTCTCCAGTTTATTGTTTCACTATTAACAGACAAACAATAGTGTGGATGCTCTCTTCATACGATCCATCAATTTCACTGCATTTTCAAACCAGCAGTATCGATTGTCACATGCGAAATACCCTTTCACTGTTGTGACGCGTAAGCACGAAGATTACTTGAATCGTATATCAGCTTCTTCTTTACATATTTACCGCATTTTTATGCATTATTAAACCACTTTTTTTTCTGACAAATGCTACTTGCACTGCAAGAGAAGCAGTGCCCAATGCGCTCACTTTAACAATGTCTCACTTTAACAGCTACAGAAAGTGACAATTTCGTCAGTTGAACTAGGGTATTTCAAAGAAGATTCTTAGCCATTTCATTAGTCATAGCAAGCCTGATGGATTGTACTGGACTCGCTGAAAGGTCACGCAGGGCGAGTTTCGTGACGGGACGAAAATGTCATGACACAAAGATCAGGAGCTTATTTGTCTGCAAAAAGACGAAACCGCAAGCAAACGTAGCCAGCAAAAACCTTAGTATTCCATTTTGCTATTGCGACTTTTTTTTTTTTCGTTAGTCCGCAGTTAATGCAGCGTCAAATCGCTGTCTACAGAAGAGCATACACGTCAATCAAAACTGCGCGTAGATCGGGGATGACGTCGACGACGTATTCGGACAACTTTCACGTAGTGCCTGACGCCTTGGCTCGAACTTGGGATAAACGAGCGTGCCAAGATTGTCAACGGATATTCCAGTCACGCATCTTCATGCAAAGTGTCGGGTCGCCGGCGCAGGAAGTGGCCTCGGAGTAAGTAAGAGAGAGAAAGACGACAAACGACGTAACGTAGTACGTCGGCGCGACTACGTGGTCTCCCTCGTCTCCTTCGCCAACACGTCGCTCAAAAAAACGTGTGCTACACAATAATGGGGGTTTCTATAGTAAAGAAGAATTCGGGACGGCGCGACTCACCTGACTAGTGATGTACCCGACGGCGAAAGCACTCAGTATCCATCCTTGCCACAGAAGGCTCCAGCGGTACTGCTCGCTCATGGGCACGATGGCAATCGGCATTAGGACGCGATCCGCCGCGTTGACAAAGTTCGCGAGGCAGCACAGGGCGACAGTTCTCGACTTCCGCGTCATACTTGAAAAGAAAGACTTTCGAGTACGGCTCACACAAAAACGAGAACAACGGTTCAACACAAGTGGTAGGCAACCGGCCACGACACCACGGTCAACGAAACATTCAGCGAAACGCGTAACTTGGCAGATCGCGGACGAGTTGCTGCTTCCTCGCACTGAACGAACGCACGCTACTTTTCACACCAGCGGCTCGATTACACCGCAGCGGCGTCGAAGTCGATTTCACGCACGGCGCACCGTAGCGCCCGTGGAACGCACATCTTCGTGCCGTTCTCCGCTTGACAGAGAAGGGTTGGCACTTTCGGATCAGTCGCTCCGCGACAGGTTGTTGCCGCGGAAAAGGGGTTGCGTAAAAGCACTGCTGGCTTGATGTGGGAGAACGCGAAGCAGCTGGCAGGACCGGCGCCGAGTATCAATCGAGCCAGCGTAGCGAAGGTGGAGCGCGACCCAAACCCCGAAAACACCGTAAGGCTGGGCAATAAAAAAGATAAAACGCACCCTTATCCCGACTTTTATTGGCCTTTATTGACTTTTGACTTTAACTTTCCAACATTACAACATTTTGGCTTACGTTGGCTTCTTTGCGAAAAGAAAGATGACGTGTTTTTATTCATCGCCCCAACTTGTAAAATATAAAAATCGCAATGAAGTTTGCATTATCTTCCAATATAAATTATATAATCTATAAGCATTTTTTTTATAAATAAGCTTCATTCCTAAATTAGAAAACATTGTAACTAAAGGTTTTCTTTTTTTTTATGGTAGTGTTCACGTCACAGTCTCACAGATATTTGTGGCTTCAAGAAACGCCTAATGAAATAAATACTTTGTAATAAAGATTTAATGATTTTTATTTATTTGTACATATCACTTTTCAAAGTTCTGCTCCAGGTGACAGTTACTAACATAAAGTTTTATACTGTATAAAATTTTATGCTCCATGTTTATTGAGTTTATTAGCAATTTTAAAGGCTATGCTTTATGTGTATCTCGGAAGTCGGGAGCCAAAAACTTGCGATGACGGCCTTGTTGTCGAACCATAGAGAAATAATTCTTTCTCTATGGTCGAACATCAACCATCATCATCATCGCAGCGCTTGCAATGGCAGCGTCGGAGTTCGCTCGTTCCTCCCATAGAGTTTAATTCCTCCGTTCTCATCTGATTACGCACTGCTGAGCGTCCCCGAGGAAAATTTTACTGCACATTCTTGCCAGCTAACCTCATACTCATACTGAATCAGAGGACGAACTCAGCGATGCATTCTGGCAGCAACGGCAGCGATCCACGTCGTACAGACAGGATTATCAGGTGCGCTTCTTGGAACGGGTTCCTTGGCACTTTCTGATAGCGGGCTGATGGAACGCTAGGCGAATTAGACTATTAGTTGCCGTATTCAAGAAGAGCAAACGGCAGCAAAGATTGTGCAACGTTCGTTACGGAATCAAACGGATGAAACAAACCCTTGGTTGTGGAAAACCTCGCTATGTGTCGAACCGCCAGACTTCATGTGTACTCGGTTCCGCAGCTAGAGCCCTGTTGTATCGTGCAGTATATCTGAGGAACCTTCTTAGTAGCGTAGAATACCGCGCATATCTAGGTTATGTTCTTCGTAACGCATTTCTCTTGAGAGACGCTGCCCCTGACTACGCCGCCGTAGTCTTTTCCTCACAGTCTTTCCTCCATGTTTACATCCACTCTTTTGTGAAGTAGCTGGCTAGGGTTTCGCGTCAGATCAGTGGGCTCGGCTCCGCCGAGGTTTAGCTGAGAGAGAGAGAGAAATAACTTTAATTAAGGTCCTGAAGGGGACTGGGCACCCCTTACGGGGGCCAGCCCGGTGGCTCCGCCCATGTGGGGACTGGGAGTCGGAGCTCGCCAGCCACCTTTTGGGCCTTCTGGACGGCCTGGTGTTCAAGGGCCCTGTCGGGGCTCCTGAGGTGGTTGAACCAGTCGTCTTCGGTGGCAGGGGACCCGAAGCTAGCGTTTAGCACGGGACACTGCCACAGCATGTGATTTAAATCGCACCTTAAATTTTGGCATTTGGGGCATTCTGGCCTTATATCTGGTAGGTATTTGCTGTAGATATAGGGGCTGGGGTAACTGTGCGTTTGCAGCAGTCGAAGCGTTAATTGTTGTGCTTTATTGAGTGCTGAGTGAGGTGAGGGGAATTCCTTTCTAAATAACTTATAGTGCGAGCAAATTTCATGATATGATAGGAGTGGCTCCCGGTGCGTGTCGGTGTCCCCGGCCAGTGAGCCGGACCGCGACCCCCCGCGGCACGTAAGATCACGCGCGAGGTTATGGGCCAGCTCATTACCGTTGGGGACCCCTGGTTGAACGTTGATCCCTTCATGACCAGGGAACCAGGTTTAGCTGAGAGATCGTCGAAAGACGGTGCGGAGCGACCTTAATGACGTCAAAATCGCGCAATCAAGTTAGGAACCCAAATTAGCGAAAGTGACATCGAAATGAGAGCCTATAACGGCAGATATAGCGCGAGAACGGAACGACGACAAAGGACCAAGAAGGAGATGAGCGCTATATCTCGTCGTTCTGTTCTGGCGCTAAATCTACCGTCATGTCATACCAAACTAGCCCAAACCGCCACACTTCTGAGTGCCTATAATTTCATTTGTGGTTTCCTGTATCTTCTCTCTGTTTTTTTTTTTTTTGCAAATGGCGCAAGAAAACTTGTTGTTCGGCTAGTTGGCAATTCGTCATATTGTAAGAAAATTAACTAAACTTTGTACTCCCAGAAACATTCGTACTCACTCGTCCACTCGAGAAACAACGCTCACCACACACAGCGCATTAGCGGGAGTGCAAAGTTGCGCTAATTTTCTTACAATGTGCATGAGGCTGTTTCAGTGATCCTGAAATTAAAGGATATCTACCTCAAAGTGGGTGAAAGGTGTAACGGTTGAAGATTTTTGTGCTTTTTAAATAGACTTATATTGTTGCATTGCATGGATCGAACTCAACACCCCCAATTCACTGCCTTCTCTGAGCGATTGCTCGACTAACTGAGCCATTTGAAAAATTTAATGCGAGAGTGAATTAAACACTGGCCTTGAAACCCTAGAGGAAAAAAGGGCCTGAATTGGTATTCCTGGATCTACAAAATTAATTTTATTGATATTGCTACGGAGAGGAAGAAAAGGAAGAGGTGCGACTGACAGGCGCGCGACTGGGCCAATCAGCCATTGTGTCTCTTGCCTGTAGTTTTTACTCTGCAAATACATCTTGCTCAGAAGCAACCAACCTCGTAACATATTGGTGAGAGGTGCTGGGTAACCATCAGGCAACGGAGCTCCGCAGCGGACGTCGCATCGCCCTTCCAGCCATGGCCAATGCTCAGCCCTCCGCGTCAACGTCAGCGTCTCCGACGAACATGGCGTCGCAACCGTACGTTTTCACGCCTCTCAAGGATCCCGGTACATTCTGCGGAACCGATGGCGTCGACGTTGATGATTGGCTGGCCATGTTTGAACGAGTGAGTGTGCCGAACAGATGGGATCCCACACTTCAGTTGGCTAATGTGCTGTTCTATTTGAGAGGCACGGCCAAGGTGTGGTATGAGAACAATGAAGAAGAGCTCACAAGCTGGGACCAATGCAAAGCAAAGATGCGAGAGGTGTTTGGCAAAACCGCCAGTCGGAAGATCGCCGCCAAAAAGGAATTGGCCTGCCGTGCCCAATCCCCTACGGAGTCATACCTCGCTTACATTCAAGACGTGCTGGCCCTTTGCCGAAAGGCCGAAAGCGACATGACAGAAGGTGACAAGGTGGGACATGTTCTGAAAGGGATTGCCGACGACGCGTTCAATCTCCTGATGTGCAAGGGCTGTTCCACCGTAGACGCGATCATCAAAGAGTGTCGTCAGTTCGAGCAAGTGAAAAGTCGCCGCATTCTACAAACATTCGCTCGACTCCCAAACACCGCTGCAACATCTACTTGCGAGGACCAGTCAACACCACAACGTGCATCGCCGCCGGGAGACCTTACACGCATTGTTCGTCGTGAACTGGAAGCTATGGCGCCCTCGGCGTTCTATTCGCGCAGTACCGATGCCACTCCTGTTACTGTTCCTCTTGTTCAAGCCATCGTGCGCCAGGAGCTTGAAAACATCGGAGTGCATTCCGTGTGCCATGTCACCGCGCCTAGAGTCAGCGAACGCCCTTTCGTGATGCCCTTCTCCGACCGACGGTCTTCTCCACGTACTCGCAACCCGGCTGAGTGGCGAACTGCAGATGACCGCCCTATATGTTTCAACTGCCACCGCGTTGGACATATTGCCCGTTACTGCCGCAACACATGGTCCTCGGCACATCGCGCAACGACCAATATGACCCGTTTCGACGATACCGCCCGCACCTTTCCACCTGCCGAAGAGCCCAATGCCATTGACCATTCTCGGAACACTTGGTACAGCCGCTCGCCTTCACCACGTGGGCACCAGTCTCGATCGCCGCAAACACGTCGTCCATCGTCCCGTTCGCCGCAGCCACGGCGCTTCTCGTCCCCCGTGGCTTCCGGCCGCGTTGTCTCGGAAAACTGAGAAATGCAGCCCCCGGAGGTGGTGCTGCATTGACGACTTCCGCAGCAAATCCTCTTTCCGTTCCCACCAGACGAAGTGTAATAGACGTTAAAGTAGACGGCGAACCTGTACAAGCACTTGTCGACACCGGCGCAAGCATTTCGGTCATGAGTTCAAGCCTACGCACACGTTTAAAGAAAGTTCTGACACCAGCGGCTGCACAAATGCTCCGTGTGGCCGATGGCGGCACGCCGATGGTTCTCGGTCTGTGCACTGCCCGCTTACGTATAAAGGACCACACTACTTCTGTCATTTTAGCCGTGATTGACCACTGCCCTTATGACATTATCCTAGGCCTGGACTTCTTGTCGAATCATTCTGCTCTGATCGATTGTGCTACAGGCGTTCTTCAGCTAGAGTTGCCTCAGATAGTCGCTGAACCCCACACTGCCCCGCCGCGCCTGTGCTCTCTTCAGGATGTGCGGCTGTCAGCTCAGGCAGCCACCTTCGTCGTTTTGACCGCACAGCCCCAAGTTCCCGATGGTCAATATGTCCTCCTTCCTCTCGCCGACGTCCTCTTGAGCCGCAACATTGCCATTCCCCATACGCTTGTGACTGTTACTGACAATTGTACCTCGCTTCCACTTCTCAATTTCAGCTTGTGCCCTCAAGTGCTTCCTCGTGGCATGTTCTTGGCCAGCGTCTCTAATGCTGACGAATTCGAAATAGCAGCGCTCACCACCGAGATTGATTTACTTCAGTCTCCTGTAGCGAACAGCACCTGTTCTCGGCCAGATCGTTTCTCGAAGATGATTGCACCCGACCTCAATCCTGCGCAAGCCAATGACATCCATCGCCTTCTCGCGTCATATACCGACATTTTTTCTTTCGACGACAGACCTCTAGGGCAAACATCCACTGTTCAGCACCGTATAAATACTGGTGACGCCAGTCCTATTCGCCGACGCCCCTATCGTGTCTCCCCCACTGAGCGTAGAGTTATCCAAGCAGAAGTGGACAAAATGCTCAACAAAGGTGTCATAGAACCATCAAGTAGTCCTTGGGCCTCCCCTGTCGTCCTTGTGAAGAAAAAAGATGGTACCTGGCGCTTCTGCGTTGACTATCGCCACCTAAACAAGATCACACGCAAAGACGTGTACCCGCTACCACGCATCGATGACGCGTTGGACTGCCTACACGGGGCTACATACTTCTCGTCTATAGATCTTCGGTCCGGCTACTGGCAGATTTCTGTCGATGAAATGGACCGCGAGAAGACGGCCTTCATTACACCAGATGGTTTATACCAGTTTAAGGTCATGCCTTTTGGACTCTGTAACGCCCCTGCCACATTCGAACGAATGATGGACTCTCTCCTGCGTGGTTACAAGTGGTCTACTTGTCTTTGTTACCTAGACGATGTGATAGTCTTTTCATCTACTTTCGATAGCCACCTGACCCGTCTCGCTGCAATTCTCGCAGTCTTCAGAACAGCTGGGCTACAACTCAATTCCAAGAAGTGTCAATTTGGTCACCGTCAGATTGCCATTCTGGGCCATATTGTAAACGCCGATGGTGTCCAACCAGATCCCGAAAAGATCCGCGTCGTCCGTAGCTTTCCAGTGCCCCGTTCTACATCCGATGTCCGTAGCTTCGTCGGCTTATGTTCCTACTTTCGCCGTTTTGTGAAAAACTTCGCCGACGTTGCCCGGCCACTGACAGATTTGCTGAAGAAGGATACCACATTCTCATGGGGCCCTGAGCAGGCTCAAGCGTTCGCCGCTCTCATCGGCTACCTAACTACGCCCCCCCATACTTGCCCACTTTAATCCTTCTGCTGCCACAGAGGTTCGCACCGACGCCAGTGGCCACGGTATCGGCGCAGTTCTCGCTCAGCGGCACCACGGTAGACAGTGCGTGATAGCTTACGCCAGTCGCCTGCTTTCTCCCCAGGAGATGAATTATTCCATCACCGAGAGAGAGTGTCTAGCTTTAGTTTGGGCCGTCGCCAAGTTTCGGCCATATTTATATGGTCGCATTTTCACTGTCGTTACGGACCACCACGCCCTCTGTTGGCTGACTTCTCTGAAGGACCCGACTGGACGTCTGGCTCGCTGGGCTCTGAGGCTTCAGGAATTTTCGTTTAGCGTCAGCTACAAGTCTGGCCGTTTGCACAAGGACGCAGACTGTCTTTCTCGATATCCGGTAGATCCTCCTGATCCCGTTGCGCCTGACCTGGAGAGCAGAGTAATGGCGTTCACAGACGTCAGCGATATGCGCATCGAACAACGACGGGATGAGTCATTGCGCACTATCATCGACGCCATCCAGTCTGACAGCCATGACGCTGAATCCCGTATGTTCGTGCTGCATGACGGCATCCTCTACCGCCGCAACGTCACCACTGAAGGCCCTGAGCTTCTGCTTGTCATCCCTCGTCATCTACGGCCTGCCATACTTCAACAACTTCACGACGCACCAACAGCGGGACACCTCGGCGTTTCCCGCACATACGACCGCGTGCGACGTCGATTTTTCTGGCCTGGATTGTACCGCAGCGTACGTCGATATGTCGCCACTTGCGACCTCTGCCAGCGCCGGAAAAGACCTTCTTTGCTGCCAGCTGGATATCTTCACCCAATTGAAGTCCCCTCTGAACCATTTCATCGCGTGGGACTCGACCTTCTTGGCCCTTTTCCGACGACGACACTCGGAAATAAATGGATTGCCGTCGCCACAGATTATGCGACCCGTTACGCGATAACAAAGGCCATGCCAACCAGTTGCGCCACTGACGTCGCGGATTTTCTTCTTCATGACGTCATCTTACACCATGGTGCACCCCGACAGCTGCTTACGGACCGCGGCCGCTCTTTCCTGTCCAAAGTTGTCGATGACCTCCTTCGCTCGTGTGCTACAGCGCATAAGCTATCTACCGCCTACCACCCACAAACTAATGGCCTAACTGAACGTCTCAACCGCACGCTCACAGAGATGCTTTCGATGTACGTCTCCGATGATCATCGAGACTGGGATACCACGTTGGCCTATGTGACCTTCGCATATAACTCCTCTCGACATGACACTGCGGGATTCTCGCCTTTTTATCTTTTATATGGTCGCGACCCCATATTGCCATTTGAAACCACCTTGCCTCTCGTGCCATCTGCTTCCGAGTACGCGCGCGAAGCCATTGATCGGGCTCACATGGCTCGTCAAGTTGCCCAGTCTCGCCTCACCAGGTCACAGGATATGCAAAAAGCCCGCTACGACCACCGGCATCGAAATATAACGTTTGCCCCAGGTGACCACGTGCTCCTCTGGTCACCGTGTCGCCGTGTAGGTCTCTCCGAAAAACTTTTGTCCCGATACGCCGGACCCTACCTGGTCTTACGTCAAGTTAGCGACGTAACCTACGAGATAGCGCCATTGCACTCCAGTACGTCACCAAGTTCGTCACTAGTTGACATTGTCCATGTTTCGCGCATGAAACCCTACTTCTGTCGCACTTCTCCGGACTCTCGCCGAGACGGCGCTCCAACGCCCGGGGGTCCTGCTACGGAGAGGAAGAAAAGGAAGAGGTGCGACTGACAGGCGCGCGACTGGGCCAATCAGCCATTGTGTCTCTTGCCTGTAGTTTTTACTCTGCAAATACATCTTGCTCAGAAGCAACCAACCTCGTAACAATATGCCCATTCTGTTCATGTCTATGTCACATTTGCTGATTATTCACACAGTGTAACACTGTCATTAGCTATAATATAATAAATAAAAGAAGTTGCAGCTATTGCACATGAGTTCATGTATGACCAAGTCATATTCAAGAAAAAGGAGATATCTATATCCAAAACCTGAAAAATACATTTATTAAAATGGGACTTCTAAGGAGCTGCTCTACACAAGACTGCGCCTCTTTTTGACAGTAGCCATCGGATGTAGCAGACAATTCTTGTAAATTCTCAAATACTTTTCGAGCATTTCTCGTAGTGAAGATTTTCGTTCTTTGCAGTTCATTTTGTTACTGGTAGTTAGGAATGCAGCCAGCTTTCATGCCTCCCTAGACTGGCAAAATATTTCACAGGAGGCGGTTGTCACTAGTACAGGTTATTACGTTTCTAGGGAAGTTAGCAGCTTTTCACAGCAAAGATTTTCCTGGCTTTTTGCGGTAGGCTTAGGAAATGGTAAAGAAATAAACCATGTTAAAATGGAAGACGAAGGAAATAGTTTGCCGATTGTGTTACTGTGTCAATAATATGTGGCATTTAATTTTTTTGGTGCTCGGATAGAGTACACGAAAATAGCCACAGTTTATGTTTTATTTTTGCAGTACAGCATTATAATGTTGCCCTGAAAAGCTAGGTGAACATGTTCTATTGCCATCAGATGGTTCCAGGTTATTTATACTTCAATCTAGTGCTTCAGCTAGTTCTTGATGGGGCATTTACGGCGTGCAGGTACAAGCCTCCCGCAGCCGGCACACCCGGAGATGACCCCACGCCGGATTACATGAACGTCCTCTCCATGATATTCAGTATGTGTGGTCTCATGCTCAAGGTAAGTGGGGCGAACACCCTCCCGGTCCGTGTTCCTGATGTTAACTGTCGGCATTTTTGTGACATGTGCGAAAAGACGCTGTTCACAATTCAGCAGGATCGTCGCCTACTCATTTGTAACGTTGAGGTGCAAAAAAACTCATGAATCAGGAGCCTCTTAGTGAGCGAATTTCGCAGTAAAAAGCAATAATTCCTGTTGCCAAAAAAAAAAGTAGAAAGTTCTTCTTTCACGAACTTTATTCTGTCCTATATGCTTCTGCAGAACTGATTTGCAATAAAATGCTTTGTGGCGTAATGTACAACATGTGTGTGTTGTAAAATGCAGGAAGAAATTTTATAAACTTCCATAAATAGATGCACGCTCAAGTTTGACAAGTCTTATGTTTTATACGGACACAGGCACGAATAAATGCATCTAATGGTTTGTGCTTGGCACATCAATAGTAGTAAAAGCAAATCCATAAGGCAGCCTTCAGTTAAACTGCTTAGAGATGACATTAAGTGTCTTAGCTGTTATCGCTGGCGTACATGTTGTATACTTGCTCAGTAGCCCAACTTCGTGTGGTTTGAGCAGTGATATTCTGTACTGCCTTCCGATTTGCCATACCCGTTCTTGTGCAGCTCAAGTGGTGTGCCTGGGTGGCCTTGTACTGTTCCAGCATCAGCTTTGCCAACTCAAGGATAAACGACGACACCAAGCAGATACTGAGCAGCTTCATGTAAGTGCCATGTTCTCCGCTTGTGTTCGTAGATGTATCGCTGTTCTCACTGGTGAGTTCTGTCACGGTGAAAACGGGCAGTGTTCGTATTTGGGGAAAGGATCCGACATCTGAGTATTCAAACAATGGGATACACGAGAGTGCTTAAATTACGTAGGATTTTGTACACGTTAAAGAAACACAGGTGGTCGAAGTTGACCAGAGCCCTCCACTACAGCACGCCTCATAATCATATGGTGCTTCTGACTTGAGACATCTAAAAATTAGTTTGTCATGGTCTAATTAGTATTAATTAGGCATTAGCACTGTGAAAACAAGCACATACTGGCAATAAAGTGGTGCAATGTTTCTAAAACACAGAGCATGCCTGCGATCCTCTCTTCTTCTATGTGAAATGCCTTGACCAAATGCCATGCAAGTTGATCTGCATGTGAAAAAAGAATCCTGGTTTCTGGCAGCCTTGGGAGTGCTGCCACTGTGTTGACAGTTTTTCAGCATTCCGTAATCACACGTTTTGTCGGTTTCTGCCATGTTTTCTGTTCATGCTTCCTGTTATAACAAAAAAAAAGTTGCACCATTTCCCACTAAAGAGAACCATGTGTGGATGCAAAGCAGCAGAGAGGTGGTTCACTTGAGCGTGAGGTGGTGTAGTTTATTGAGAGGACGAATGTGAAGGTATTGAGAATGTATCAAAGAGAGCAGGCGTTTTGTATGTCGTGATACCGCGCCTGTACGAAGCCTTACTGACGAATCTTCATTTGATGTGCACGTGGATGGCTCTGTCGTCAGGGGCGTTTCTGTGGAGGCATTGCTCGAATTCCCGCACTTCGATGGGCACGCTGGCGGTTTGGCCCTTGATCTCGTATTGCCCATTGCTGTGCGTGAGGCATTGAATGCTCTTGAATGGCAGATACTGTGTAATGAGCCATTCTTCGACCAGATTAAGCTCGGGCAGATGCTCAGGTTTTGCCAAATAGTGGGAGCCGATTGTCACGCTCGTGAGGGGCACCTTGCCCTGCGTTAACGCCTCCTTGCAAGTTAAGCGCACCATGAATTCACCGTGGTTGCCGTCGTCGTTACTCACCAGTCCGAACTCTTGTCGCAGCAGGCCGACGACCGCATTCTGGTGTTGTTTGTCTGGATGCTGTTGACCTTGATCAGGTAGTTATCGAATCCAAGCCGATCACACACTGTGCAGCTGTGTCTGAAGCTGTGGTCAAGGAAATCTCGCTGGAACTGCGGGTTCGTGCCATCGGTCCTAGGTGGTAACAGTTGCTTCAAGCGTTTCCTGCCTTCACCGCCAACTCTCATTGCTGCACCGCCTCGAGATCCGAGAGAAGGGGGGGGAGGGGACATGCACACGCAGTGGGTGTGTGGACGCCACAGGAGGGATGAACAAAGCCCTCCTGCTTCGCATCTAAAAGGAGTGCCTACTATCGTGCTGTGATCTAAGTCGATTTACAATTCCACACACATCCAGTGACAGCATTTTAGCAAGCTGACAAAAAGTTTAGATCACGCTACAGGAATTGTCAGCTAGGAAATTATCATACTGTGCTATGCATGTCTGATCGATCGCCCTTCCCCTTTCTTTCTCTCTATAGGCTGTCCATTTCTGCCGTCGTGATGACGTACCTGCAAAACCCTCAGCCCATGACCATGCCGTGGTCGTCGTGACGACGACACCAGCCCCGCCTGCTTCCTCAGTCTTTTTGACTGCTCGGTCTGGGATAAGCGACAGTGCGACAGCCATGCCACAGGACTGGCGCTGGAGTCCTGCACTTGGATGCAGTACGAACAGCCCGAGCGTCTGGTTGCAAGCCGAGAAGTCCTTCCACACTCCAGAATGCGTCAGGGTTTTCCAATCGACAAGTGCCAACAGATTTTTGACAGGAAGGCGGGCATCTCACACTATACTTCATTTGTTTGGGTGTAGAGGTGAAAGAAAAATGAAATACAGGAACAGTCATACTTCAGTGGTGTGCTTGTGTCATGGTCGTTGTTTTCTCTCGTGTCGAGGATTCACTTAAGGCAGACTGCTAGGAAACTAGGGAAGAAGGAGCATCATAATAGATGACCTGCTTGCAAGTTAAGCCAATAACTGCCTCATATTATACTCTCTCCCAGTCGTTTTTTCTCCTCTTTTTCTTTCCTTCACAAGAGACTTTTTTCGTTATTCGCAAGTGAATTTTCCTGCGCTGCATATTCAACCGACTATTCAAACGGGGACAAGGTCCTGGTTGCACATGCTGGGGCTTGCCTATTATAGTACGTGTTTGTATCAACTATCAAGTGACCTCAATCCACATTGCCCATGTCACAGCGCAAGCAAACTTCACTTGAACATGCTGTTTGTAGAATGTTCTAGCTGCCATCAGTTGGGCTAACTGAATTGCAATAAGGCTAACTGTACAGTTTTGAAAAGGGAAGGCTGCCCTGCTCACCGCAGTATACAGGCACCAGTGGCCATAGGAGAGATTTCAAAGAGTCCAATAATTCATTTATTAATGCTGTTAGCCCTCAAGAGAGCCATTACAGGGTACAGGAGTTAAGCCCTTTCGAAATCTATTGCCCTGAGACTTTGCTTAGGTACATCGTATTGGAAGCTGCGGGTATTTTCTCACCATGGAAAATTGCTGGAGTAGTGAAAACTATTTGGTTAGGACCTTGAAAACGACTTGGTTATCTCATCTTTGGCTATGACCAGTTAGTTTTCATGTTGGTTGGTAAAGCAGATCTTTCAGCCTTGTCTTCTCTGCGCCTCCTTTTCACCATTAGTCTGCAAATAGCTTGTGTTACCACTGTGAAGCTGTCTGTTTTGTTGGAGTGAGCTGCTCCACCATCACGTGGGACTTTTTGTTTCATGTATATCATGCTGAAAAGCCAGAAAAAACAAATTACCAATGACGTAGGGTGTTGAAAACGGCTTGCCTCATCCTTCCCCATGTGCCTCCGGTAAATACATGTACCATGTTTAGACAATTGTAAGTTAACTAGAATATAGGCCGACCTTTGAAATCACAAGGCTAAAAACAAATGTGCATGCGCATTTCATAAGGGCAATTTATTTGTGATGTCAAAAAAAAAAAAAAACTTGAATAAATTTAGGTTTAGGTGGCTTCACGGCAGTGCTTCACAGCTATGCAGAAAAGCTAGCTTTGCGGGAATATGCAGGGATTATTTTCGAAGAAATTCTGCAAATCGCTGCTGTACGATTTGCACGCGAGAAAATATGGTTTATGTTACAGGTAAAGTCGGAATGTAAGCATAATGTCACAAGCATGATACTGTGTGCCTAATCTCTCGTTTATTGCGGTTTCGGTTGTGAGACGTCCACGTACATAGTTTGCATTGACGTCACTGTGGCTGCCATCTTAGGGGCCCAGCTCGTTGAGATGCCGTCTGAACTCGAGCCACGGCCTCGAAGATGGCGGGTGTGCGATGTGTTTGCGACACAAAATGCGACACACAAGCGCTAAATTTCCAACTGAATTTTTATTGAAGAAACTTATGAAATATATTCTCTTTCACACCCTCTTAGAGACAGAGGATGCGAAAGAGAATATATTTCATAAGTTTCTTATGAAGATTTGTGCTACCTAACAGTTCAGTAGATTACCAACTGGCCCAAACAAGCACCAAGCTTATCAAGCAGTTGGTTACAGTCGATAAAACTACCATCCTTTTGTCTAGTGCACCACTACTACCACTTTCCAACGTGATGGCGTATTTACGATGGCGCGTGCAAAATTACTTTCCAAGCCGGCTGTGAGTTACTTTCCAAGCCGGCTGTGAGGCTAGAAAACTGTGGCTGCTAGTCCAAGCTTTTTATTTATTCTTTTTTTTCTGTGCGTACATACCTTTAAGAGAGGCACGTTACTGTCTTATCCGTTCTCTGTAGGCCGCGATGGTGTAGCGGTTATGGTGTGCGGCTACTGACCTGAAGGTCTCGTGTTCAATTACGATCGCGGCAGTCGCATTTCGATGTAGGAGAAATTCTGGAGGCCCATGTATTGTACCATGTCAGAGCACATTGTATCACATCAGATGGTCGAGGAGGAGGAACAGGAAAAACTTTATTGGGCAAGTGAGCCATCGCATGGCCATCACATTGTGCGTACGTGTCCAGACTACGCAGGGCCAGGACAGTGGCACCCCCGTTGACATCGTCAAAAATTCTGGATCTCTACATTGTGGCGTCCCTCAGCCTTATCATGGTTTTGGGACTTTCCAGATATAAAAGAAAAAAAATTACATTATCTCCCACTAAAGGGAACCATGTGTATATGCAAAGCAGTGGGCACTATCGCTTTCACTGGTGGGGACGCTGGCGCTCATCGTGGCACTGCCCAAATGAGAAACCTGGGGAGCTAGGCTCAAATCACGCAGTGATGAACCAGCGTTTCCTACTGGAACATGTCAATCACTGCTATGGAATGAGAGCCAAAAGACTGATTGGACACAGATATCCGCAGTTCACTTTTAGTGCATGTGCACGCTGTGGATTTTCATTGTTCTACAATACACAGGATAAATCTCGGCTGCTGACCTGCAGGTCGCGGGATTGAATCCCGGCTGCGGCGGCTGGATTTCTGATAGAGGCGGAAATGTTGTAGGCCTGTGTACTCGGATTTGGGTGCACGTTAAAGAACCCCAGGCGGTCGAAATTTCCAGAGCCCTCCACTACGGGGTCTCTCATAATCATATTGTGGTTTTGGGACGTTAAACCCCACACATTAATTAATACACAGAATAAATCTCCCACCGGTACTACCTTGGAGGACAACATCCAGTGCCTATATATATATATATATATATATATATATATATATATATATATATATATATATATATTTACGAGGTGGCCAGTGAACGGAGCAAGAGATAGAGAAAGTTACGGGGCCGCACAACTTTAATGCCCCACCTTCTTTATATACAAGCTTCGCTCTAAGCTTAGACGCCGTTTAAGATACCGGCAAGAAAATATTGATTCATGGTTTACTTGTGTTTATCTTTAGATCTGAGAAGGGAAACTCCATGAAGAGTAATGGAACAAGGATGAAAGTAAAGGTTTATTTAAATAACAAGATTCACAAAAAGGCATGTTTACTAGACTTGCAAGATTGAATCACGCAGCCGCATCAAAGAACTGGTCAATCAGGTTGGACACCTGGAGTGGCGTGTACTTGAGGTACTTGTCCGGGTTCTTGGTAAAGGGCACTGAAACGTACTTGTCATAGAACATCTTGTACTTGGGCAGCACGAACTCCTTGTTGTCGCGCTTCAGGCTCTCTCGAAGTTCGACGTCAGGTACGGCGTATGCCTTCTGCACACGGTACAGCTCCTCCAGCTCGCGGTTGAATCCAGTGAACTTGTCCTTGATGGTCTGCCGGTCCTTGTCTCTCAGTTTGGCGCCGCCCGCCGCAACGGCGGACGTAGACAGCGGTCGGTCCACCTCAAGAACATAGTGGAGGACGCGACTCCAGCTCTGGGAGTAGAGCCGCTTCTGGTCCCTGATCTGCTCCTCGTACTGCTTTCCCAGGGAGGGCTCGTACATCTGGACGACCTCCAAAAGACCCGACCGCACGAGAGCCCTCAGAACATAGTGTAGATTGTTCAGCCTAAAGACAGCCTGTAGGGCTTGGTCTTCGTACCGCGCGCTCTTGTTGTGCAGCGTCAGGTTAAGCACCGACAGAACTCTGGTTACGTACTGCGCCAGGGCAGCACGGTTAGGATCCCGGCTTTGACTGAACGATGCGAGGTCCCAGACGGCCAGCACGGCCCCGGCAGCCTCGACGAAGCCCAGTAACTGTTCAAGCACCACCATCACGTTGCTGGTGAGCTCGTGCACGGTGCCGTCTCGCGGCATCTTGCCCTCTGGGTCTCCTTTGACGCTGTCGACGAGCTCCTCCAGTGCCTTGTTCAGCGTTGTCTGGAGGGTGACAGCTAAACCAGGAAGGCGTGCGGCCGCTGCACGGCCTGAGGTCGGCCCGGACAACAGCGACTCGTAGTCTTTACGAAGCGCCCGCACGTGCTGGAGGACTGGGAAGAGGCAGAGAACGCTGACGAAGTCGTGCCGGGCGACACAACGTTTGACACGTCCGGCGAGGGCTTCGCCTTCCTGGGTGACCGCTTCCAGTGCAGCCAGGACGACGCGTTCCAAGTGCAGCGGTGGGTCCGGCCCCAGGACCTTGCACAGGAGCTCGTCCTCGGCCTGCATGAGGCGGCAGAGCGCCGTCAGCGTTGTGAGGTACGCCTCGACCTCCTGGTCTAGGAGCTCATCGCGCGACGTCGTCTCCTGGAGGCCCGCAACGTCCGTTGCACGCCTCAGGCCTCGCATCAAGGCATCGTGGAGGCGGCGCGGCACACGGCTCTTGCGGTTTGCGCCCAGCTGCGGTGACGATGAGGGCTGCGGTGGGAGCGTGCCACTGCTTGCAGAACCGGTCTTATGGTGCTCGCGTAGGGCTTGCATGGAACGCACGAGGACGCGCGAGCGCTGAGTCGCATACGCGTCCAGGTGCTCCGAGAGGTTCCGCTGGCGGAGCCAGGTCGAGATGCGAGACAGGTCGTTCACCACGGCGGCTGGAAGAGGCTCCAGCGCAGCGGCAGCATTTGCGGGAGGCGTGGAGGACTGTGGACACTCTGCCTCTACGAGATCCAAAATGGCGATGGGCGCGACTGGGCGACTGTGCCGCACCAGCAAGGCCTCAAACTCGGCCTGCATGAGAGGGCGGGAAAAGTCCGTTAGAACTCATTGGTTAGATCTCCCAATTTGCTTGGGTGACTCCCGAATTTTGAGCAGTCCTCCCGCTTGCACAGGAAGGGCCGTGATTACATTGAAAAACAGAGTTAGCGCCACCACTAAAAGGAAATAATCAGTAAGAACATTAGTTTCATTATTTGCCAATCCGTTGCGTGACGCTTAGGTCACTTTCGTCACAGTAAACTCATGAAAAACGGAAAAGCGCATTAGTATTTGCAAGGGGATACTGGCTGTTAAGGGACGCAGCAGTGTTCTGTCCTTAAATTATGCGTCTGTGCACGCGCCATTAGCACAATGATCAGTGACGTCTACTAAATTTACTGGCAACCATTAGCTCACAACGTCGTTATAGCCATGAGAAACAGTTAATTCATTGCCGTGGAAATGCAATTCCAGTGAACTTCCATAAATGCCATTCACGTCCTGGACTCGACAGCCTGTGCACAATATTTATGGGTACTCCATAGTTTGAGATTAAAGAGACATGCTCAGCAGTGGCTACATAGTACACACAGCGCAGTGAGATGATGAAGTATGGCCTGCACTTTCTCTCTCTGCAACTCGAATACCTCTTTTCATATGTAATAGTCTCTGGTCCTCTCATCCCCTCTGATGAGGCTTCACATCTTTGGTTACATACAGGCCAGCCGACTTGCCTATGAAAAAGTGCAGCTATTCTATGCTCAAAGCCGGCCACATCTCTTTCTTACACTATTTTTGTTATCTTTTCGTGTTTTTGATATTGTCTGTCTTAAAACTTGCACTTGTTTCGTGTACAAATGCAATTGATGACTGCAGTTCATTAAATATGGGACACAAACGACTATGCGCCTGAGCTTGCTCCTGTCTTTCATGAAGGCAGTAGGCCGGCGAGAGCATCTAGTGCGCTTGGTGGCAAGAATCACTAAGCGAGAGAGTTTGCGACACGCGCGGCGCAGCGCAATCCGTCTGCCAGAAGCGCACACCTGTTGTTTTGCTCAGTGCACTTTCCTAGCGCAAAGAGCTTCAGCGGTGGCTGCGGGGTGGGGGCCTAAGGAGCTTTGCTCTTCATAATTCATCCATCAAGTGGGCTCAAAATCAGTACTGATTCACTCCAGCAGCTAAGCGCATAGTCTGTAAAATATGTTACATTTTAAAATTTACTAAGAGCATATAAGCCAGCATAACAAGCTTTGCCAATTCAAAATTGATAAATCGATATGAAGGTAATACGCTTATTTGGCTTTGAAGTATGGCTTCGTGGCAATGCAGACTTTTCCTGGTAGATGTCTTTGCGGTAGAGCGTCTGTCGAATGCAATGAAACCACCTTTAAGGGATGGCCAGACGTGGACACAAAATTAGTTATTCATTTCGAATACTTTCAAGTTTCCAATAACTTAAATTCAGGTTAAAGCAAACTCTGATAAATGCTGTAATATTCTTGTGAATATTCCAAGCACTCACATATTCACACAAGCCTAATGTTTAGGCATTCTAATGTTCTGCTGCAGTTGACTTATAAATTGAGAATACGGCAGATGTGAACTGTGCGACTTGCCTGCAATCCCGCAACGCCCTCGTTGAAGAGCTGCTCGAGCAGGTTGGCCTCAATGTTGTGCGGACTGTTCTGTTCGAAGTAGTCTCGCGCTTTTTCCACTTGCTCCATGGCCTCAAGGAAGCTGTCCAGGTTCTGGTCACTGGGACCTTGACTGATTTTGGGCTTGGCCATCTGGGACACCCCATAGAGCTGCACCACCTGCAATAGGAAGAATGGATGCTAAGGGTAAAAAAATCTAGCCCGTTTGACTAAAACACCAGTTTAGGAACACTTGTACTGGCACGATGCTAGTACCTGCTGTGTTGTAAGTCATAGCCAATGAGTTATTTGTAAGATGTGCTGTATTTTATATAGGAGATGCACATGGCAAGAACAGTTATAGCAAGTAATGGGGGTATGCTGAAGAAGGGTTTAGTGTAACTTTGTTCTGGTGAATGAATGCAAGTTTCGGCCTGTGCTTGTGTGTTGCCCACTCTAGTCTCAATTGTTTGCTCTTCCAAACAGTAGCAATTGAGCTATATGTTCAAAACCCACATGATAAGAATTCTGGACTCCATTTTATTCTTAAATACATGGCCTTACTTGATGAGGCCTAACTTGCAGTAGGCAGGAATATATCAATTTTTGATCCTCCACTCCAGCGTGGCTGTTTTGCCGATAACTGAAGCTGTGATCTCGTCGTCGGCACTACCAATCATGAACACCGAGTCAGATCAGCGGGTCAAACAGTTCTGTCCTTCACATAACAAGTGTAAGACTTGCACAACATGTAACATACAGCTGCTGGTAGCATGTTGCAAATTTCAATGCGAGCTAACGCACTCGCTATCATGTCTAGGGCAGTCATACATGGGAAAGGTTGAAACACATCCGCGAGGATTTGGGAAGCCTCCTCCTCCTCAAGCAAGAAAGGGAATCGGACGGAGTGACGAAAGGAAAGGTGCAAGGTAAACCTGTTGAATGTCCAGTTCACTACACTACACTAGAGCTGAAAGGTAATGGAACGAGGGAGATATTATGTGAGTACTGTACACATGAACAGAAAATTTGCAGTCGGTTATCACAAGGCTGTTCTTCCTCAGAAACTGTTGTAGCACGCTGCTCCATCAATGGGTGTGGCCAGCTACTGTATATTACTGTCAAAAATATAATAACAAGGGCTCCGATCCGCGCTGTGAATGCTGTTTGATCATGAAGCTGTTGTATCACCTGATTTGACTAACGAATATGAAGCCTTGCACTGTTGGGCAATGCAATACATGAAGTGATTGACAGCAAGGTGTTCAATAATTTATTCAAGCTGACATTTCTCAAGACAACCAACATAATGGCTCATATACACAGTAAGATGGCTGAGAATAGCATAAACCTGGAATTCGCTCAGAGTATTGTGTTGTACTGCTACTTATTCAATCTCAAATGCAGTGCCAGTGTGCGTTTGTGCGTGTTTTGAAAAAAAAATACTTCATTGCAACCCGAATTTCAGACAGCTAGCAGAAAAGCATTTCTCAGAGGACCTAGCACTGTATACCAATATAGTTCACACTTTAAGAACGCACGCAGAACATAAATCGAACAATTGTACCCCGCAGAATCGTTGTCACAGCACAGGCACAGAGTTGAACCAGTAGGCAGGAACCATCACCGCACAATCGTGGTCACACGACCGCGATGTCAAAAGGACAAGGCGTGCAATACACGAACATAAAATAGAAGTGAAGACACCAAGAACGCCGAGCACATCACAAACACGTTTCATCGACCCGGCCAAAGTTTAAGCACTTGCTGAACTACCAGCCATCTTGATCAAGTGGTTGAATTCGTGCTTGTGAACATTGTCGATCAAAAAGCAAATATTACGCACATCTGAGGTGAAAAATCAATAGGCAAGTGTTCGGTAGTTTGTTCTTTTACCGGAAAATACATAGATACGTAACTCTAAAGACCCTGGTGTTTTTTTTTTTTTACGCTGCGCTGAAAATGCGACGCTGTGCTTGAAAGAATACCGGCAGAACACCATCGTCTTTCGAGCACACATGCAGCGAAGCAGATACGCGGCCAGCTCTCTGTTATTCTAATACCTCTTCGAGTTGGGCCAGCGTGCGCTCGATGTTCTCCTGGCGCCTCTGCAAGTTCCCCGTCTCGTGGTACACGGGCAGGATGGTGCGCTCCAGCTTCATGAGGCGCTCGTCGAACGACGACAGGATGGCGCACATGCCCTTGCTCAGCTGACTGCTCTTGGCGAGCGCCTCCTGGAACAACTTGATGTTCTCCACCTGGCGAGCCACCCTGAGTTGGACCCCGTCCATGGTCGTCGGAAACCAGTGCGATAGTTCCCCGAGCAGTTTTGCCCCACCGTCAACTACTGCATCGACGGTGCTGGCGAACGCCCCACTTTCGGCTCGGAGATCGCATCGCAAGCGGCACCTGCGGGAGGTGCCCAATGGTAAAGTGTGTATACACTGCGCTAAGTAACGAAGATGCGCTTGAATTCAGCGGGTTTCCGATCGATCGCCGAAAAATATACTGAGTTACAGGACAACTACGATCACTACGATGCACCTCCCGGCTGCAGCAGCTTTCGTCACTTTCGTTTCGCTAAGACGAGCTGATTCAGCCTGACGTATTACTTTTTAGTTGATACAATTGAATACGTAAACAAAAAGAAGTATCCGCACTCGATAATACGAACAAAATTAAGTTTAAAAATATATATGCTTTGGTTATTGTTAAAGTTAAAAAGTAATTAGACCTAAATACGCAAATAGCGCTTCTTGTTGACGCGATATAACTGCATGTGTGGCCGCCGGTGGTTTTCGAGGAGGACATAATTTGTGTGTTGTCATTGCTCAAAAGCTTTGTGCCGTTGGTCAGCATGTTTGTGCCTTTGCAACCATTCAAGGGTCACCAGTGGCACGAGTATTCGCTTGTGCTGGTAAGCGTGCGCGTATTGTGTCCGTTGAATCATATAATACGGGGAGAATGCGCAAAAAGACTCCGTACTATGTCGGGGAATGCGCTGTTTTCGTTGGTGAAACTAATAAGAGTAATCATGTTAATGAGACATATAGATTTATCAGTGCGCTGACGCAAAGCCTCGTAGCGCTCCTTCCTTCCCCAGCGCTTGCGGTTGTCATATTTGGTTGTTTATCGACAGGTCGTGTTCTCACCTTGAATTGACTGCATTCGTTGACACCAGCCAGTTGGGAGATTGGTTTAGTCTATTTACGCTGCGGCGGTCACATTTTGATGGCGGCTCAGTGGTAGAGGCTCGTGATGCGATGTCAGTGCACATCAAAGAACCTGCTGGTGGTGTGAACCTCCAGAGCCTTCCACTATGGCGTTAAAAGACTATGCGGCCCCTCACAATAATATCGTAGTTTTAGGTACTCGTGTGAGTTCGTGTGTACGTATATACGTGGGTGCGTGTGTATACATATACAAAACTGACAATTTTTTAGGGGGGTGCAGTTTGAACTTCCCCACTGGTGATGCCAGTGCAGTAGAAAGTATTCATTCAAATGTGAATGTGGTTTAAGGGCCCTCTAATTGTGTGATGTGACGTAGTGGTGTGACACTTTTTTCAAATTTCTTTCCTTCCAGCCAGTTGTGTCTGTTGGCAACGCTGCCCAGCTGGCAGTGGACCTGCTGCTGTCGACGCTCGAGACTGAGCTGGTCGGCTACATCCACTCGACGGCTCTCGTGCCCCTCGTTGGGGGAAATCCGTACCGCGTCGGCGACCAGAGGCTCGCCACAGCGTGTCAAGGTGAGGGAGCTTCTTTCTTTTCTGCTGCGCACAGTCACAATGCGTTTCTGAAACCGCTGCTCTGGTGAACTCGGATGCGACACTTACGACGAAGTCTCATTCCTCATCTTCCACTCAGTCTATGTGTGCCACCGAAGCAAGCTTCTAGTGGTGCAACAGAGGACACCAGTTTCAGCGGTGAGTGTCCACACTTGTGCCATTTCTTGCTACGGGCTGCACGTAGCTTTTGCAAGATACGCCTTGGGAAAGCTTTCTTTGATAAACTGATCTCTGCAGCTCACATATGAGAAAAAGAATGATCAACATAGATTTTTTGCTTACTTTTCTAGCCACGATACAAAAATACAAGTAACCACAGATGCGTGTTTTACTACTGGGCTCTGCTCAGACTGCAAGCATTTCTCTGAATGTCATGTGAAATGTAATTCAGAGCTTTTTGGTAATGTGGTAGAAGATAGAGGAGATACTGTCAACTTTTCCATAAGTAGCTGGCCTAATTTGTACTCCTAAATTCATGGCATTCATGCACTTAGGCAGTTGCTAGTCTGTGATAATATAGAACTGCCACATAAATTTAGGGAACTGTCGAAGGTACTTCTAGGTGCTGTGCTTGTAGACATAATCACATAGTTGCACTAAAGTATATTTGTTTTCTTGTGTTCGTACCATGACAGAACTGTCGCACCGAGTACCGCCAGTTCTTAACGGAATGGATCAAGCAGGAGAAGTTCCGTCTGGTCATCATGCTTTCCAGCTGCCTTTCACAGTTCACCAACCCCTCCGACCTCCCTAGGTAAGTCTGGCATCAGATATCTAGTCAAAGTGTGCATTCTCATCGCTTAGGGGTGTCAGAGGGGTTGCTTGTGTTATATACAATGCTGAGGTTTGGGCCTTCCTACAATGGCGGACCAACCACAATTGACGAGGACTTGTCTTTATATGTAGCAAAAAAAATTTTAGTGTCAGCAGACAAATCGTTAAGGTATGGTGAATGGATCATATAAATAAACCTGGATATAATGAAATATTGGTTATAACGAAGTAAATGAAGAATAGCCTTGAAATCGATATACATTCAAACTTCATTATAAAGAACTTGCATCTGACACGAAAGTAAGTTCGTTGTATCCGAAAATTTGTTATAATGGTAAATTAACACTGTGTCTATTGCAAGACTATTCTTCATTTGCTTCATTATAACCTACATTTCATTTATATCTGGGTTCATTCTATCTAGGTTTGAGGGGAGTGTTGAAAATATATTTTTATTACGAAATTTCAATTATAAAGAACTCATTTTTATATCAGATGCAACTTTCTTATAATGAGGTTCGAGTGTATGCAATTTCGGCGTGTTGAAATCAATGAATGATTGAACTAAGAAATCAGTCACTTATAATGGTAGCAGTCTATAACTTATTCTGTTGTATTTCTGACAGGTACTCAGTCCACTACTACTGCACTCCAGCAGTTGGCGAGCCTGTGGAGGCTCAGTTGCGGGCACTGAATTGGACACGACTGGAGAAGCAGGACCCCGTCACGCGGGAACGCGACCCTGATGGTGTGCTGCTCATGCCTGGATCGGGTATCACTCGATCTCTGCTCGACAAATGGTGAGCGAGTTCCAAGATCTGCTAATTAGTAACGTAATGATATGGTCGACAAACTAATTCAGGCGGCGCATGTCTCGGACAGATCATAAAGGTACACACGACGGTGAGTGCTCGCATGTAGCAATTAGGCAAAGGTACCAGTTTCGCGCCGTCTGCAGTAGCTTGCCTTTGTACTGCCACCTTCGAATGCATGATAGACAGCGTATTGCATGGTTTGAAATGGAAAACTTGTCTATGCTATCTCAATGACATGGTACTTTCATCCACATTCTCTCAACATCTTCGACGTCCTGACGAAGTCCTCAGATACCTTGCAAAAGCCAGTCTACAGCTTAATACAAAAAATGTTACCTTTGTGAGCAAGACAATCAAGCTACCCGGCCACTTAGTAAGTAAAGGGATTTGGCTGCACCCCGAGAAGATTGCCGCCATCCCCGACTTTTCTCATCCACTACGTCAGAAAAACCCGCTTATCATTCTTTAGTTAGCTTCTTACTTCCGGCGCTTCATATGCAGCTTTGCAGAACTTGCGTCTCCACTACCTCAGCTTCTCGCGAGTAACACGCCTTTCGTTGGGTCCGAAGACTGTGAAAGTGCTTTAAAGGGACGCTGAAACGGTTTTGGCGATCTTGTACAAACACATTAGGCTGCTAGACCAAGTCCCAAGAGTCATTTAGAGACCGTTTTGAGCTCTCTGCGTAAACTGTGTAACTTATTACAATTCTTTAAAGCTGCAAATCGTTGTAGATCGGTGCGACTCAACCAAATGCGTTTTCAACCGCCCATTCACTCAGCGACATGCTCTTGGCCAGAGCATGCCAGCAGCCATGTCACCGTGGCTGCTGATCTGATTGTCCGTCATGAGCATGCGCGGAAGTAAGATCGGCTGGTAGGTTGGCGGCACCTGTCAGAGCAGATATGAACCACACCACAATCTTCGTCTCTGTTGCCAGACTGCGTGGGTGCTACCGGGTGCACTATGTGATGACCTCCGAGACTGTGTGCAACCTGTTGACCTGCGATTTCGGATGTCTAGACTGGCACAAGGTCAAATTGGCTCGCACACTAATGAGAGCTCTGCGATCGCCAGCGCGCCTCTCGAGTTGAGGAGGCCAAACAGAGGTGAGAAGGGTGGTATAATTGTCTGTAGTTGCCTTGGTACATGGCGTGTCGCTAAACTTGTGATGCGAATATTTTGTAGACGCTTTAGCCTAAACACTGACGAAGCTTCAAAAACCGTTTACGGGTCCTTTTAACATCATTGAAGCAAGCCCTTACGTTTGATACAGTACTGTGACTCCAATCCAGACGTGCCCACCATCCTTCACACTGATGCTAGCTGTCATAATCTAGGTGCAGTACTTTTTCAGTGCGACAACACCTTGCGTAAATGCATTGTTGCTTACGTTTGTTGTGGAAACTCTGCCCTGCGTCTGATCGTTCATGTACCCAGCCACAGCGTTATTCATGCTCTGTAAGATAGAGAAGCTGGATGCCCTTTTCTGGCATTCTGTCGCTTCGCAAGCCACGTGCAAAGCCAGTCTGCATGTACCACTGCTATAAGAAAGCTCAAAGCATGGGCCTTGTCATAACTCGGGCTTCAGCAACATTGCTTGTTCGACGTTTCTTCAGAGTTGCGCTGAAAGCCACACTGCAAAGTACTACATAGCCGTAGGTGCACCAGTTCAATTCAGAGTGAGAAAAGGTGAGAAAAGATTTTTTTTTTGTTTTATTATGACAGACCTATACAGACATACAGTCAGCGATGGATTTTTTGGACGCCTAAAATTTGGACTTGTTAGAAATTTTGGGCTTCACAAATAAATTGTCAAGGTTCCCATTGCATTATTGCATTTTCGCGACCGATTTTTTGGACTAATTTATGTTCTGAAGTTCGATTTTCCGAACTAAATTGTTTGTTTTGAGCTATGCCGTTCGATCTTGAAAGCCACTGTGTCGGATTTTTTGTTGGCTTGGTCAAGTTTGGCTTGCAGTGGCTGGTTGTGTAGCCTCTAAGATTGGAAGTGCGCACAATTTTCTAGTTCTAGGAAGCCATGTCCGATCTTCCTTGACTAGCAAAACAGGAAAATCTTTCTGTTTTAGTCGGCCTTATGATCCTCATTCATACGTCGGTAGGTTCTTTTTATTTTCCGAGTGTGTTTTTCTGGTCGTCATTGCGCACGTGGTCGTGCTAGGGGCATGAAAAGTGTGTTTGAGCCGTCGTGCGTGTCACATGCTCACTGCTGTTAGCGATTGCTCAGCAGCACTCCTGGGGGGGGGGTGTCACTGTGCTCAGCTGCTGACCTGGAACGCACGGGCTTGATCGCAGCCACGACGGTAGCGTTTTGATAACAGTGAAATGTTGGGGGCTCACGTACTGTGCGGTGTCGGTGCTCGTAAAGGAGCCCAGACCGCGTTGTTAAATCTCCACAAACAGGCAAGATTGATGCATCTTTTTGTGACCAGCATCAAGTTTTGTTTGCTTGGTTCCATAGAGCCACCAACATTGCCGCCCACAATGGTCAGTGGCATTGTCACCGCGCTTACCAACGATGTTACCTTAACCCAAATAGAACCAAGTTCGCTCATCCTCAAGAACACCATAAAGCATGGTTTTATTGGGGATTCTGTTTAGGCTTTTCTAATCCGAATAAACTTTATTTTCATGGCTTGATAATTTTTTTTTGACTGTACGATTTTTCGGTCTACTTTGCGGTTCCCGCCAGGTCCGGAAATTCGGTCGGGGACTGTATTATTTATTTATTTATTTTTACTTATTGATACTGCAGTCTCAAACATACTATAGCAGGTGTGAAGTATAGATACTTGATATTCAAAAAAATTCATATTAATATGCAAAGAAAATGCATGAAGTGAAAAATACAATGCATACAGGCAAAACAATAAGGCTAAGGAAAGACCTATGCATGACCTATACGTATACCTATACCCTGTAAAGGCTATAATAGGACGTTTACAGACACTTGTCATGTGTAAATCAGTGACACTGTTGTCGTGCTGTCTCACTATATAGGCATACATCAACAGCCCATGCATGTAGGATTAAAAAGCATATAGATAGACAGTGTGTTTGGCTGTGATTTTAGTGAAGCGAAGTGGACGCAAACCATCAGGCTCTTCATGTACAGCTCAACCAAAGCCAGGGCTGCAGCGTCTTGGTTGGTTTGCAGTAGAGATGCGATGTCGGTAGCACCTCTAGCAGCATTTTTGCGCCTGCGACATGACATTATTTGCGCCGTGCTTTCCCTGTTACATCTTTTCTGCAGCATTATTTCTGCTGTGCAGCAGAGGTTGGTCTCTTGTTTTGTGTCAAACCATGTTGACTCTGTGCACTGCTCGCGTGCCATGCAAGGATGTGTAAGTGCATCGCCTCTAGACCAGGGGTCGGCAACCTTTTTCAAGCGGAGGGCCACTTTGCATGAAGCATAAATAAATAAGTCACTTTGCGTAAATAAATGAACTGACACAGTTGGAGGGCCACATGGCAATCCAGAGGGGTGGGGGAGGGTTAGTAGCAAAGATAAAAAATCTGGCATATTTCCCAATCCCTATTTTGTGCACATATACCCCAAAATTTCAAATTACAAACATAGATGACGAGTGAAAGCCCCACTTGAGATCACAAATGTCAAGTCCGCTTTCAGGTGGGAAGCAGAAAGGGGTGGGCTTGGGTTGTGAAGTCGCGCCCGGGGTAGCATAATACTGCCTTGTGGGCCGCATGCGGCTTGCAGGGCTGCAGGTGGCCTACTTCTTTTAGACCAGTATATACTCAAACCGCAATATAGCGCACTTGGATATAACAAAATGTCGGTTATAACGAAGTAAATGAGTAGTCTTGCAATAGATGCAGTGTTAAAAATATACCTTTTTAATTAATTTTCGGATATAATGAACTAATTTTGCTGTAAGGTGCAAGTTTATTATAATGAGGTTTGACTGTAATTCTTCATCATGTGGCAAAGTAGAACTTTAAGGTGAACAGAGGAGGCCTGATGCACATGGCATAATCGTAGCCAACAGAGATCCAGTGCTGTGGAAGTATGTTAAGGTGTCTTGGAAGGACAGATAGAGACTCAGAAAACCGACCTTAAGCTTTTGATGCTCAGTTGTTTCGGCACATGTTCTTGCAAGCTTTACACATGTCCTTTGAGTAATTTTAGTGCTGGCTTTCTTTCTGACGATTTCAGCGTGTCTGATGAGATTCCTGTTGTCCTTCTGCTTGTGTACTGCTCCGAGGGAGACAACACGCCGGACGCAATCTTGCTGGCGGACCGATTAGATGAGTGGCTGCACCTCTGCCAGGTGAGAGGGTGTGGCTTCACGAGCATGTGTGTGAGGGAAGCTGGAATTCGTCATGCCAACTTGTGTGCCAGAACACATCGGCAGCAATTTCTAATAGGGGGTAGTAGGAACAAGCACATAGCAGTCCTTATGGAATGAGTACACCTGTCGCAGTGGGTTAGTTTGGTTGGTTAGCTTGGATCCGAGTTCTACTCCCAGCCATGGCAGGCGCACGTGAATGAGGGCAAAGTACAAAAAAACATTTGTGCACTTAGGTATAGGGGAACGTTAAATAACCTTGGCAGGATCAAAACTAGGCAACGCCTCCCGCACAAATACTACCTCATTACCATATTGAAGTTTGGACATAAAAGGGGCGGAGAATTTAATTTCCATGATATAAATACTAAATCAGTGAGACTTCAGTTTGAAATCTGCACAAGCTGAAGTATCGCGGGACAGCTTGTATCCTATAACAAGTGTCCGAACAAGCCCAGTGACTGGCCTGCTAAGACACTGAAGTGCCTGAAAATTGAACAGGCGGGCGGCTAGAGTCAGTCAGGAAAATGGTGGTGTGCTTTAGATATTAATTGGGCATTCTCTGTCTATCAACCTACTGCATTCAGTTTGTAAAGGGGGTTCATTACGAATGGCTTTCTTTTGCAGCCACCAAGTGATGGTGCGGAACAGAGTGGACGACGAGGGCCGTGGCAGACGCCAATCTCGTGGAGCTTGCTCTTCGGCAGCGCTCCGCCAACAAGCATCTATTAGTCTGGGTGTCTCGTCAAGCCCCTGATGTGTGGTGATGCAACTTTCCAGGGAAGAGTTCACACGTGCATCGTCAATATGGGTACGTTGTCGTATGAGATATTAACATAGATGGGAAATACGCCGTACAGACGCTCTCTTTTAGCTGAAACATAATGGATGTGAAACAGGATAGAAATAGCATATTGTAATATATATAGCAACCAAAGTTTACTATGAAACTTGAGTAATTTTGTTGACAAGAAAATAGTTGCTGTATCCATCCTTGACAATTTCCAACATATATCCGTTTTCACTTTATCTTATGCGTACTAAAGTGTCACTGTGCTCTTTGGTCGCCTTGTTGTTCTTTTTTGGTCGCCTTGATCTTGTTAGTTGGTGAACGGGTGATTTCTGTGGCATTCTCTGTTTTTATCATGCATAGCTTCCGTTAAAGTTTCGGTGGAAAGAAGGCCGTGTGCGACGTGTTTCTTCTCCGCATTCTTTCTACTTGCCCACTGTTGGCTTCAACTTGCTCATTTTTTTTTATGCTGTGGTTTCTCATTTCAAGAATCATCTGTCACACATCACTATGTGCATTTGCTTTTCAAGTGGACACTCCTAGACCTCATGAAATGAGGTTGTGCAGGTAAAGCCACGATGGCAAACGTGCAGCAGAAAAGAAACTGAATTTAGCACTTTTATTATCTTGAGTGTTCACTTCTCTTAGGGTTGTAAGTCTGACACTTCAATTTGAGAAATCACCATCGTAATTGTCTAAAATTTTAACATCGAGTTGTGTAATATAGATTCCTTGTCAGATCGACATGTTCAGTTTGGCCATAGGAAGTAAATTTATATTAGTATGAGTTAAATTTTATTTAAATAATTAGCACAGTGATTAATTATCAATTGTTTTCTGTGGAACCCACAGCTAAAATCTCATTTTTGAGAATTGCCAATTCTGCAGTAGGACATCCATTCCTCTTTTGCCCAAATAAAAATTTCGTGCCATCAGATTTGTTATGACGTATACGATATAAAAAACAGGTTTCATGCGTATCAGCATTTCAGTCTGAATACACCTTGGTGCTGCGAAACTGATCAAGAGCCTTGTAATTTGTCAAATAATCGTACGTGTAAAGTTAGTAGTTTGCTCTTTACTCCTAAGTATGCGGTCGCATGACGGCTCTTCTTTGTTTACCGCTCTTGATGGTGATAATATTGTGTAAGAAGCGGGCAAGTTCTCACCCGAAACTGATGGAAGGTTGATGGATATACAAAGACGGGTGCTTGTCTGTTTGAATATCTGAAGCGCAGGTGGAGAAGTTTGACAGAGCAGGTATGTTCTAAGCATGGAAACAGCTTTCCTTTTTTTTGTGTCTCTTCTTTGGTACACTATATTAGTTTGTAGAAACGTCCAACAGGAATCGGGACTTGGCCAAAAATTAAGATCCCAGTTATTTTAAATGGCAAATCCTCAACTAATAAATGGGCATTAGCTGTTGGAAAAAGGGTGTTGCAGTTTCAAAATTTCTAGCTTGAATACTTCATTGGAAGTAGATGATCTAAGCGCATGTAGTGATGTAAAAAGTTAACGCTGTTGCTTTTCACTAGAGTTGTATCCACCGACATTGCGACACATCGATGCCTAAGTTTGTAAGCTGTGGATATGTACAGCTTCTGAGAGGTACTGACATCTTGAACCTTATTTATGTGTGCTTATCTTTGCTTATATTATGGTGCATACTGAGCGCATTCAAGTCTCTCAGCATTGTCGATCGTACTGCTCATACGGGTAAGCCTATTAGTATCTTGTAGTGATGTCATCTCTTTACTGAGATGAAATTAAAATAGAGCTTGCGTTTGTTGTGCGATATCATCTCCCATTTTCTGGAATTGAAAAGCCAAGTTGCGGGGCATTTTTCGTGCAGCTTTTTGGGTCTTGCTAACTCAACACAAAAAACATGGACTACAAAATGTATAGGTTCAGGCATTATTGGTTTAGAACTCATTGTGAACGACAATAAATGGTGGTTCAGCAATGTTTTCCTAGTTCTAAAATATGCACACTTTTGCAGACATTGTGCACTAACATTTAAAGAAGCAGCTTCCGAATATATAAAACACTGCTTTGCTTCACTAGAGCAAGAAACAATCTGCAGTGTATTTAGATGATGGCATGGGCATTCGCAGGATTTTGTCTTGGGGGTGCAGGACTGGTTTTCATCCTACTGAAGTAGGGCGGGGGAGTGCTGGTGGTAGGCAGAGGGGGTGGCAAGTGCCCCTTTTGCACCTCCCTCTCGATGCCCATGGATGACACTGTACTGTTCTACTGTGTGCTACAAAGTTTCAGTGCCAGATTTCTAGTCAGGCACATTGGACTTGTAACTAAACGTGCATGGAAGTTCTGTCCAGAGAAACAGAATTTGTTAAGTGGAAGCTCTTTAGAAAAAAAATGACAGGGAAAACTTGATACGAGCTTAAGTCTGCAATGGATATGCGCTGAATATGGCTACGTTGTTGATAATAAGACTGTACTTTTTAGTGTACTGAAATCATTTATATTGTGAACAACTACCAACCTTCAACCATTGTGTACATACCTGTTTGACTATTGTTCAGTAAAATGTGTGTTATGAAAGGCTCGTGTGGTTTATTTTCTTTTTGTATCACATTAACATATGTTTAATGTTATCTGCTAGCAACACTTAAAGGAATATTTACCATGAACTGTGAGAAAAAAACCTCTTTGCTTCACTTTTAATATTTTGCGCCATAGAAAAGCGACCTTTTCTTTCGGGCTCTACTACTAATAGATGGCAGGGAGGGTTTCCGGTGAAGTGTGTGCTCACCAGCCCTTCCATCTTGTATAATAGAGGATCATGTTAAAAAAAAAACGGTGCCCAAGCTCTTCATACACATGGTTAACCAGCAAAGCTGAAGCATGCGACCACAGGCGGTTGCAGATGTCGCAGCTTCAGCCAAAGTGCCGCTCGAGAAACTCCCCCCGGAAGCAGGCGTTCGCCCCAACGAACGCCTCTCCACTACTTCCGCGTTGACACTACTCTGCCTGCAATGCCACTTTCTCAGCTTGCCGTTGTCAATTGCATTCTGCTTGGAAGGCTGCCCGATTCTCGGTGCACAGCTGTTGCTTGTGCGTCATACAAGCCCGTTCTTGTGCCCGAACTGCTGCATCGGCCTGGCGAATATGAATTTTTTAGTAGCGGGGAAGCTTGAGCGAGTTTGTATGACATTATGAAATAAATACACAGTGCCTAAAACAGGAGCAGAAATATTACCGGAGCCCTCCACTATGGGGTCCTTCTTTATCTGGATTATTGAGGTTTTATTATTGATTCCCTCGAAAAAAAAAAAAAAGCAGAAGTATGTGCTGAGCATCAACTGCTTCTTGCAAATTGCACTAAAATACAGTTTCAATGAAATTATATTTTATTGAAAGTTATTGGATTGTAAAAAACAACTTTTACAGATGTATGTCACAAAATTTTTCAGCACGTAATTTGGTTAGTTTTTGCTGAAGAAAAGTTATCACTCTGCAGTGTTGTTGCAGTTCTTTTGATTGATAGATATGTGGGGTTTAACATCCCAAAACCACCATATGATTATGAGAGACGCCGTAGTGGAGGGCTCCAAAGATTTCGACCGCCTGGGGTTCTTTAACGTGCACCCAAGCCTGAGCACGCGGGCCTACAACATTTCCACCTCCATCGGAAATGCAGCCGCGATTCAAACCCGCGACCTGCGGGTCAGCAGCTGAGTACCTTAGCCACTAGACCACCGCGGCAGAATGTTGCGGTTCTTTTAATTAAAACATTTGTGAAATATACGGAAAGTTCAACAGTGTTCAAGCTTTATATTTCTTTTCTCAATGCGTAAAGAAGTCAGGCTTCTCAAAATTTTTCAGGGCATTGCCACATGTTACCTTAATAAATGTGCCGAACTAAATGACTGACTCCAAGGTCAAACTAGAAGAGAAATATTTAACTAAGGAGTTGTGTAAAAAATACAGTACTTCGAAGATTATTGAAAGACATCGATTTCCTTTAAACTCTATAGAATCGAAGCCAAGCAAATGTTCCAATTTATTATGTAGAAACATGTAGCATTATTTTTGTGAAACCCAGAGTTATAAAGCACGAAAAGTGGCCGAAGTGATGCTATCTGAATAATCCTAGCATTGAGCGAGCATGGAGCAATAGTTGCAATTATCACATTTTTGTGCCGTGCATGTTTTCTGTGGAGGTTTACGAAATGAGGGATTGATAGAAAAGGACCAGAATGGTTGGTTTTGATGCGTGGATCGTTACTTCGTATTTTTACACAGATCACTCACTCAATCACATACACAAAAGCTTCCACATGGGTCACAGCAACTCAGTATGCCGCGATACTGTGTCCCACGTTTCGCAGGAATCGCTTTCAGTATCTCTCGCGCATCTGAACCTGCGTACGGCTCATAAAAGAGGAGTTGTGGAGTCATAATAATAATAATAATAATATCTGATATCTTGCACCTCAGTATGATTAGGGACACCATTGTGGAGGGCTACGGAAATTTCGGTCATCTGGTGCACTTTAACGTGCACTGACATCGCACAGTACAAGGTCCTCTACCATGTAGCCTTCGCCAAGGTGCGACTGCCGCGGCCGAGTCGAGACCTTAATTCGGGTCGGCAGTGGAGCACGGTAACTGCTACACCTCCGCAGTGGCCAGAGCTGTGCGTTGCATAGAAAAACATAAACGAAATGAGCACACAGCACCATCCTTTTCCAAGCTAGACAGACTCACAATAGTTCAGCTATTCTAACAAGCACTTTCTATGCATACACACAGGCAAATTTTGCGTCACCCACACATGCCCTGTCCTCATCTTTGCTATTTAACGATTTCATTGTTGTATATGTTACCGAAAAAAAAGTGACTATATGTGTTCCTTCTTACACCAAAGAAAAGAGTATGCCTTACCACTCTTGGTTATCAATAGAAAAGTTAGCGCGTTACCTAAAAAAAGTGATGGTAACTTGCTTCTGCTGTTACTCTATAGTCAGAAATCGTTATCACTGTGTCTTCACTTTACAAACATGCAATAGCTACTACATAAAATTCATTTTTATATGTCACATTAATGTTCTTGCCCAAAGAAAAAGTTAACCACAACTTCTAATTCAAAAACAATTATTTGCACATATCTGCGATGCTTCTGCAGTACTCTGGTGGCCTAGAGTTGCCTGCATAGTTACATATGTAACGGCTTTAAAACCTGTGGCACATGGGGATGCTGTTTTTTGGAAGGGGTTATCAAGTACAAAGTGATAGATTTAATCGTCAACTCTCTTTACAATAAAACATCACTGAACACACTTGCAGTAATTATCACAGCGTGATACTGCTACCAAAATCAATGCGCAAATTTAGCAGCAATATAGGAATTCTTGAATGGCATAAGTTTATAAAAAAGCATTTGTGCATATAAACAAGTTTTTTTAACTTTCTTACCTGTATAATTGCCTAATTGCGATGAATGTGTGAAAGCGTTCGATCAGCCGAAACATATACATAAAAACCCTATACAAGCATTTTTGGGAAGGAACCACGTTAACATACGAAAGGCAGCATGGTAGAAGAGTAAAAAACAACCAGGAGTCGCAGATTGTGAATTGTGTAATCGGGCATCACGCGAAATATAAATTGCTTGAAGAATGAGTCGTTGAGTGCTTGCAACTTATTACGAAGGGCTCAGCAATAATTTTTCGTAGTCAACAGCTGCCAAGTCAATGGCGAAGTGAATACCTTACAAGCGTACTTGTTTTGGTAGCCCCAAGAGAGTTTGCAACAAGTTCTAGAAATGGCGCTTTTCAAGCTTTTACTGCGACTGTGCTGCACTTTCAGAGAAGGCTTGGCGTTTTTTTGTTAAAGCTCTTTCAAGCAGTGGTGTAGCTCTGTGATAAAAAACTTGACGGCCGCGCACAATGCGGGATCCGCTTGCAAGATACCTTGTTTATTCTTGGTGTCTATTGCAATTTATAATTTTTTGTCACTCTGTTTAGCTCAATATTACTAACACATCAAATGCGTTCGTGCATCCTGAATGTTGGGACACAGCCCCGTAGTGGGCATGTGCCACATTTTACGATGCAACTATCATCAAAAACGAAGCTCCCCTGTCAGACACCGAGCAATCACGCCGCCGACTACCAGAGTGATCCAACTTCTTCCACAGAAGAGCATGATTGACGTCTTAAGCTTTATGGGGGTGTTCTTTATGCCGAAACAACAAAAACAAATCAAGGATGAATTCGTAAATAACCAAATCCCTTGGGGAGGTTGCATAACTCCGACTTGTTTCGGAAGAGCAAGGTGGGATGGTTCCTTCGCAAGCTCAACTGGCAGAATATCCAGCTGCAGCCGTTCGAGAAGAATATCTACGAGGAACACCCTGCCACGGCGAGCCGGTCTATGACAGAAGTGGAAGCCTACAGAAATTCCAACGGCGTAAGGGTGAAAGGTGGCGACGTGCCGAAACCCATCTTTGCCTTAGAAGAGTCCAACTGTCCGGACTTCGTCGTCAGGGGAATCGATGCCCTACGCAACTACACGTCTCTGACGTTCATCGAGGCCAACTGCTGGCCCGTTGCACTCTCGTGCCGGAACTTTCTCGGCATAGCGGAGGCGGGATCCGGCAAGGAGCTCGCCTCCCAGACAACACAAACACAACCTCAGGACGTCCTCAGTACACCTCCGTGAGGACAATATGACGCCCTCAGAATATCCTCTTATGGTACTAAAATGGCACTAATCCCGCCCCCTTGCCCATACACATAACAACCTCAGCACATTCTCAAAAAAACACTTCAGAACTTTTTCAGTATCTTTTCAGAACAATGACTGCGTGGTCCGTTCGGTACTGTGGGCACGCTGGGCACAGCGACGCTACGCTAGCAAACCGTGAGCACTGACGTGAGGCGCAACTGACGTGACTGGCGTCGGTTGGCGCACCCAAAGTTGGCACCGTTCCAAGGCCTACGCGCTTGCGACTTCCTACGCGCTTGCGACTTACGCTTGCGACCTACACGCTTGCGACTTCCAGTCGATTCCGCCCATTTACTCGGAGTAGAAAAAGTTGCTCCGTGGAGTGGACCTCGCGGCGGAGTTGCTCCAGATATGCCAATGGAACATATATATAGTGAGTGAGGGAGTGAGAATTTATTAGAAGGCAGAGAGGTCGGCCTGAGCTAGTTCGCTCTAGCCTGCTACTCTACACAGGGGATAAGGGAAAGGGGAAGGAAAGAGGGATGAAGGGTGATGATGGGGACAAAAAGAGGTGGTGCGTATGTACAGTAGCCACTTAGCATTGTACCCTACAGTCTAGTTTCTAGTCCAGTGGTTTTTATAAAGTCTAGAACAGCCTTTGTAGCAGTTTTTGACACTGTTTGGTCTTTCATTGCTGACAATATGTGGCTTTCACTTAATGGTGTTCGTCCAATGCTTGCCAACGTTGCAGTTAGCATTTTTCTTTGCGCCACGTATAATGCACAGTCACAAAATATGTGAGCTATCGTTTCGCGCACTTGGCAGCGTTCACAATTTAAGCTGTCCGCACGGCCGATTAGGTGGGTGTAGTGGCGAGTGAAGGCGACGCCCAGGCGAATTCGCTGCAGTATATTAGCATGTCTTCGGCTGATTTTATCTGGAAGACGAAAAGTCATACCGGGGTCTGTTTCCCGCAGGCGCTTGTTCCGGTGATCTGGTAGCGACCAGTAAGTGGCAGCGCATTCGCGCATGAGTGATCTCAACAATGTGTTGACGTCACCTCGCGAGTAGGGTACTTTGACGTACGTAGGAGCGTTGTATATTGCCGCTCTTGCTTCGCTATCGGCTGTTTCGTTGCCAACCAGGCCGCAGTGTCCAGGAATCCATTGAAGTGTAATCAAGTGACCGCTCCTGTGTGTTAGGTCAAATGCTTGGACGATTCCTAACGTTAACTCGTAAAATTGGCCTCTTCTTGAGCAAGAATGGATAGCTTGAAGCGCTGATTTTGAATCAGACAGAATCGTCCATTTACGCGGTGCTTCGTCGTTCACAAATTTTATGGCTTCTTGTATAGCAACAAGTTCTGCAGCTGTCGAAGATGACCTATGATCTAGTTAGTACCGTCGGGAAATACCGAGTTGAGGGATCACGAAGGCTGCAGCTGAGGCAGATGAAGTTACGGATCCATTGGTGTAAATGTGCACAGAGTCACTGTATCGGTCATTTAAATGTGCCAAGGTGAGTTGCTTGAGGGCAATATAAGAAACATGCGACTTATACGAAATTCCACGTATGTGAAGGCACACCAGTGGTTTAGTCAATGTCCATGGAGGCACTGAAGGGATTACGGCAGGTGCATAGCTTGACGGGATCATGTGCCTATGCGAATCGAGGCATCGTGATTAGGTACAGCCTGGTCGGTCCACTTGTAGCGAAGACAAAGGGTGCTGTGCATGTCGGGTCAGCAGACGAAGGTGCACTCAAAGAGGCTCACAGGACATGTAAACCTGTATAGGGTAGGTGCGTGACTCCTCTATAGTGCCAGAGGTAGATGTGCACCGTGGCAGGCCAAGACATATTCTCAGTGCTCGTGCCTGAAGGCTCTCTAAAGTACGAAGGCACGTTGCCCGCATGCTGGAAAGCACAGGTGAGCTGTACCTTATATAGCCCACAAACAATGCCTTGTATAACTGCAGAAGACTTTTCTCCGAAGGGCCCCATCTCAGTCCTGCTATAACACGAAGGACATACACAAAACTGATTAGTTTGTTTTGTTTCGCAGCACAGTCACATGCTTTGACCAGGACAGGTTGCGATCAATGACGACCCCTAAATAGCGGTGGTGCTTAACCACGGGAATCACTGCTCCGTGAGCGAAGATTGGGTACCGCGACATTGATTTCTTCGTAAATGCCAATGCAGCACATTTTGCTATTGAAAGTTCCAGGCCTTGACGACGTAAGTACTTAGATGTTATTGATGTGCCTTGTTGTAGCTTTGCTCGCAGTTGTGGTCGCGTTGCTCAAGATGCCCATATGCATATGTCGTCCGCATACGCACTGATTCTGACGTCGGGAAGCTCAGCTTCAAGGCCAATGAGTGTTATGTTAAAAAGCATGGGGCTCAGGACGGCGCCTTGCGGAACTCCACGGCTTACGAGGTGCCTGGCCGTGTCACCGTCGGATGTCGGCATAAAAATGGTACGTCCTCTGAGATAGCTCCCTATCCATGCGTGTAGTCGGCCACCTACGCCGATGTCTTCAAGTGCGTCAAGAATGGCCTCATGGTAGACGCTATCATACGCGCCCTTTATATCTAAGAAAATGGCCCCCACCAATCTTCGACGTTGTTTTTCCTTTTCAACGGAAGAAACTAGATCTAAAACACCATCTATAGATGATCGACCACTACGGAAGCCATTTATAAAATCTGGTAAGCCGACATTATTCTCCAGCAGCCATTCCAATCTTGCCAGCACCATGCGTTCCATCACCTTACCGATGCAACTGGCTAGGGCAATGGGTCTATAAGAAGACAACTCGTGTGAACACTTACCTTGTTTCAGTAAGGCCACTATGCGGCTGCACTTCCAACTCTCTGGGACTGTCGCTGTTTCCCACGTAGAGTTGTAGAACGCCAAGAGAGCCTGCCTTGCTTCCTGGCTGAGGTGATATAGAGCCGAATAAGTAATTCCGTCAGGCCCTGGTGCGGACGACCGTCGGGACGTAGAAATCGCAGCATCGAGTTCGTGCAGTGTGAATGGTAAGTCGAGGCGATCGTCGCTGGATGGCGGTGAGGCTAAATGCGAAGGTGATATCGATGAGGAGGACATACCTACGAGTAAGTGGCAGTAATCTTCTGCAACCTCTACTTCAGGTCGACCATGCTTTAGAGCCAAAGATCGGAAAGGGAACAACTGTTGACTGGACGTCTGAAGGCTTCGGACAGTTATCCATATTCGAGACAGGGGTTTTCTGGGATCAAGAGAGCTACAAAATACCCTCCACCGTTGCCTATCGAGCTTATCGAGGTGTCGCAATACATGTCGTTGTGTTTGGCGTGCTGTAGATAGGTCAGATGGTGATTTCGTCCTGTATTTTCTCTCTGCCCGGCGACGAATTGCACGAAGGTATTCATATTGTGCGTCAAGTTGTGATCTTGGTAGCGACACATTCACAAGTTTTGTATGCGTTGTTAAGGCTGATGCAATTAGGCTTTCTATTTCAGATATAGATTGAATGTTCCCGCACTGAGCATTTACAGAAGCTTGGAATTCTGGCCAGTCTACGCTTTTCACAGGCCGGGGAGGCGAACGACGGAATCCTTTTAGCTGTATATATGTAGGGAGATGGTCACTTCCATGTGTTTCAACGTCTACAAACCAACAGGTGGTAGGCAAGAGACTTCTGCTCACAAAACATACGTCTAGACAGCTGCTGTACGATGCGCCACGGAGGTAAGTAGGTGAACCATCGTTAATGGACATAAGACCCTGATTGAGCACAAAATCGGCAATGTCCCTACCGCGGGTGTTCATTGAGGCAGAACCCCACATGGGATGATGTACATTAAAATCCCCAACTAATACATGTGGTCCAGGGCAAGCTTGGAGAACAGACAAGAGATGGGGACAGTCCACGTGGCTTCTAGGAGGAATGTATCCACCAATGATTGATATTGAACGTCGCTTGTGCTTTATAGAGAGGCAAATATAGTCGTTAGAAGCATGAGGAGCCACGGCATGTCTCACGTACGTTAAATCTTGACGTACGCATATAATTACTTTGCTCGCATTTCGATCATCACATGACCACAAAGTGACGTATCTGGAAATACGAAACGACGACATCATATTCGGCTCACATATTACAACCAACGGAAATTTGTATTTAAATATCCGTTGTCGAAAGTCGAACAATCGGCTTCGCAAACCTCGTGCGTTCCACTGCATTATAGCAGAGGTGCGCACACGTTCATCGTAGAAATTCGCCATATTGTTTATGAAAGGGTCAGCAGTAGCGGTTCCAGCACGTTAAGGATCTGCACTGCTGTTTTCGCTCCTGGTGTGTGTAGCTCGTTGAGAATCGCACGAATAGATTTTAGTAGATGCTTCAGCATAGTTTGGCCCTTCTCAGTGTCTTGCCTCGCCCTCTTTGAAGTTGCAGCCCATGATGTGGTCTTTTTTATTGCGCCGGTCGGTAGCGCAGGCCACTCAGTATCTGAAGCATCAGCGTGCAACGCGGGCGTTGGTCCACTTTCTGCATCCCTGGGACGTGGTGCGTGCAACATGGGTGTAGCGGCCTGGTAATGCACACGTGTATGTTCACCTGTTGCTGATAATGATGCATCACTCCTATGTCCACTATGCTTTCGCTGGTGCCTAGGTTTTGGACGACGTCTGTGTCGGCAGATGGACGTGACTGCCTCTCTGTGTGTCGAGTTGTCTCTGACCATCTTCCGCAGGACGCGAATTTCTTCTTTGATTTTCGGGCACTCCTTCGACGTTGCTTCATGTGCACCAGAGCAGTTTGGGCATTTCAATGGAACAGCAGTATCGCAGTTTTCCACCTTATGAGACCCGCCGCACCGCTGGCAAGTTGTCTCACTTTTGCACACTGCGCTGACATGTCCCAACTTGCAGCACTTGTGACACTGCAAAGGCCGTGGCACGTAAGGGCGCACGGCATGCCTCACGTATCCAACCTTCACGCTAGGGGGTAGAGTCTCAGAATCAAGTACTAGTTTGATGCAGCGAGACTGCCCGAAGCGGCGTATGGTCACGATTTTGACTGTCGACGTCACAAGATTCTGCAGGTCAGCGTCTGTGATGTCAGCGTCGACGTCATTTATCACGCCAGTTGTTGTTCCTTTCCCGTGAGCGAGAAACGCGCGAACTGAAATACTTCCGAGCTGCGTGACAGCCTTCAGTTTGTCAAGAATGGTTTTGTTTGTCACATCAACTGACAATATGTGTTTCTTGCTATTTATGCGAATTTCATTCACTTGAGCAGGTGCTACTCGCTCGAAATAATTAGTCAATGACTGCCTGTTTAGTGAGTTCAGGTTGTCTGATGTAGACATGGGTACATACGAGATGGTGAAACATCGCTTGCCTTTGTCTAGCGCCGGTTGTGGCTCCGCCGTTGATGCCGTCCTGCGAAGCTTCCTTTTCAACCGGCGGGTATGGAATGTCCTGAAGTCGGCTTCCGATTCCATCTCTTCCACTGATGAGCTCTCGGTAGAATCATCACAAGGAGCAGATGCGCCAACGCGGTCACCCACATTCGGTCCATCCTTATGCAAACGGCTAGGGCCCGCTGTCTCGTTGGATGGATGGTCCCCCATCCCCGGGGGTGAGGTCTTCCGTTCCGCTTGTTCAGAGAAAGTCAAGAATTCTGACACTTTAAGAAAAAACGATAGGTGTTCAAGGCAGTATTATGCCCGAACGCACTTCTTCTTCCTTGTCCTATTCTACAAATGTATATATATAGTGAGCACTCCCAATGCGCCAGTGGAATAGACTTGCTCCGCATGAAGCGGAAGAAAGTATTACGGGAAGTGCTCCGAAACTGCCAACGGATGACACCATAAGTGTCCTTGTACTGCCGAGGCAAACCGAACGATAGTACGCTTAAACATCACTATGTTGTGATGAGTCGATATTAAATTAGCTGACGTTGACTTGAAGCACACTCGTGGACGACTCGCCGGCGATCGCCTATAAGCGCGAGTCCTTAGCGAGCAGGGGCATATGAAAAGTAATTTGAGATCGTATGTCACGCTAGTGCCAACATAATGACGTCACTTGTTCACCAGATATTGCGTCACATCTACTTTATCTTTTTTTTGTTCTGCAGGAAGCGTTCCCTCCTCACAGAGATGGCGCTAAGCCCATGAGCAGCTGATCAGCCGCCATTTTCTGAACGTATAGGCTTCTATGGAGCCTTCGCTACCAGTTATATCTACCCATATGAATAAATAAGTTTCGCATGCATTCATGTCCCCACGGTTAGCGCATCGAGCAGACGCCAGTCCTGGAAACGAAATATAATGGTCCTACGCGTTCGAGCACTCGTTAGGCTCATCCATCCTAACGCGCCTAATTTGCAAACGAGCACGCACCGCGGCGTTCATCCCGTAGAAACTAGTAGCATACGACAAAATAAGGCTGGTCAGCAAAACAATGCCGCTCGCGTCCTCGGGGGGTTGGGCTTGGTCGGAGACGTCATGCGCACGTGACCACTTGCCCGGATGTCGGATAGGATAAGGATAAGGAAGAGATTTGGCTTGCGAAGGCTACGCGGAACGAGTGGCAAGGGTTTCGAGCTCGAATTTTTCGTTCGCGCCGCTTAAAAATACGTTTTCTCACCTTGTAGTGAAACGAACGAAAAAAACTTTTGAAGCATACTGATATTCATTGGACGCACAGCAATTTCCATGGCCTAACTATTTGTTTTGGAGCTTGGTGAGTGGCCCTTTAATAAGGAGTGTCTCGTAAGGGAGCGTTGACTCTGACACATACTTTAGCAGCTGGCCAAATTGTGCTACGATTTTAAGTGAACTGCGAATTCCGAGCTATATAAATAAAGTGACCCGACACGTTAACTGCTTCTGTTGGGAATATGCATTCACCATGTGATGGGTCTATACTAACGCTCAAATACTTGTACAATCATGCCTTCATGTTAGTTCACTATTCATTTGGTATTGCAAGTTGTAGTTGCTTTCCGACTGAAAACGGTGACATTGGTTTCAGTAGGCTGAAGTGTCAACGGCCATTTCTCAAACAAGCATAAACGAGACTCGAGTCAAATTGGAGATCGGAGTTGTCATAAATAGAAATTTCCAGTAGCTATTGACACATTAATCAGTGGAGAAAGGTCAATGATAAATGACTGGTGTATTGAAGTCAATAAAGAGTTATCGCCTGACACCACGTGATGTCAGGCATCGTGTCACGCCAGTGCGGGAGGGAGAGAAGTGGCTGATTCACCGGAATTATTCGAGGCACAAAAGCTGCGCAACCATGACGAGTGGGAAAAGGTAAGCAACAAGTTATTTCGAAAATAGACTGGAAAAGAAAGCTGCGCAACTATGACGATTGGAAAAATGTAGGCAAGTATAGTTATTTCGAAAATAGAATGAAATTTCTAACACCTTGAAAGGAGCTTCAAAATTGATTCTGTAAACTGGGACACCATATTGCTCTCCCATAGTATACAGTAACCTCGTGGTCTTAATCGTTTAACATTTCTTCTAAACGCAAGTTTCGCTTAGCTTAATGCTCTCCCATAGTAGAGTACATTGTACTTACTTTGAGTCGTCGAACATTTGTTCCAAACACGTCAACTGTGCAGTTGGTCCTCTTCAATGATATTTTGTTCGGTTTTGTGAAAAAATCATATCTTCATAAAGAACACGACAGTATTAATTATAGGTTGGCGAAAAGTCGCTCACTCAGACTCACCCAAGAAATCTATTTCTTTCTTATGGCTCCCTCGGACTGACATGGTGATGGTTAGTGGGGTTTTATGGCAAAGGGCCCTGGGTGGCCAAAGAGCGCCTGGTATTTTACGTGGTGTTTTGCGATGAGCAATGATTAGGATAACATGGTGTTGTGGCTGCATAGAAGCCTCAAATTACGCGCAGCATTGAAGCGTTAAAACCTTGTACAGAGCATAACATTATGGCGTTGATACTTGATGCGATTGACGAGAGTGGAACAAAATGTGAAAGAGTATGATATCTACAAGTCAGTCACGGGAAAATTCATAAGACGCACTCACCAGAGGTTTCATCAAACCGACTTACTTGAACAGGGAATCAGTAAAAATTTTTTTAGCCAGACTCACTTGAACTAAGACTCAGCAATACATTACTCACGAGAACTTTCGGCGAGGCGAAAAGTTGAGAAAGTCAACTCATGTGACTTCCACAAAATGCGCGAACACAATGGTGACGTAATGATCTCTCCTGCAAGAAGTCGCTTCTCCGTTTTGTAAAGATCACCAAAACAAAAAATTAGTTGCCTTTTGTTTTTCAGGAAAATTAGGCAGTGCACTTTGTCAGGATTTCTTCGATCAAGTATGGCTGGCTTCGGGGATATGAAAGTGACAGAACTTTTTCAGCTCCAACATTGTTTCAATTCTATCGCTATCGAGCAATGCGTTCTTTCGCCACATGTAAACTCACACAAATCGATGCACCTCTGGGACAAACGCGGTCACTTTGTTTTAAGGCAACGTGGTAATAAACATGTAAAGCAACGTGTTATAAAGTAACGTGTAAATCAACGTGGTAAGCAACGTTGTTGAGTAAGCAACGCGTTATACAACGGGTAAAGCAACGTGGTTACTTTACGTCACAAAACCGCCTTGTCATGGCGACAGACGCCTTGAACGAGAGAACTTGAAATTTCGACCAACTGCAGATTCCTAACAGGCAACCAAATCAAAGTACGCGAGTGTTCTTAAAATTTCGCACCCGTAGAAATGCGGCCACCGTGCACGTACAATAACATCCGTGTTTCCATATAGCATCTTCCCATTTGAGGATGCACTTATAGTAAGTCCTGTTAAATTTGTTTTCAGATTGAATGGCAGTGCGATTGATGGCACGTGTAGATGAAAAAAATAAGGAGGGGAAATCCTTGCGCCCCATACCTAACAAATCATGCACTGGGTCACCGAATGCACGCACGAGAATAAGCATATTTTTTATTGGACGGTTTCTTACGTCGTGTAGAGAACGCCCTCTTGACTATTTTTTTATTGCCGAGTTAGGTCAGTAAAAAAGTTGTAGTACTATTTTACCTTATGCTTCAACATTTTTTGTGCTTGCACTGCCTGAACGCGCACTGCTAAGCCAGAAGAGACACGCCGTGATAAACCTAAATGCACTGACAGTGTAGTGCATAACGATGCGCGTAGTCGACATTAAAACTCGAGGCCGAATAAACTTATCTTCCAGCTTCGTTATCTTTAATAATAATTTCTTGAGCTTTAGGTTTCAACACCACGAAGGAATGATGAGGGACGCCCATGTGGAGAGCTTCGGAAATATTGAGCGTGGGCGTGTTGCTTCAAGGTCACCTTTATGTAGGTACTCGAAACTCTATAGCCTTCCGCCTTCATAGCTATGGGTACCACGGATACGTTAGAGGCCGCCACACTCTTACCCCGACGAATCTGCTGCCGTTGCCGCTTTGGTGCCCATGGCAGCAGCTTCATGGACCCTCATTGTAACGCGACCACATCAAACTCTCGGCGAACACGACAACAGCGGCGACAAGCTCTTCGCAGCATGCTTCGCTCACTAAATGCTCTAAGCTTATCGCCTTCGGGCTATAACGCATCAGCTAACCCGGTGGCAGTTCGAAACAGACGACGGCCGTGATTGTAGTGCCACGGCCGCTTCAGGAGTTCCATTGTGGAGCGATGCCTTATGCTGTGCTGTTCTTATCGTCCAATACTCGCGGCTGGCTGATCCCGTTGATAACGTGAACGGACCATCGCCCTGACCACTGTCCAAGCACAGAAAACACCGGAATCGGAAAAGGCGTCGTTCCGCGTTTGCTCCCTGATCTGAGCGACTGAGAACATCCTTCAAAATCTGCGCTTCTTGCCGCTAGAGGCTTCCTCAGCCATTACGTCTACACGGAGCCTTTGAGGCCGTCGCTGCTGGGATTCGAAAATGCAATTGTCAGGTCAGCAGTCGAGTACTACGACCACTGAACCACCAGGACGGGTGAGTTCTATTCTTCGAATATTCAATGCAGCTATAGAGTGTTGCTCTGCATACGCAGTCGGACACAACTGAAGTCTGGAGACGCATAACCCAGATAAGTGAAGTGCGATAAGCTATAACCGATCTTCTCTTCTACATAAAAGTCCCGTTCATTCATTAGGCAGTTCTCTACTAAAATGGGGTCACTGACCACACTGTTCGTGACGTTAGTCTTAAGTGAGGCAGGTAGGCGTGCACCCGCTTTTGAGGAATGAGTGCGGCCATATTGTCACGGGGTCGTGACGTGGCCGAAGACAGGAGACTTCGTGTTGGGATTTAACTGTTTATTTGGGCGAACCTGTGCCCGATAAACGGAAAGTCCAATTACAGCAGCAGTCTTGCACAGATAGCAGTCTCGGACTGATAGCGGCGAACGGAGCGTCGGCCTTCGATCAACAATTGACAAGCGGCGAAGCGCGTCGGCATTTATACTCTTGCCGTCGAATGCTCTAGCTTTATCGCTGGCGGTGGCGTAGGTTCCAGAACAATCTGTACCGTTCGCACAGTGGGCGTGATCTTATCGAAATGATCTACTACAGTCCGGAACCTTCTCGAAAACTGCAGGCGCGGTTTGCGCTGAGAATCGTGTGGTGTTTTGGGACGATAACAAAAATTTGGGAAATGGAACGTGGCGTTGCCCCCCTCTGAAAAAAGGCATCGTCCAGATGCTTTAACTAAAGATGAAGGTACAATAATAATGCAAGAAAGTACAATGAATAAATTACGATACAACAATAATACAAAAAAAACACTGTTTCAGTTTGTTAACGCGCATGAAACTGCTTGAGGCGCGCGACATGGACGACTTCAGGTCGCGATCGTCGTCGTTGAGAGTTCGTAATGCCGTCGGGGACAACCTCGTAATAAAGTCGGCCGAGACGTCGAACCACCCTGTACGGTCCGAAGTACCGTCGCAGAAGCTTTTAACTTAGTCCACGTCGGCGTATCGGCGTCCACACCCAAACACGTTCACCGGGCTGGTATTCCACGAAGCGTCGTCGAAGGTTGTAACGGTGGCGGTCGGTCTTCTGTTGATTCTTGATACGGAGACGCGCAAGTTGTCGCGCTTCTTCGGCACGTTGAAGGTACTTCGCTCACATCGAGGTTTTCTTCGTAGGTGACGTTGGGGAACATGGCATCGAGCGTCGTTGCCGGGCTCCTTCCGTAGACCAATTTGTATGGAGATATCTGCGTCGTCTCCTGCACCGCCGTGTTGTATGCGAAGGTCACATACGGAAGAATGGCGTCCCACGTCTTGTGTTCGACATCGACGTACATTGACAGCTTGTCGGCGATTGTCTTGTTAAGCCGCTCGGTGAGACCGTTGGTCTGTGGGATGTACGCTGTCGTCTGGCGGTGGTTTGTTTGGCTGTATGCCAAGATCGCTTGAGTTAAGTCGGCAGTGAATGCCGTTCCTCTGTCGGTGATAAGGACCTCCGGGGCGCCGTCACGTAGGACGATATTTTCGACGAAAAACTTGGCTACCTCGGATGCACTGCCTTTTGGCAGAACTTTTGTCTCGGCGTAGCGGGTGAGGTAGTCGGTAGCTACCACGATCCACTTGTTTCCGAAATTCGACGTCGGGAACGGCCCCAGTAGGTCCATACCAATCTGCTGGAAAGGTCGGCAAGGTGAATCAATTGGCTGCAGAAGTCCCGCTGGCCTTGTCGGCGGTGTCTTGCGTCGCTGACAGTCCCGGCATGTTCTCACATAACGAGTGACGTCGATGGTAAGGCGTGGCCAGTCGTACCTTTCTTGTATCCTCGCGAGCGTGCGAGAAACACCGAGGTGCCCTGCCGTCAGATAGTCGTGCAGGGTCTGCAGGAGTTCTGATCGGAGAGCTGAAGGCACCACAAGGAGGTACTGACCTCGAAGCGGTGAAAAGTTTTTCTTTTGTAGAAGACCGTTTCGTAGAAAGAACGACGCAAGTGCGCGCTTGAATACCTTCGGGACTTCGGCGGTCCTGCCTTCGAGGTATTCTATTAGGGCCTTAAGTTCCGGATTGGCCCTCTGTCGTTTAGCAAAGTCGTCGGTAGTTATCGTTGCTAAGAATAGTCGTCACCCGGGTCGTCGGGTAGCGGTTGGTCGACAGGCACATGAGAGAGACAGTCGGCGTCGGAGTGTTTTTGCCGGACTTGTAAATGAGAGTAATGTCATATTCTTGAAGTCTCAGACTCCATCGTGCGAGGCGACCTGAAGGGTCCTTCAAGGTGGCTAGCCAACACAAGGCGTGGTGGTCGCTCACAACTTTGAAGGGCCTGCCGTAGAGGTAGGGGCGAAATTTCAACGTAGACCAGATGATGGCGAGGCACTCCTTTTTTATTGTGGAATAATTTGCTTCTGCTTTGGATAGCGATCGGCTGGCGTAACTAATAACCCTTTCAAGTCCGTCAGCCCTCTGCACAAGAACGGCGCCATGACCTACGCTGCTTGCGTCAGTATGTATTTCTGTCTCGGCGAATTCGTCGAAATGGGCAAGTAATGGAGGCGTCTGGAGGCGATGTTTAAGCTCCTGGAAAGCGTGTTCCTGTTGCGTTTCCCACTTGAACTCCACGTCGGCCTTGGTAAGGTTAGTGAGAGGATCGGCGATGCGGGCGAAGTTTTGACGAACCGCCTATAATAGGCGCACAGGCCCAGAAACCGGCGCACGGCTTTCTTGTCAGTGGGCGGCGGGAAGTCGGCGATGGCGGCTGTTTTCCGTGGATCTGGACGAACTCCAGACTTGCTGATAACGTGCCCCAGAAACAAGAGCTCCTCATACGCAAATCTGCACTTTTCTGGCTTCAGTGTGAGTCCGGAAGTCTTGATGGCTTGAAGTACAGCTTCAAGGTGCCGAAGATGCTCGTCGAAACTCGAGGAAAACACGACGACGTCGTCCAAGTACACAAGGCAAGTCTGCCACTTCAATCCTGCCAGTACTGTATCCATAACGCGTTGAAAAGTTGCAGGCGCTGAGCAAAGGCCGAAGGGCATCACCTTAAACTCGAAGAGGCCGTCCGGTGTTATAAACGCCGTCTTCTCTCGTTCTCTTTCGTCGACTTCGATTTGCCAATAGCCAGTCTTGAGGTCGATTGACGAAAAGTACTTGGCGTTATGGAGCCGATCAAGTGCGTCGTCTATTCGTGGGAGAGGATACACGTCCTTTCTTGTGATTTTGTTCAGGCGGCGATAATCGACGCAGAAACGTAGGGTCCCATCCTTTTTCTTCACTAACACCACGGGGGATGCCCATGGACTCTTGGACGGCTGGATAATGCCATCCCGCAGCATTTCATCAACTTGTCTCTTCATGGCCTCACGTTCTCGCGTCGAAACCCTGTACGGACTCTGACGGAGTGGTCTGGCATTTTCTTCAGTTATGATGCGATGTTTCGTGATTAGGGTCTGCCGAATTTTCGATGACGACGAAAAGCAATCTTCGTATTGCAGGAGCAGGGCCTTGAGCTGTTCTTGCTTATCGTTCGGAAGTCTGGGATTGACGTCGAAAGCTATGGGAGGAGCTTGGTTCCTCTGAGCAGGTTCCGCAGAATCGGCGAGGGCGAAAACACTGGTGGCTTCGACAATTTCTTCGATGTATGCGACCGTTGTTCCTTTGTTCACATGTTTGTACTCATTGCTGAAATTCGTGAGCATAACCGTTCCTTTGCCTCTCCGCAGCTCTGCAATTCCTCTTGCGACGCAGATATTTCGGGTGACCAACAGATGCTGACTGCCTTCAACGACGCCTTTTAAGTCAGGTGATTTAGGAGCGCCGACTGAAATAATGACGCTTGAGTGAGGCGGAATGTTGACTTGTTCTTCCAGCACATTCAAAGCATGGTGTCCTGACGGCGTGCGCGGCGGTAGTGCTTCTTCTGTGGATAACGTTATCGACTTTGTTTTTAGGTTGATGACAGCACCATGGAGGCATAAGAAGTCCATGCCAAGGATGACATCTCTCGAGCAACGCTGTAGGACTACGAAGTCTGTAGGATAAATACGGCCGTTAACGGTGACTCTCGCTGTGCAGATTCCTGCAGGCGTTACGAGATGACCTCCGGCTGTGCGGATTTCAGGGCCTTTCCAAGCTGTCCTAACTTTCTTTAACTTCGCGGCGAACGACCCACTGGTGACAGAGTAGTCGGCTCCAGTATCGACGAGAGCGGTCACACTGTGGCCTCGATAAGAACGTCGAGGTCGCTAGTTCGCCGTCTCGCATTACAGTTAGGGCGTGGCGTCGGGTCACAGCTGCGTCGGCTTGTTCCGCTGCTTCCATGTTGCGTCGTTAAGCCACCTTAGGTAAGTGAGCTTTCGCCGTCAGGGCTTTGCCTGTTTGGCGTTGTGTTCGGAAAGCTCCGTCGCGGCGTCGTCGTCGTCGGAGGATCTTCGGTAGTTCGTCGCACAGCAACCGCACCTCCACCGGTTGCTGCCCTTAGTTTCCCGGATACGGGCTAGGAGACCGGCCCCGCGTTGGGCCAGAGAACTGCCGGTGGTGCGGTGACGTGCGGCGGCTGGGCGACGGCGAACGCGAAGGGCTTCGTGGTGTCCACCGAGTTCCTGTCACGTAGTCGGCGATGTCACGTGGTCTTTCTCCTGGCTGTGGACGCGGTGCATTGACAGCGAAGCCACGCAGTCCCATCTGTCGGTACTGGCAACGGCGGTATGTGTGTCCGGCCTCGCCGCAGTGGTAGCACAGCGGTCGATGGTCAGGGGTGCGCCAGACGTCAGTCTTTCTCGGTGCACTGCGCTGGGCTTCTGGCGAACGGTATGACGTCGGTGGGGGTGGTGTTGGCGGTGGCGTCTGTTGACGGAAGTGCGATGGGGCGGCGTTTTGGCGTGGACGGGGAGAAGCGTTGTGGCGCAGTGCAGCGGCGTAGGTCATAGCTTCCGTCTCGGGCAGCGGTGCGTGGGGAATTTGAAGCGATTGCCGAACTTCTTCTCGCACAATGTCGGCGATTGAATCCACTTGAGGCTGTTCGAAAGCAACAGCTTGCGCAGCTCTTCCCGCACGATCGCTGGAATTGTTTCACGCAGGTCTCCGGAGTTACTGGCTTGAGCAGCAGCGCAGTCTGCAGTCAGGCGACGATTATACTGTCTGGTGCGCATGTCCAGGGTTTTTTCGATAGTGGTCGCTTCGGCTACAAATTATTGGACAGTTTTCGGTGGGTTTCTCATCAGTCCCGCGAAGAGCTCCTGTTTGAGCCCTCGCATGAGGAAACGAACTTTTTTCTCCTCAGGCATGTCTGGGTCAGCGTGACGGAATAGTCGGGTCATTTCTTCTGTGAAAATGGCGACATTTTCATTTGGTAGCTGAACCCGGGTCTCTAATAAAGCAGCGGCCCTCTCTTTGCGAGCGACGCTCGCGAACGTTTGCAGGAATGCGCCGCAGAAAACATCCCACGTTCGGAGCGTGGACTCCCGATTTTCGAGCCAAGTCCTTGCGGTATCTTCCAAATAGAAGAACACACGACGCAGCTTTTCGTCATGGTCCCAGTGGTTGAGGGCGGCCACACGGTCGTATGTTTCTAGCCAGGACTCCGGGTCTTCGAACGATGACCCATGGAAAATTGGTGGTTCCCTGGGTTGATGCATGACCATCGTGGGCTGGGATGCTGCGGTTGTCATTGTCGCTACAGTCGTGGTCATGTCCTTGGTGTTCCGCGCATTATCTTGTAGAAGCCCGTACTCCGGTGGTAGCCCTTGCTGTCGGCGGCTTGTTCGCTGCTCCTGGTTGGCGTCGGTGTCTTCTCCGCGACGTGGGCTGGGTTCACGGCTTGACGGGGGCGTCCGGTACATGAACGAAGCAGCACCTCCACCAGATGTCACGGTGTCGTGACGTGGCCGAAGACAGGAGACTTCGTGTTGGGATTTAACTGTTTATTTGGGCGAACCTGTGCCCGATAAACGTGAAGTCCAATTACAGCAGCAGTCTTGCACAGATAGCAGTCTCGGACTGATAGCGGCGAACGGAGCGTCGGCCTTCGATCAACAACTGACAAGCGGCGAAGCGCGTCGGCCTTTATACTCTTGCCGTCGAATGTTCTAGCGTTATCGCTGGCGGTGGCGTAGATTCCAGAACAATCTGTACCGTTCGCACAGTGGGCGTGATCTTATCGAAATGATCTACTACAGTCCGGAACCTTCTCGAAAACTGCAGGCGCGGTTTGCGCTGAGAATTGTGTGGTGTTTTGGGACGATAACAAAAACTTGGGAAATGGAACGTGGCAATATTTTGAGAAATATGTGTGACCGATCTCGCACCACCTTCTCATCGCCTAATTTTCTTCAATCCTAAGCCATTGTCTTTGTTTCCTTATCTTTTCTTTGTTTAGTCAAGTTCCGCGTTCTGTTTCTGTCAGACTTGCGCACATGAAGGTGTTAAAGACATCAAATCGCCCATCATAGTACACTGTAGCTCATTACACGGAACCCGAAACGGCAGCTTGATATTTTGTAAGTGTTTAGGCAAGATCATTCACCTCGAGTTCATGGTATATACTAGTTCACTGTATTCATGGCACTGCGGCCCAACGCTCGCTAAACATTTCTAAAACCACGGAGGTTACGCCCAATGAGTATAACGTAGCAACCCTTTCTTGTCAGATAGTGCTTAATGTACATGCCAATAGCTGCTAATTGGGAATGAGAGACAGGAGAATTCGGCTTTTAGTTAACGCGCACGCTGCGAATTGTTTATTGTTCAACAACGCACAGGAGAAATCTCCCGCCGGCACCACCTTCCAGGTCAAAGCGTAAGACGTGTTACGTACTACGACGAGGGACGAACGGGTGCTGCTATAAGGAGCTTCGCCCCTAAAAATGCTGAGGAGGGCCCAGGATCGGCGGTATTGGAATCATTCTATATCTCGCATTGTTTCGCGTAGCTGCGTGATCGGTTCTGCTTTTACCAAGCGACCACGTCACTGTGAAGTGATGTTGTGACGACAATGTCACAACTGACGCCACGAATTTGGAGTATCTCTGGTTTCGCAACGAACTCGCATAAACTTGCTCACGTCACACTCAGGTCACGTATCCGACTTCACACCCCCATTCATTATGTCACAATTCTAGAATAACTAGGAAAAGATATCTTAAGCACACATACGACAGGACACAGCACTGGATATTCGTTTGGCTTGTGGTAACTTTATTGAATATTCCTGAAGTATTTTGGGTAACCAACAGAAGCTTTTTTTTAATTCGAAACACGCACAGTCTTCACAGCAGGAGCTTGTAATTACAGCTCATGGATCTTCATGCGCGGATATAAGCACTCCATCATTTGTCACAACACACAAATGCAGCCGTTTTGGGTTCGTCTGAGCAACGCTTCGCTAAGCCTGCTGCAATGAACATGGCTATGTATCAGAACGGCAATAACTGGAGTATCGACCAAATTCTCGTTGTCCGGCGCGGTGGAGCAGTGGTTGATGTGCTCGGCTGCGGAACCGAAGAGTGTGGATTCGGTCCTAGCTAGCCGTGGAGATTGCATTTCAATAGAGGCGATATGGTAGAGCCCCGTGTCTGGGCGACGTCCGTGCATGTCAAGAACACAAGATCGTTCAACTTTCCGGAGCCCTCAACTCCTCTCATAATCATATTGTGGTTTGGGGAAGTATATAGAATACCGGATAGTATTAAAAATTTTCTGCAGTGAACTTTTAGGTGCTTGGGGTGACGTTTCTTCCCGTGATTTCCCAATACCAAGCAATATTGTTCCCTACATCTCTCGAATACCGCCGTTTGTCACTAGCCGAGAAACCGGCTTGTCACACGTGCGGTTTCAAGCTATGTCTGCGTCATTTTTAGAAAGTAAAAGGGCAATTGTTGCTTATGCACTGGTTTTCCCGCAGTTGTTGCTTATGCACTGGTTTTCCCGCAGTTCTTGAAAGAAAATTAGAGCTATGAAACTCTCTGATGCATTGCTATGCGAAGGCTTGCTGGGCGCGTCACATAATGTAAAAGGCAAGTGTAAAAAAAAATTGCCCGCAGCTTCCCTCGGGGGAACATTGAGGAGGATGCGGAGCATATAATTGGTTAACGGGGTGTTAAAGTGCGACTTACTTGGGTCGATGGCTAAATTGGTTAACGTGGTTGTGAAATGGGGTGTTAAATTGCGACTTACTTGGGTCGATGGCTAAATTGGTTAACGTGGTTGAAGGAGGGGGTGTTAAATGAGTGAACACGTACACACGTATGCGAAAGGACGGCGCTGGTCGAAGGGACGTCGATCATTGTGTTTGTGGATTCGTTGGAATTCATTTCACCGCGACCTTGGACGTCGACGCGCCGTACAAACCAAACGACGAGCGGCAACTGAGCGAGCGAGCGCCGACCTTGAGTATATATACAGCGCGACGGCGCATGCACTGTCAGCTGTTGAATGTTCTCGAAGGAGAAGCGCGCGCCCCGCCGCGGTGGTCTAGTGGCTAAGGTACTCGGCTGCTGACCCGCAGGGCGCGGGTTCGAATCCCGGCTGCGGCGGCTGCATTTCCGATGAAGGCGGAAATGTTGTAGGCCCGTGTGCTCAGATTTGGGTGCACGTTAAAGATCCCCAGGTGGTCTAAATTTCCGGAGCCCTCCACTACGGCGTCTCTCATAATCATATAGTGGTTTTGGGACGTTAAACCCCACATATCAATCAATCAAATCAAGGAGAAGCGCGCGCGCGGCACAGATGGCGACGGCGCGACGGCGCATGCGCTGTCAGCTGTCGAATGTTCTCGAAGGAGAAGCGCGCGCGGCACAGATGGTGGGCGACGGCGCGACGGCGCATGCGCGCGCGTCAGCTGTCGAATGTTCGAGAAGCGGCGCGGACGGCGCGGACGGCGCACTACAAGGCGCGAGTATAAGATGCTTCCGCATCTAAAAGAACATGAAAATGAATTCCATGCGCAAATGGCGCACAAAATGTCCGCCCGCTTGTTCGATAAGAGAACTATTCCTTTGAAAAACGAACGCTCCAGTACGCAGGCAAGAATGAATGTTGAATCACGTGATTAAGGCAGACACGTACAAGCTTTTGTTTTTTAAAGCAGGCGAGTGATTTGACCCTTAATTCACCAGCAAAGAGTACACATAAGCCCGACAGTGAACCTACTGGGTGATCCATGACCTCTTCGATTGGTTCTAATCCGTTTTCGGAGGAGGAATGGGCTTACAGGGTGTCTTGCCCATGTGCGACGAATTGATGACGTTTAAGAGCGTAAGTTTTCATGAATGAAAGACCACATACGTAGCACTTCGATGGTTCGTCTATAGTGCATGCAGTCGTTCATGTCTACGACGAGATGACGGCACTGCGAAGGATCTAGCGCATATGGCGCATTTGTAGGGTCTCTCGCCTGAATGAGTGCGCAGATGGTAGGTGAGACTGAGTTTTCGCGTAAACGTTTTGTCGCATATGCCGCAAGTGTGGGGTTTCTCACCGGAATGAACGCGGAGATGCGTATCGCGATGCGACTTTCGCGCAAATACTTTGCGACACACGCCGCATTGCTTGGGGTTTTCGCCCATATGGAGACGCAGATGTTGCGTAAGGTTTCCCGCCCATCTGAACGACGTATAGCATATCTCGCATTGGTAGAGTCCTGGACCCTGGTGGCTTCTTGCGGTGATTGGCTCCGCCACGGACACCGTCATTGGACCGTTTTCATTGCGTGGAACTTGCAGTACCCCTGCGAGTAACCGAACAACGCAATGTATTAGACGCATACATTGTTCTTTTTTTATAGGTATAACAATTATATTGACACTGTCGCGGATGTTTCTGTCATCACCTTCGGTGGGATTTTATGTATTAAGTCTGAGCTGACCACACCACCCCGTGCGTTGTATGCTCTGCCCGGATGTAAGAACTCCCCAACCCCTCTTTGCCTTACCTCGTACAACACAGTACAGTAACTTGCTATCTAATTCACTGATTTGTTCTTTTGCGAATCTGTTCAAGATTAGGAACTTGGCGAACAGACAGCTCCAATGGGGATTTTTTTTTTGGGGGGGAGGAGATGGCACGTGAAGCCATACTTGAGCAGTGGAAGACGTTAAAATGGACCAAAGCTCGTCTACACAGCTATAGCTTGGACCCGTTTATAACTAAACTCTGCCTTCAGTCAGTTTATCTGGAGCTTAGGAGGCGCTCATGCGACTCTTGTGGCCTAGTGTGGTGTTGAGCAATGCCTCTTTATCTGTGATTGAAATGGCCAACGAATAAATTGCGATAACTTAAGCTACTCAAAAAGGATTGGTCCACCACTCGATGAGTGTCCCCGGCTCGTCGCGCTGAGAAGAGTACGTTGTATTATGTTAAAGGGGCTTGATGATGACTTTTTTTTTTGAAAAATAAGGCCCTGGGAAAATCGTCGAGTCCGTCCTTAGCTTTAAAGGCATTGATAACGTTTTTGCGCTTTTTAAGGATGACCCGGCTTAGAGATTAGTTTCAAACAGTGCGATGATCTATCTTGTTTTTGTTTCCTTTCTTGTTTTCTAGGATGCTTGCGGAAGCCTGACAGTCTAATAAATAGCTAACCTCACTGCCTGTCAGCCTGTTCCTTCTCTTATACATACTTAAAGTTTGTGCTAACTTTGGGAATTGGCATTCATCGATCAGTTTCAATGTTTAACAACAACAGAAGAGTGCTGGATACGGTTTTTCGCATGCTAAATGCCGAGAAAAAAAACGTGGCCGATCCTATATATAGGAATCGGTATAAAACGAAATAGAAACGTGTCTTTACAGATGTAGTTGAGCGTTTATAGTCCATTGTTTCAGCAAAAGCAACAAATTACAAAGTCATGTTAGGAACGGCAAGCAGCTTGAAACTTGCAGCGCACACCTCAACCAGACAGCACGCATGAAATTAACACACACCGTAGAAGCGCGCACTAACAACTGTCAATGCTAGACACTGAAAGCACGCTGTTCAAACAGAAAGGAAGAAGCACGAAACGAGTCCACAAAATTCACAAGACAAGTGCGAACAACGGTCACAATTCCTACTTCTTCGTGTGTGAGCAGCGGGCTCCTTCCGTAAACGCGGCCGCGGCAGCGTGCGAATCGACCTTCGTCCTCTCCTGAATTACGAGTCTGATAAGCGCGCGCGGGAGAGACCACGCTACGCACCGTGGAGACGATGACCTTTAGAGCGGGCCCAGCACGAACCTGTCGCGCCATCTCGCCACAGATAACAAAAACGCGCTAAAGTTTCGAAACACTCAGCACTGATTGATTGATATGTAAAGTTTAACGTCCCAAAGTGACCATACGATAATGACAAACGCCATACTGGAGGGCTCCGGAAATTTCGACCACCTGAAGTTCTTTGACGTGCACCCGAATCTGAGCACACGGGCCTGCAGCGTTTTCGCCTCCGTCGATATTGCAGCCGCCGATGCCGGCGGTATTCGATCTCGCGACCTGCATGCCTGTCCGCAGCCGAGTATCTTAGCGACTAGACCGCCGCGTTGAGGCGAAGCTCTGGGGACGGCCGAATGATTCATGGTCTATATAAATGGCTTGCTGTTAGCCTACCGTATCACGTACGCTCTGTGACGTAGTGGTTAGCGTTGCACGCTGAAAATTGAGAGGTTGCTGGTTTGATTCCGCGTGACAGGTGCTTTTCTTCTGTTTTAAATGCGAAGAATTTCTTGCAAAACATCGGCGACTTTGAGCGCTTCGGTCCGTCCGTCCGTCTGTCCATCCATCCATCCGTCCATTCATTCATCCATCCGCTTACTTTGCCCGGAATAGAGAATAAGGGGTGGACGCTCGATCGCGCGCCCTTATCTTGCAGTGGGGAAGATCGTACGTCTTGGCTAGCCTTAGGGTGTCGCCGGGACGATTCTGTTGTAGTTATCGGGCGCACAAAGGTCACTGCAATCGTTGCACTGTCTCCATTTGCGAAAACTGCGTGCTCATCAGACGCAGCGAAGTAACAACTGAGACGCTCATTCACGTTCATCTGTACCTGTGAGTATGCTTCGAGCGTCCTTTGTGCGTGAGAAACGTGGGACACGTTTTGATCTACTTGCCATTCTGCGCGTGACTTTCCAATTTCTTGCTATTGCGTTCATTGCTTCGCCTTTGTGGCAAAGCTGTGACATTATTTACAACGTCACCTCCAAGATGGAAGTATATCAGCGGAGTCGGGGTGAACCCCCGCAATAAAACACTTTCGTGCTAAAATTTTCTCAAGATCCAATAAAGTGATTTGTTTTCGTGTCTGTCTCTTTCTGATCACTCGTGTAGCCGTTTCTTGTCTTCATTTATTAGTAATGCGTGCATGCATGCTACTGAAAAAATTGGCCCTGTATCTGCATGTTACACTGCAAATGTCGTCGAAAGATGATAGTCTTGCGTGTGGAGAGAGTGAACAATTAATTTGGTGTTCTGCTCAAGAAAATCCGTGAATGTGATTCTGGAGGCGCTGCGTTAGAGTGCCTCGAGTGTGCAGTGGAGGCGAACGAGCGCATCAAGTCACGTCACACGTGACACATGAGCGCTATCTGGCAGTTATCCTGGAAAACGAAGCGCTCGGCGTGCACGCTCGTCTCTTAGGTGATAAGGTGTAGAACGCAAGGCGACGGGTAGGTGCCACCACCGTGTCGCATTAGCAAAGTGCTTGGAAACACTTGCCTTTTGTGCAAGCCTTGCATGGTCAGTGCAGCGTGATAAACGCTACGGTCCTTAGAATTATTTATGTATGCCTTTTTCTAGTGAAAAGACACGCATACAAAATATTGACATGTTGTTATGGTGCCTAAGATATGCGCAATAATTGTTTTTTAATTGACAATCGCACAAGTATTAACGCTGAATCTTGAGCAATATTGGTCGGCGCTGTGGATGTGGTCGGTCGTTAGGAGCATCGTTTGGTCACTTTGGTGCCGTTTAGAGCACCGTTAGGAGTGGACAGACAAATGTACAGACAGGCAGACCGACAGACCAAAATTGTTGCGTCTAAAGCTCCCAAGAAAGACTATTGTCTTTAAAAGCAGGTAAACAATTAGTAAATACATGTATTTACTAGTTCCGAGCAGATTTTTTATAACGCTCACGAACATAGTATTTTACTATCTTAACAATTCTTCGCTTGAAAGTAGGTGGTAATTGTGCTAAAATTTGTCGTTCTTGATCAGGAAGGCTGTATTCGTGTTGTAAGCGGGTGACGTACTTTGCTACCTAGGTTGCGAGATGCCTAGTTGATGCCGTCGTATGTTATATAGTAACTGTGACGGCCTTACGCAAAATTTAGGAGGACTTTACATTTCCTGAACACGTTGAAAGAACAATTTGGTGCTGCGTTAAGTGGTCCTGTCGAGACATCACAATCGGGCGAATGCTATGGGCGTTCGTACGCGGAACGTCAGAGGCACTAGAATTATCGTGTGCACTGGCGCGGGAGCGAGATAGTCACGTGGTATAGTTTTGTACTTCGCAGGCATTTGTAGTTAGGAGAAAATGAATAGTATAACCGATATAAGGCTCAAAACTGTCTAATCAGACGTTTTGCAAACCGATGAAAAACTTTCGCATAGAAATTCCTGGCCCATCTTCATTGCTTAAAAAGTTAGTTAGTGAAAGTGGTGTAGTTAGGTAATTGATCGGAACAAAAAGATAGTCTGGCTCACTCTAGGCAACAGTCAGCAACATGCATTTGTTCGCGTCGTCATTTTTAATCTCTGCCGAAAGATGAGTGGGGCACCCTGTAGATATGTATATTCACCGAAACCTCGTTTTGCTGAATTCATTTCTTCCCGCTCTTGAAAGCACCGTTGAACCTATGATATCCCAAGCTTCAAAAAAAAAAAAACTTGTTACTTTAAATCTTCCTAGCTAGGATGTTATTCATTTCGGCGCATCCAAAATGATACAGAGTATTCCCATGTTAAGTGTTGCTTTCTTCATAAGGCAAGATGTCCTCATCCTGTGCTTGTGTCTCTCCGCACAAAAATCGAAAGCGGATCAAAGCCTCCGCACACATACCTTGAGAAGAAGCTGCGCCTTCCTCCGGTTGTGGTTGGACATTATTCGCGCCACCTCGGGCCCTTCAGGCAAACAAAAGCCAAAAATATCCAGAGAGGGTATTTAAAGCAATTGAAAAAAAAAATCGAGAGTACAGCAGGCACGGCTAATATGCGCAGTTTTTTCTGCATGTGAGGGTGGCTTTTTGATTTCATTTTCGGCATTTTGCATACAAGTACACATGACAGTGGGGAAGATTTACACATATACCGGTTGCAGGAAACTTCAATGGCTTGAGTATACTTTGAAAACAAGAAATAAACATTACTGAAGTATTTATTTGAGATTTCGATAGTGGACTCGTATTCATAAGGGTGTCTTGTCCACCAGTTCGAATCCATTTACATATTCTCGAGTGATGAGAACTCAGAAATATTGACCGTTTTATATTTGCATCCATGGACATAATTCTTAACATACAGAGAAAAAAAAGATAATGATAATGCCTCTGATATCCTGACCTTTGGCACTTTGTCTCCACAAACATTATTTCTTACTCTGGGAATTAAAAATAAGATCATCGGATCCTTTGCACACGTCTCATATCGACGGACCATGAAATATTCGGATACCCTTCTTCGCGTGCCTAAATAACTGTGCCCTTTGCACACACAGATCAACATTAAGGACAAAACGGAATGTGGTGCGAGCATGTGTGGCACTTCAATATGCGCTCCACTCTAAGCGTAAGATACTTGAGCGCATTGTTAACTATAGCATTCAGCGCTACATAAAAATTGGGACTTACCCCGCACTGTTCATCAAGGGGACGTATTCGTTGTTTATTTCCAGTCCTCTCACCGTGGCTTCGATGGCGGCCATCAAGTCGTCCGGAATATCAGCCTCTACGTTTTGGTACATGGGTACGTACTCTGACAACAACAGCAACAAAAGAAAACAACAAAAAAGCGTGTTGATTTCCGTGCTGTGATTCGCCTCCGGCATTTTTGGTGATGCTAAGTAACATTTAATGGTCAGCGAGTTATGCAGGAAGTCCCCGATTCACCATTAAGGATTCGTGTCGAATGTACGTAATTATTGATATTTATCGATGAGCTTACGGATAATACAGGAAATAGAACCGTTATCACACGTCTACAAAATGAGTGGAGCTCTGTCAGACTGATTCAAGAAATATAGTTAGCACTTGTAGTGTTCATTCAGATACAAACTGTTCAAAAAGCACAAAAGTTTTTAGGGGACACTAAAGCTTCGCTCTTGTGCGTTGAACGCGACAGCGACATTCTATTGTGAGTGCGTACTTCGAACACTTTGTGCATGAAACCTTTTTGAATTTGCTTTGCACCCTCTACGTAGCCTTAAGGGAATACGCACAGTAGCGTGTGTGCCTTTTGTAGTGGGGTACAAACGTTCAACCAAGGAGCCATTATGGTAATCACATACCCTGATGCTCGTTGGGTATGGACGCTTGTACCACGAATTATTACTGCAATGTTCCATGTTGCATTGTGAAGCATGCATACCGGACGCGTTTGTTTGTGAATCATAAAAGCTACTTTTACTGCATTTCCAAGCAGAGGAGGAAGTTCTTTTGGCAGTTTTTGCAAACATGCAAATGGAGTGCTATATGAAAAGTTTTTTTTTCTTCTCGTGGGTATGCACAGCTTCTGGAAGACACGAATGCAAGACCGCAATGCAGAGCCCACCACCTCTTAATGCACGCACTTCATTCAAATGGCTATTCACCTCAAAAACATTTACGACGAGCTAGACTTTAGACAGGACTGGTCCTGTCTAAAGTCTAGAGAACTGTTTGACCTCATCCCTTTCTTGTTTGCATAACACGAGGGGAAAAACTCTCGATGTGAAGAACTCACGCTGTGTTAGCGATTGAGAGTTTATGAGTAACGCCTGAACGCTTATTGTCGCCATTTGATTGTACTTTTGTTTGTTTGATTTTGTCGTTACTACGTAAATACTTTGTTAAATACCATAAAAAAATGTGGCCGTGTGGTAGAACATCCGCTTGCAACGCAAGCGACCCGGTTTTGATCCCCACTTGGACCCAAACAACCCTAGTTCGGTGCCCACTCTGCCGCAGAATTTTTTTTATTTGCATCGTTCTTGATTTTTCGGTCCCGCAATAAAGAATTTTTTGCTCACAAGCAACGAAGCCGACGGCGGAATTTCTGCGAAACGACCTTAACGCTGTCGCGTTAAAAAATATTTCTCGACCGGACTCTCACCGAGACTCAGGCTCACCAAAATTTTGCCCAAGTGGACTCAAGATCACAAATATATTACTAAGCTGGACTCTGTCACGCCCGTTTTAACGGCACCACCCGAGTGAGAGTGAGTTTTAACGTGTCGATTCATAAATGAATTAGCCGAGCCGGCTAATTACTTTTATACTGTTTCGTGCTTAAGCCTCAAACCTGCAAAAAAAAAAACGTAGACTGAATGTGCCCTGTTAAATACATTAATAAGAACTTCCTCAATCGTGAGCAAGAGGGAGTGTATGTCTCAGTTGTACTTGTCGCCGAGCAGCGTTTAACACATACAGTAGGAATCTCGACAATAGGAAAAAAATGTACCGTAGGTGGCACTGTGTTCAAGTCCTGCTGTGCCAGATGGAACACTGTGGATTAAAAAAGAAAAAAAAAACATTGTTGTAAGTTTTTGCGCGGCACTACAAGCGAAGACCATGCGTACGATTATCAAAAAGCTTTTTGTGGCTGTGGAGAGCAGCAATATATATGTATATATATATATATATATATATATATATATATATATATATATGTGTGTGTGTGTGTGTGTGTGTGTGTGTGTGTGTTTTAGTATATCTGTTGGGGCATCTTTTAATTCATATGTAAAATTTAACTTCACAAAACCATCATATGATAGTCAGAGACGCCGTAGTGGAGTGCTCCGTAGATTGCGACCACCTGGGGTTCTTTAACGTGCACGAAAATCTGAGCACACGGATCTACACAGCATTCTAGCCTCCATAGAAAATCTAGCCGCCGCAGCCGGGATTCGATCCTGCGACCTGCGGGTCAGCAATTGCCTTTGCTTAGTATCTTGAAACTTGTATTACGATTAACACAAATAAAAAAAGCAACAACACTGCAGAACCATCACTAATAAGTAATCATGCCTTTGCAGAACTCGCGGAAACATGCGTTAGTGGTAGTTCTTGCGTGAACGAGCCGTTTTTTTTTTTTGTATCGCGTCATTGAAATGAGATATATTGCTCTTGAACAATATTCGCTTCTTTTGGAGTCAGTGGTGTGCTCGTTTTTTTTTCTTTTCGTCCTCATCATGCCAACTATGTCATGACGTGAGTCATAACGAGGATTTCGTAACACATTAAGCAATGAATAGGACAGGTCATATTGCATACGATACGCACAAAATAAATTATGACAGCGTGTCACGACGCGAGCACAAGAGAACGCACAAGACAAGACAAAGGCGTTTGTCAAACCCCACAATTTCATCATCATCATCATCCACTAACTGCCTCAGGAAACAACACTGCTAAGCATGAGCCGCAGGAACACTTAGCTTATTGGTGTGCATGACTTGGGGCACGTGTGAGAAGGCGCGTATAATGTGACATCTTCGTGTCAACACTGACATTGGCCGTCCCGATTTGGCCGTGAGTAGGAAGAGTAAGTATAGACAGTCCGGGCTTCTTTCAGTGCTAACGTTCCCAGACACTTCTACCAATCTGATTTCACTGTGGCGTATCCCGCCCGAAACGCGCATCGCAGCAACTATGGCCAGCAACAGACGAGCGCGAGGCAGCGGTTCAACATTGCCCGCTGAGCGCAGACAAAGTACCTCGAATAAACTGACTGCCAGAGATGCGTTCGAGCTCGCCTCTTGGTTACGCTGTTCTACTCATCTACTCGCCTCGGTTCGTCCTCCGGTGTGGACGAAGGCTGCTCGATGTCTGTGCAGCTTTTACTGGCTTCCCAGTAACGTCTGATGAATGTCGGGTTCAGAACACCAGTGCTTCCGTTATCGTAAGCGTCTGTGTAGTAAAACATATTTGTTTTACAACCATTGAGTGGCATCACCACAAAGAACTAAAAACATTGCATCGTAAAAAATCGTGGAAAAAAGGATAAGACATTACTTTAGGTCAGGGGTCTTGCCACCAGCGGCCCCCGTAGTGCTGTTATGTGGGCCCATGCGCCAAGTCACACCCTCTCGCCCAGTTCTTCCCATCTAGGCTGTCAAGTTTCTATCTCGGCTGTAACTTCATTTACCAATTGTAAGGAATGATTTTAGTTAAACATAACATCTATTGCAGTTCTGTACATTCTTGTGAATTCGCGAATTTTTTTTTCTCGTTGTCTCCAAGCTATCGCCTCACTTCATTGTCTACAATTTTTTTTTATCTGACCGCCGTCATGTCAGACCCTGTGTACAACTCGATCATCTGATTCAAACGTTTGCCGGCCCCTGCTACAGAGGAACCAGTAAGCCGTGCTCCCGGCACAACTTTTCACGCGCTAACATAGTCAATGCTAGAACTAGCAAACTTCATCGACAAAAAAGACGAACGTCACTTGTAGCAACTTCTGTGGATTCTGCATTGCAATGGGAAAGCAGGCTGTGAAGGAAAGTTTCGAGAGGAGAGGCCCACTGTATGCAGACACGTCATTCAAGTAGTTTCGATTGGCTACACGCACCTTTTGTTTATAGATTTTGCGATAAAATGCGGAAGGGAAAGGCACTTACCGAAAGACGAGGGCAGATGGTCGACGCGGTAATACTCCATATTCGGTTCTAAGTTCCAAGTGGTCCCAGAAGTCCTACAGGTACAAGACGTTTTGGTCACATGATGTGTAGAGACACTGATCGCGCAAGTACACGAAGTGTTTACGTCAAAACACCATAGTATGAGCAAGACGGCGCCCTGTACCGCCATAAGCAAGGTTATAGAAAAACAAAGTGGCAATAACGTATCATACTGCAACGATTCGTGCGTAACATGGACACACCATGCGCCACTTATTCAAACATAAATTTGTAAACATCACCCGAAGACGAGCAGTCGCGTTAAAAGCCTCTGGAGCACTGTCAGAAGATTATTGTGTTTTATCGCTGGGCGTACACTTCACGACATTAAGTATAAAGCAGTATAACTTTTTTGCTTGTATTTCCTTCTGGAGTTAGTTCACATGCAGTACACAAGCTTTCAGCGCTACTTGGAAGTCGTGAATAAGAAATTAGGCAGTTGCCAGTTTTCGGTACACACCAGCAAATCAGATAGTTTTTGTGAAAACACACACACGCGCACGGATCACAAGTTTTATGTGCCATTTTGCTCGTGTAAGATGAATGACGAACGGTTGCTTGTAGAACACGACACGTGTGACAAAATATTTTTTAAGGCTACAAGTACACTGTACACACATTTCGCTACAGAGATTTTGTGTGGCGCACCGAAGCGTCTTGCGTACGAAAACTTTTGCGTCCCATTATATTGGCTCCATGGTTACGGTTGGAGGTAATTACACCATTTCCCTCTAAAGGGAACCAAATTAAGTGTAATGACAAAGCAGCGGGGAGATGGTGAACGGCACCCACAGCAACTAGTCTACGTCGCCTTAAGCAGGTGTACCACCATCCAGAGCTTCTACCTGACTAACGAAGCCGGTAACTATCGCTTAATACCAGTGATCGCTTCCCCGAACGCTGCCTATGATCATGGCTATAGGACTGCTAGACAGCTTTTTTCAACGCAAACGCCTGAGCGTGATTCCATGCTGGCTGATGTAGACGTGCTTTATCTCACGGAAACGTAGACTGCCGGAAGACCAGCGATGAACGGCTAAAAACAAAGACGACCTGCTCTCTCTCACGGACACGAAAGAGAGGGAGGAAAGGTTCGAGCATGTGCAGTGGGGAAGTGGACGAGTGAGGGAAGGATGGACACTGCCTCTAGCAAAAAGCTGCTTCGCATGTAAAAATATCGCAAGGACATACGTGAACAAGCGGCATGCTTTGGTGCCCCGGCATTAAAACTGCTTAAAACTGCTTATGTTAAAATGCTTAATGTATTATTCATGATCAGTAGTTAATAATTGGTGAATTGACTCTCCGAAGGGTCTGTATAGGTGGCGCCCCCATTAGTGAAAGAAGTGAAGTTCAATGCGGTGACCCGCAGCTGGCGTTCCGTTGAACAGCCGCGCAAACAAGCGATGTGATAGGAGCATGAACGAGGCACCTTAGCAACGCCCTCTACGACCTGTAGGAAGAAATTTATTCGAAAACCTTCCTTTCCCATTTTACTATAGCTCTCGGAGAGTGGTGATGTGTGTTTGCTTTAAGTGTAGGCTCTTTCACCCTTAGTTTTTAGGGAGGAGTTGTAGAGGAGGCATGTGAAGAAATATTGAATCCTTGCCATACACAGCTTGGCTGTAAACATAAGTCCTCAAAAGCTGCAAATTTCCACGATGTACGTAACGATCTACCTTTAGAACGGTAGTTAACCACCGTGGAAGCAATAGCTTCCGCGGCACACCAATTCTGACACTCTTGTTTTCAAACCCTTATTATTTGTAGTGTCTCCAAAGATACTACCGCTGACAAATATGCGGGCACACAAACACTCCATGCGCACCAATGTTGGTAGTTCATAGTCTCTCATCGTCAATGTCTCGCTTTTGAGTGCAACGTTTTTTTTTTGCCACCTCAATGGTGTGGTAATTCCTTGAAAAGGCTTACCTCGCGATGTTTCCTGAAATGTCTGGTCCTGGCATTCGGAAATTCTGGCTTGTGCTTGGCAGTCTGAAGAAGGCGATGGTGTTGTCCGTTGGGATAGAGAAATCGGTGGTTCCGCATTGTAACTGATCTACGTGCCCTAAAAACAGAAGTGTTGTTCAAGCACACTGTGACAACACCTTAGCGAAACATAAGTCCCTTTTCAAAAGCAAAAAAAAAGGCTTGAAGCAGAGAGTTTGAAGCAGAGGCTTGAAGCAGTGCTTCAAGCAGTGCTTGAAGCAGAGCAGACTGTCTAGAACTTCCGAATGTTTGCTTGCACTTGCGATCTGGAAGTTTGAGCTGAATTGCTTAACGGAAAGATGACATCCCCGTCGCCATCTGAAAATCTTCTTTGTGTATTTTTTCGCACAAATAATAACTAGAGGTACGCAGCTCTTCCAATATTTTATTCTTTATCTTCCGAACCCAGCTAAAGATATCAAAATACCTTTTTTACGCATTTTGTCTCTTTCATAAAAACTTGGCTTCGTCACTTGTTGCTGTGACACGTGCGATTATGACTCCTGTGCATGTACTTAAGAGTGCGAGCTCGAGTCCTGAACACCCCCTTTTAGTTTATGAAAGACAACATGGTCCAATTTGGGGTCATTAAAATATGGGTCATTCACACTTATGCCTAATAGCGCCAGGACTATAGACCTGAACATCCCCACCGAATACCCAAAAGGCAGCGTGACCCCATATCTAGACATTCAAAAGCTCAAGATGTGTTTTCAACATGCGCATTCCGTAGGGGAAGATAAGCTAGTCCTGGGATTTGTCGCGCCACTAGGAAACCTAAGTTTGGTCAAATTCGTCGCTTACATACCGTAAGAAGAAGCTGCGACGTCAGAAGCCTTGTGTTGGAAAGTCGGCATAATATCTTCGTAACTGCATTACAAAGCAGGGAAAGGTATCAGGCCGCATGCTTTCATTGGTGGCAAAAGCATGACATGACATCACAACACGCATCCGGGTATCACCCGTGCGCTGTATTATTCTTATTACACAGCGTGAACAGCGATGAGTGGCTGCTTAGGGTATTCATTATCTGCGAGACCAAAGCAGCAACACCAACACCCCCTCCCACTTGCACGGCTTTCGTGCGATGGAGACGAGTGGGGCGTTTCGTATCCGGTTGATCTGATACCGTCTGTATATGCTCCTTTTATCCAACTGTATGTAAGAGAACACACCCATCCATTGATGAAGCAAATGAACACGTCAATATTTAGTGACAGCATGTAGCTTGTTTACAAACAAAGTATATGCTTTTTTAAGAAAGTGTTCTTCTTGAACGAAGCATGTATTTTGTTTGTGAATGAGCAAGTCCACTGAAAATAAGCCAGTGGCAAATGGTGTACATACACAGCTCACCGTTAGTGTGATGGGCAGTATGAGCTGCGTGACCTAGTTGGTCAACGCAGCACGCTGATGAGTGAGGGCTCGCTGGTTCCAATGTTCAGTAGTTGCCTTGAAATTTTTTTGTTTCGAATGATTCTTTTCATCTATATATATATATATATATATATATATATATATATATATATATATATATATATATATATATATATATATATATATATATATATATATATATATACACTTCTCCGGGACATGACGGCAACGACAAAAATCTGATAATTGCTATCGCAATAAAACTAATCAACGACTCTTCATAGGTACCTAATTACCGCCCTCGGAAACATGGCCGAAGGCCCCGCAGTATACAATGGCGTTTGACTCAAGGCTGTACCCTTACTGTTGCATTCCTCAATTTGCGTTCGTCTCGCCGCTCATCAAAAAGAGCTCACCTCGCTGCCATCCTTGATACTTCCTCCATTTCGTCTCGTCCTGTCACAGCTGTGGGAGCAGTGAAAGTGTGATGACTTCTGTAGACTGGAAACGCGCCACTGACGCTTTCGGAAAGACACATTCCCATGTGACCTGAAATAAAAAGATTGTCCATTCTAGTGGTGCAGCCAATCTACAACAATGATAACGCTGCGTGCTGTTTAATGGCTCCTCATTCAATATGGCCAGAGAGTGGCAGCTCAGTGGATGGAGAAAAATAAATGTAGGAATGATGGACTGCAGTCCAATGCAACTCATTTGAAATAAGCGAAGACGCATCGACCTTGCAGAAGGCAGAGTTCATTTCATACGCAATGTAGTTTGCTCCTTCTTGTCCTCTAGTCCGACGAGCAAAAGTTAGCTGCGTCAGCATATGTGGCGATTGCGTGTGAAAGGCATTTAATAGCTTCTTCAATCGCTCGAAAAAGGGAGGGCCTTCCCAATTTTTTCTTTTAGACGAGGAAATGTGAAAAGATAGTAGGAAATATTCTTACCACGTGCACTGTTTGGTTGGGGATTCACGATGCCGACAGGGATCCTGCAGGTTAAAAAATAAATAAGCTCATTGATATCCTGCGGTCCGTTGTCGTCGATGGCTGTATGATAATGCGAAAGATTTTCTGGTTGTCAACATTTGCAATTCGGTTCAAAATTCTAAGCTGATACACCGAAACTGGTTCCACGACGATAAAAATTATAAGGATTGGAAGTAGAAAAACGTCACAGCAGAATCTATACTAATTCACGCCCGTTTCTTTATAGATCAGCTTGCGCCACACCGTATGTTCTGATTAATTAGAAGAATTGAATTAGCTGCACATTTGTATATGGGCACTGCGATAAAGATACAATGCGATGGAAGAAATGGACACACATGAGCATTATGTAAACTAGTTTCAATTGTTTCGCTCATGAGGTTAAGAAACAAATCTTTACATGGCGCGTTCATTTCCTTACAGTGTGTCTTATTTGCACGACTAAAAAACTACATTCCAATATCATGAAAAGCAATGAAGGTCTACCTAAAACACGAAGTTTGATTATCATTCATGCGTTAACATCCACATTCTCACGATTGATTTCATTATTCTTATGGTACAATATCACTGTTTTAAAGGACAATGTATCGCTGTGGCATGTTTTGAAATGCTCAGCTAGGTTCACCCTAGCGGAGTTCTTGACAGAGAGGTATGGTGCTCACGGACGGCCCAAATACCTTCGACCACATGCGAGTGAAATGAAACGAAGTACTTCCACTGAGCAAGACATGAACGTCTTCTTGCGCTTTGTAGTACGGGGATCTATAGTACGCAGGTCTAGCCCGATTAACAAGATTACACATCTTGCTTATCAAGTTATTTGGGGAAGAAACTACTCGGATGCCATATCGATCAGCTGTTTTTAGGAGCTTGGTCGGCAAGCTTCTATCGCTCGCACTTATAAAAGAAAAACTATTTCACCACTTTGGCTTAGTACTACCAAAGCTACGGAGTGTAAGAAAGCCAAACGCTTGCACAGCGAAATGTAGTTCCACATACAAGTTCCTTAACATTGATAGGATTGGCTAGAATTGGCGTTTTTTTCGGTATTGTACGCCACATCGATACATGATATGTTTGTTCTTCATGGCATTTATTTCTTATGCAGTTAATTTTTTATGTCGGATATTGCCGATGACTGTTTGCAAAACAACATGGCAGCTCCCAGGCAGAAGTAACTGCCCGCTTCGATTCGGACTTGCTCTTGCTACACGGCCACTGCGCTGACAGCAGTAACGAAATGGTGAAATCAGTCATCGATTTGTTTCATCTCACTCGGGCACTAGAGCAGCAGCTACGTTTTATTGATATTAGTGAGATATGTTGCTTGCTTAGCGGCACCTGCTAAGCCTAACGCGCCGAGGCAGTGTTCGGACTGCGTCGTCAGACCAAGAACGCTGCATCTCCAAATATCGCACATGTAACCTCGCACAGCATTCCGTGCACGTCGGATACTCTTTCGGCGGAAACAAAAATAAGCGTCTCAGTTGTTACTACGCTGTGTCTGAAAAGCGCAATTTTTTCGCACACAGAGAGAGTGCAACGATTGCAGTGACCTTGGTGCGCCCGGTCCCATATCCACCATACGATTATGAGAGACGCCGTAATGGAGGGCCCCGGAGATGTTGACCACCTGGGGTTCTTTAACGCGCACGAAAATCTGGCCACACGGGCCTGCTGCAGTTTCATCTCCATCGAAAATGCAGCCGCCGCAGCCGGGATTCGATCTCGCGCCCTGCGGGGACTGTGAACAGTAGGCATTCGCACGTTCAAAGTCTCGTAAGAGGTAATTCACTTGAAGCACCGATTACCATCAGGACTTGACGCACCGATCAAACCGTTTGTAAAATATCCTCAGAAGCATTTCATGGTCCCTTTGGGTAACGCTGTCGCGAAGTATAAAGCATCGGTGACTTGGAAGCCGGGGCACACCAGGGCAGGGCCCACTTAATTTACAAGTAAACTTGCACGTTGGCTTACCTTTCGTGGCCTTGGGCCGACGGCCAGCTTCCATGCCACCATCGTGGTGTTGTTTGCCCGGCCATGATCGTACACGTCCCCTTGGGAACTGTGCAACTTTTTTTCCCAGCTATATACGAGACAGCACTGTCGTGGATGAAGTTGAGCGGCGCATACCAGGGCGTGTCGTAGTGCTTCCCGACAACCACATACTTAAAATTCGAAGCACGATTAAGAGATATGATACGACGCATGCGTGCCCTTCGCTTAGGCACGTGCAACCCCTACGCCACAATGCATTCTTCCCCCCCATCTTATTGCGTTTTACTACATTCCAGACAATTACGCCTTCGTCTCGCGTAATCGCACTCCAGGATATCTCGTAATGTGTCACATTGCTCGAACAGCATTCCGTGTAAGGTATCACGGAAGTCCATGAATCGTGCTTTGTGCATGTGTGTCGCGCCTGATCGCATAGTTTTATTTGTATTCAGCGTTATTGCGCAAGGTTATCAGCGACGGTTACGGCTAGCGTGACCTTTCAGGCTTTCTATCTGTGTTCAAACATTATGCGGCATAATAGTAAGAGTCAATCTTCCGCACAAGGAGCCCAAAGGAACGTGCGTGGTCATACCAGTGGGTCTATCGCTTCGCACAAAGAAACGACACAGAAGGAAACGACGCAACATCGGACGCAAAGTTATACGAAATTTGGTAGAGAAGAAATGTGAACGTGAAGTCTTGTTTTCTTTGTTAGACAAAATATTTATCAGAACTAATAGAAAAGAATGCGAAAGTAAGTATGTAGGATGTTTTTAATAGTAGTTGTACTGTAAATGTGAAGAAATAAAAGCGGATGAAACGATGACTTCTCGCCGACAGGTACCAAACCTGCAACCTTCGAATAAAGTGTCCGACGTTCAGCCACTGAGCTATACGGCGGTGGTCATACCTCTTTCTACTTTATAAGGTATATATCTGCATTTAAACGGGTGAGCCTGATTCAACACTTGCAGTAGCCACCCTGGCGAGAGGCGAACACTCTTTTACTGCTCGTTGAAGTCACGCAGCACGTGATCTCATTACAAGGAGCCACTCGGGCCTTCAAGCACTCATGATTCAGTGTCAAATAGAGCGGAGGAGTAATCGTTGCGAATCCTACTGCCGAAACTTGGTGACATATCAATTTCGAGTGGAGCAGGCGTTTTTTCCATGAATGCATTCCTCGATCATATACGATGCAGCCTTTTAAGAATATAGTGACGTTTTTTTATTCAAAGCGTGACGACGAATATTAGTGCATGCGCCATCACTACCAAAAACGCAATGAAGTGCATAAAGTATCTGAAAGTCTATTCGGACAGCTGCTTGTCTGAAGTAAAGAAGACCACAGGGTGCCCTTTTATTCAAAAGTTCTTGGAATGATCAGACAGACTTGCCCCTTCTATCTTCATATCAAAATATATATTTATTTATTCGAATTGAAGTCCTTTTTTTTTCTCAGTAACACGGGTTCTCAAAAGTACTATAACTTGACACGCAACTACCAAAATTCAAGACTGATTAGCACAATAACGTGGATGATAATACTCAAACTGACTGTATCTTTTTTTTTTATTTCGCTATAGCCTTTGACTACGTTGCGCACTCACGTCTATTCTCGAAATTATCACTGTTTGGATTCTTCTACATTATCATGGCTTCATAACTTTCTTTCCGTCAGCAGTTCACATCAGTTAACACTTTTTCCTTCTCTCTCTGTGACGTAACATACGGTGTACCTTAGGGTAGAGTCCTTGGCCCTTCACTGTTTCCAATGCACGTAAACTATTCACCTACTGGCATATCTTCTAGCCTACGCCTTTTGCTGACGATTATATCATTCGCCACTCAATTGAAACCACTCACGATCATTTCACTCTTCAAAATGACCTCACAATCATTTCAAAGTGGCGCGAAAGGTGGCGAATTCGACTTAGCTTTAATAAATGCAGAATTATTGCTTTGACCTGCAAGTGCATCAATAACTAATACGTAATAGTTATCTCATCCCTAATAGACAGCACGGCAGTATTCAAGCATTGTCGTACAAGTATTTAGGCGTTCATTTCAAGCCTAATCTGTTATGGAACCGGCATATTAAGTTCATTACTTCCATGGCTTCTAGGCCACTTGGATACCTGCGCTGGAACTTTAGGAACTTTCCAAGCAATCTAAGAAAACTCGCCTATGAAACCATTGCTCCTCCACAGTTAGAGTACAATTCATCATTGTGGTCTCCCCATTAAATCTACCTAACAAGTTTGAGTCAGTACAAAACAGACTCGCTCGTTTCAATACTTACGCATTTGCTTTGTTGTAAATGAAACTACAGCCCTCATTCCAGCGCAACGCAGATCAAACTTGACGCTGCGCATAGTATGCCTTTAAATGTACGTCGTTCCGTTGCTCTCTTTCATCTTTGTTCCGTAAATATCGCTACAGCACCAGGTCCTCTTCCTTTCCAATATAAGCGCCCACACACTTAACACTCCGCCTACGTTACCAATATCTTTAGCTTTTTTCTGTTTTCTTGCAGTGTATATTTTTATCGTTTTTACTTGTATTTATTGTTTTATTTTTTTTTCTCTTTACCTTGTACTTGCCCTCCTTAATCAACGCCTTATTGGGCACTGCAAGGTAGGATGAATGAATAAATGATGCTGCTTCGAAAGCACACGTGCTGGTGCTAAAACTTGTTAAATGTTATTGGTTGTAGCGCTGGTCAATTTCGTGCGCCGATATCGCTACGTAGTCAATTCTGGCAGAAATTGTGGCAGCCAGTTCTGAGCATCAATGGTAACCATGATATCCTGATCTATTTATAATACCTCCGGACCGAATAAAATGTCGTGTCATTTGTCTGAGTTCACACACACGGGACGACAAAGCGAAGGCTCTTATTTGAATTGGCATTTCCTTCTCTTTCAACAATACGTTGAACGTGGAGGGGTTGACAAATCTTCTCCCTGCGGTTGGCAAAATCTTTTCTAATCTGAGGTGAAGCTTACGACATGTCAACTTCAGTGCTTGGCAACCCGTAATTAGTTTTGTTGCGTGTGTTCTCATTATTGAAAGAGTCAGTGACAACGAATCTGTTTGAGCTTCTATTTAGCACCATAATTGCATTTCAGATGAGCCATTCATTAACAATCGACCTTTGCCCCTGGTGCAATGGCTGTGCTATTTGTTGCAATGTGAATAATTATCCCGCTTTTAAGTTGTCGTCTGCCCCAAGGACTGTTTTTTTTCGGTAACTATTATGCCTGATTTTTTTATTTTTATTATTAAGGCATGCTTTCTTTACATAGAACAGGTGATGCCGTGAAAGATCTAGCAACTATTGCTACCTCAACAGTCTCACTCCAATTGTTACGCATTGAAGACACGGATTTGTTGAGGCGTGATGCCCTCCTGCCAGCCGTTACGGATTTTTTCCCCTTCTGTTACGTTTTTGCGGACTGTAGCCTTGCATAAGAAATTCAATTTATGTACCTGGCGTAGCAATAAAGCTTCCTTGTCCAGGCATGCTTTAAAAAAACCTAAAGGCCCAGGATTGTTGGCGTTAGAAGCTTTCTACGTCTCCCATGGTTTCACACAACTTGTGTAATCGGCCCTGGTTTTATTTTCCTACCGAGGGTGTCATGCAGTGACGTGAAGCTTCACTATCACATCACTTACGTTTCACAATATGTCTATCTCTGCCGTCATGATGACTCCAAATATCGACGTCATGTCACTCCTAGGTGATGTGACATGTGGTATGCTGCCTTGACAGACTCGTTCATTATGTTACAGTTTATTAATAGCGAGGAAAAGACGGCAAAGGCATACACACGACTGGACACTGCACTGGATCTTTGTTTTTGTTGGCGGTAACTCTACTGAATAGTGCGCGTAACTTTTCTGGCGGTAACTTTACTGGGGTGTGCTTGGCGACCAGCTGAAGTTTTTTTTTATTATTTGTGTCATACAGAAATTTCACAACATCGTAAGCTGATTATACTTATGTGTAGATATTTCAACTCCGTGATTTCCTACAACACACAAATGCAGTCATTTTCGGTTTGTAACGGCGAAATTTAGAAGGGCTCAACGAGTTCTTCAGTTTCACCGTACTGGATCAGTGGTAAGGGAGCTCGGCTGCTGAATCGAAGGTCGGCGGTTCCATACCGGCCGTGGCGGTAGCAGTTCAATATCGAGGCGCGAAGTCAGGGTATATCAAAGGCCACATGACGGTGGAACTTTTTGGAGGCTTTCACAGTGGCATCTCTCATAATCACGTCCTGGGTTTAGGACATAATACCTCAGATATCATTATTAAAATTCTTCTGCACCGAAGCACTCAGTGTCGTAGGTAATCGCACTTTCTGTCGTGATTTTCAGATGCCAGGCAATATTGTTTTCTACGTGTGCCGATTAAAGTCTTAAAAAGCAAAGATGGCAGTGTTTTTTTTTTTCACTGGTGTTCCCTAACGTCACCGGTTTTCTAATGCACTGGTATTCTCTAAGCTATCAAATTTCCTTATGCACTTATATATGCGCGTCCCATAATGTAAAGGGAAAGTTAGAAAAATAGTATGAAAAACAATTCACTGTGCAAATCTCGCACAATATGTCCGCCAACATGTTCGATGAGAGAACTAATCGTTTAGAAAACGAACGCTGCAGCATGCCAAAAAAAAATGAATGAAGGTCCAATCACTTGGTTGAAGCGGACGTGTACAAGCTATTTTTTTGTATGTGTACGAATGGGTTGACACACATTTATTTAGGAAACAGTCAGTGTCAGTCCGACAGTGTAGCTTCTCAATGATGCATCGATTTTCACGCATTTTCGAAGAAAGAAGGTGCTCACTGAGTGGCTCGCCTATGTGCGACGAATCGATGAAGTTCAAAAGCGACAGTTGCCCCGAATGAAAGACCACACATGAAGCACCTGAATGATGCGTCTACTGGGTGCACTCGTGCATGTCTACGAAGACTTGACGACACCGTGAAGGATTTAGCGCATCATGCGCATCGATACGGACTCTCCCCCGAATGAGTGAGGAGGTGTGCGGCGAGATGGGCGTGTTGCCGTAATTTGTTACCGCATGTGTCACACTAATAGGGTTTCTCGCCCGTGTGAACACGGAGATGTCGCGTAAGTTGATACGCCAATCTGAAGGATGTGTTGCATGTTTCACATTTGTGGCATAGTTGACCCCGGTGGTTTCTTGCCGTGCTTGACTCCGACGTCGTGTTTGCGGTGTTTTCCTGGCGTGGAGCTGGCAGTGCCCCTGCAGGAAACGCAACAGTGCAATGTATTAGCCGCAGTGTTTTTTTTTCTATAGTGACAGCAATTGGATGGACCACTCTCGGATACTCTTTGCGTCGTCGTTGGCGTCAATTTCCGCATAATTTCTATATTTACCACATCACCCCATGCATCGTATGCCATACACGTGGCTAAGAATTATCCAGCGTTGATAATCAACGCTGCCGAAAGACAGATAAAAATAGCCGGCTGTATACTTCGCGCGGAGCGCATATGCGTCACTATCCCTAGCGCAAGGCCGACCGCCAATTGCACCGCCAGCAGAGAAAAAGAAATTGCCGCGCACCTGTGTGTAAATGTCGTCGAAAGACGATTTGCTGACTAAGTTTTATTTTGCCTCAGATAACGCCTCCTCTATGTTGAATCAGCCGCATCTTGCTGGCATTGATAAAATAGATGAAGCGTTGCGTGATATATGAATGCCCTGTGGCATTGCCATCGGGAAACACGAGCTTGTCAAGGAACTCAAGGCCACTGCCAAGTGGCAGCGTCATATCGTCAGCAGAGCGCTTTTTTTGTGTGTGTGCATAGCTTCACATTTTCGGCGCAGCATAACAAACACTCCTTAAGTTGAGGAAGACGTAGCGAGCAATTGAAAGGAATATTATAGGTGTAACCGAAAATTAGAAAAAGACTTGAGGGCTACTTTTGACCACCGCAAGGACATACAAGGTGACATTAGGGCTATGAGTCTGTGTGCAGTGTTAAAAAGATCAGTAAAAGACGCAACGTTTAAATTAGACTCGGCCACAAGAGGTTCTTTTAGTCCATGGTGGACTGAAGAGTGCACGAGGAGCTATAGAAAACGGAAGGCTGCATGGAAACAACTGCTGGTCAACCAATGTCCAAAAAATTGGAGTGATTATAAAATCGCAGCAGCAGACTTCAAACGCACAGTAAGTACAGCAAAAGAAGGTTATAATATGAAACGACATGAGTATCTTTCTAGGGCTAAAAACAAAAAAGCGCTCTTCAGATTTTTAAGATCTCAAAAGATGTTACCACCCGCTGAAAATATTGACTCTTCTGTTCTTTCCCCCCGTGAGCTCTCTGATTTAGTAGAAAATATTGCGAAAGGGCTCCAAGATAGATTTATGTCAACTATACCACTGCACATTGTGAACCCAATGGCAGGCGAGGATTTCGAGGAGGTTACTTTAGATGAGCTGGCAGAGATAATAAGGCACTTATCTCCTTCGGCACCTGGACCAGACGGGGTAACAAATTCAATGATAAAAGTAATATTCGAGATTTGTCCAACTGAAGTACTTAATCTGGTGAATTTTTCTTTGACAAAAGCTTGGATACCTGCGGAATGGAAGCTGTCTAAAGTGATTCCACTTCTTAAAAAGCAAGAAAAAGGATTCGCCTTGGACAATGTAAGGCCGATATCAATCACGTCAAATCTGGTTAAGCTAATTGAAAGAGTTTTGAATGCCCGGGTAATGAAATATATTAATAATAACGCAATATTAAACCCCAGTCAAATTGGTTTTAGATCCGGTTGCTCAATATGGTGTGCGCATGTTGATTTAGAGAGCCGAATACAACTGGCTCGGCGTCGGCGCCAATACTGTGCTTTAGTTACTTTAGATTTGGCTAAAGCGTACGATAGGGTTGAGCATTCAATTTTATTAAGACAGATGGAATTTCACCACTTTCCCAACTACATCACTGCGTGGGTGTCGGAGTTTTTAAGAGGGAGAGAATATTACTGCTTTAAAGAAGGGTACTCATCGAATAGATATAAGCAGACACGTGGCGTACCACAGGGGGCTGTCCTGTCGCCAGTTTTATTTAACATTTTCTTAAGCTCCATTCCATCAACTAAGGATATTCAGTTATATGTGTACGCGGACGATATTGCTTTCTTCGCAAGTAATACCGACCTTCAATCATTATACCAGAGTCTACAAAATTATCTCAATATGATAGAAAGATGGCTTAAAAATATTCATATGACCTTGAACGTAAAAAAAAGTGTGCTCCTTGCATTCTCTTTTCTGCAGCCTATCAACATCTCGTTAATGTACAGTAATGAGCTCATTCCGCAGGCGAATTCCCTTAAATATTTGGGCATCATATATAATGACACATTAAATTGGAGAAGTCACATTGATGATGCGTATTCCAAGGCAACACGGGCCATGGGGTGGCTACGGAAGCTTGCAAACCGTAAAGCGGGTTTAAGAAGAGATGTGCTAATAATGATATATAAACTTTATGTGCGGCCCATCATGGAATTCGGTTGTGTATTATTTTCTGGCAGCGCAGCCTATAAAATGAGACCCCTAATACTGCTGGAAAGAGAAGCGTTGCGTTTGTGTCTGGGTCTACCAAAGTTTGTTGCAAATAACGTGTTGTATATGGAAGCTCGCCTACCTTCTCTGCTAAATAGGTTTAAAATTCTTACTGTGCAAGCATTCTTAAAGATATACAGTTCACACCAAAGACTCTCATTTTACGCTTTCATTCAAGAACCGACTTTATTTTTCAAAACCCATTGGTCGCGACTACACACCCCGCAAATAGTATTTGCACAAGCGCTACTAAACCAACTGAATGTAAAAATTAGACATATTGGTCCAATACACAACCTAAAGTCAATGCTTAGCATACAATTCGATGATATATTTCCTCATAACGCGAAACAATTGGCGTAATGGTATTTAAATGACCAGTTAGCAGATTATCTAGCCCACCTAGAGATAAGCAATATCATAGCGACTGATGCATCTGTGTCAAAAGAAAAGGCTGGGGTTGGCATCTTCTCTCCTTCTTGGACTGGTCCTTTTCGATTCGACTCCCAGATTATACCCCGGTATTCATGGCAGAATTATTGGCCATTGTTCTTGCCCTACGCAAATTACCCTCAAGCGAATCATTAGCAGTTATCATTACAGATTCATTATCAGTTTGTAATGCACTTTCTGCGGAAGTAAATTCAGAGCTCATGAATACGTTTTGGCATTTAGTACCGAAAAACGTAAAGAAACTGCATTTGCTATGGGTACCAGGCCACCGCGGATTATATTTGAACGAAATGGCGGACTCTTTAGCAGCAGTATCCCTGGGTGGGCCCACCATCCCAGTTTTGCCAGATACGGCTTACGTAACCGCGCTAAGGTTCCGAAATGCTTGCCTGCAATGGGGAAAAGGTAATTTGGATAAATTCAAAGATTTCGAGCATTTGAGCTACTGCTGGAATAAACAGTGGTGTGTATCTCGCCAGTTAGAGGTCACTTATACCAGATTGCGCTGTGCAGTTCCACAACTAAATTATTACCTTAATAAAGCTCAGCTCAAGGCGTCACCGCTATGCATTTGGTGCAACGAAATTGAAACAATTGAACATTTCTTTTTATTCTGTCATCGTTATTCTTATCAGAGAAAAAGATTTTTAGTAGCCCCATTACAAAAGCTAGGAATACAAGTAAATCTACGAGTAATTTTATCAATTGGCGGAACTTCATTTGGTTACTGCCACAGGGATGTATGCTCCGCTGTGTTTGATTACATCAATGCAACTAAAAGATTACCATGCTAGTGAACCACTACCTTTTCAGATCTTTAGTTTATAATTCGTAGTTATGTCTTTCAAAAACAAAAGATGGTTTGACCGCTTGCTCAGCACACATTTTTGTTTTTTGGTAGTATTATTTTAAGCTTCTTTTTTAGATTAGCTTCATTTTCAGTTTAGTTTCATTTAAGTATCCTGCCGCCCGGTTCTTGGCCCATTCCCCTTTGTGGGTAAGCGCCATCCATCAGAGGTCATGATGATGATGAGGTGTAACCCTAAACGACAAGAAAAGAGCAGAGTGATTCAGAGAACAAACCGGTGTTAAGGACATCATAGTCGAAATAAAATGGAAGAAATCTTCATGAATGATAGCATGAAGGCAAGATAGCCGCTGGTCATTAAACATCACAGACTGGAGTCCAAGAGAAGGCAAGCGGGTGAAGGGGAGAGTTAGGCGGGCATGTGGAAGCGGAGAACGGAGGAAGCGTCAAAGTGGTGAAGAGGAAACTTGGGATGAGTTAAAACCAGATGTATGGACTAAGAGACAGGGAAGGCAAAGTAACTACCAATATGGATTGGATAGTTAAAATGGTCGAAGAGTTTTACAGATATCTGTACAGTAGCCGGGACGACCACGACCATAATGTAGGAACTAGCAGTAACCGAGATGACATCCCACCATTAATGACAGAAGTCAGAAAAGCCTTGGAGAGCATGCAAAGAGGCAAAGCTGCTGGTGAGGATCGGGTAACATCAGATCTGCTGAAAGATGGAGGGCTGATTGTGTTGGGAAAACTAGCCACCCTGTTTACAAGGTGTCGCCTGACGGGAAAGTACCAGAACCTTGAAAGAATGCTAACACCATCTTAATACATAAGAAAGGAGATGACAAGGACTTGAAGAATTACAGGCCAATAAGCTTGCTCTCCGTCGTATACAAGCAATTTACAAAACAAATTGGTAACAGAATTAAGACAATACTAGGATTCAATCAACCAAAGAAACATGCAGAGTTTTCAGCAGGCTACTCAACAATTGACCACATTCATACTATCAATCAAGTAATGAAGAAATGCTCAGAATACAGCGAACCACTATACATAGCCTTCATAGATTGCTGATTGATTTGATTTGTGGGGTTTAACGTCCCAAAACCACCATTTGATTATGAGAGACGCCGTAGTGGAGGGCTCCGGAAATTTTGACCACCTGAGGTTCTTTAACGTGCACCCAAATCTGAGTACACGGGCCTAAAACATTTCCGCCTCCATCGGAAATGCAGCCGCCGCAGCTGGGAATCTAACCCGCGACCTGCGGGTCAGCAGCCGAGTGTCCTTCATAGATTGCGAGAAGGCGTTTGATTCAGTGGAAATATCAGCAGTCATGCAGACACTACGGAATCAGGGTGTCGACGAAGCATATATAAACATCCTGGAAGAATTTTACATTTATCTAGGAAACAGTCCATGCCAGTTTGAGAGTGAAGCTTCTCAATGACGCATCGATTCTCGAATTAGTTCTTACGCATTCTCGAGGAGAGAAGGTGCTCACTGGGTGGCTCGCCTATGTGCGACGAATTGATGATCAACTTCAACCGTAGTGCTCCACAAATAGAGCGACAAAATACCAATCAAGAAGGGTGTAAGGCAAGGGGGTACTATGTCTCCATTGCTATTTACCACGTGCAGGAAGTTTTCAGATGTGTGGAATCGGAAGAGATAGGAATAAGAGTTATTGGAGAGTAGCTTAGTAACCTGCGCTTCGCCGATGACATTTCATTGCTGAGTAACCCAGGGGACGAATCGCAACTGATGATTACTGAATCAGACAAGGAAAGCAGATAGGTAGGTCTTAAAATTAATCTGTACAACAACCTCGGAAAGGAACAGCGCTTTACGATAGGTACTAGTGCACTTGAAGGTGTAAAAGAATACATCTACTTAGAACAGATAGTAACCGCGGAGCCGAACCACGAGATTGAAGTAACTAGAAGAATAAGAATGGAGGGGAGCACATTCGGCAAGAACTGTAAGATTATCACTGGTAGATTGCCACTATCCCCCAAGAGGAAGGTATATACCAGCTGCATCTTGCCGGTACTTACCTACGGTGATGAAGAGAAAAATGATAGGGTTAAGAGACAAGAAGAGAGCAGAGTGGATCAAGCAAAAAACCGGTGTTAAAGATATCATAATTGAAATCAAGAAGAATAAATGGACATGGAACGGGCATGTATCGCGTAGGCAGGATAACCGCTGGCTATTAAGGGTTACTGGCTGGATTTCCAGAGAAGACAAGGGGGTTAGGGGGAGAAAAGTTAGGCGGGCAGATGAGATTAGGAAGTTTGATAATATGAAGTGGCAGCAGCAAGCACAGGACCGAGTTGATTGGCGGAACATGGGAAAGGCATTTGTCCTGCAGTGGATGTAGTCAAGCTGATGATAATGATGATTACTTGGGAAAGAGAAAAATATGTACAAATGCATGAAAGAGAAGAGTTTGTAACAGTGGCAAAAAGTTTTAACTGGAACACTGAATATCGATGCCAGAAAGAATCACTAGAGATGAGAAGCTCTTACAATATTTTATCCATTGCCTTTCGAAGCCAGAACAAATATTTCAGAAGCCCCCCCCCCCCTTTTTAATCACTTTTATCTACGTTTTACGAAAACTTGGCTTCGTGGCTCGATGCAGTGGCCCGTTTGATTATGACTCCTGTGTCACTACTTAAGAGTGAGGGGAAGAGTCCTGATCAGGCCTTTCTCATTCCCGAAAGACAACATGGTCCGATTTCGAGTTGTTCAAATAATGCCCACTCACACTTATGGCTCATATATTTGTCCCTTTTAATAAAAGCTATGGAAATTTATTTCACTTTTTGTCAGTACACACTCCGAAAAAATGCTTTCATTTCGTCGTTTTTTGTGCCCGGTTTAACGCAGTAGTCACATGGCAGGATGGCGCGTTTCGTTAGCCAAGATATGCTTGTACCACGATTCCTTCCAAGCCTAGAAAGTTGGGAAGTTGGCCAAAGCCTTCGCACACATACCGTCAGGGGAAGTGGTGCCGTTGGTAGGGCGGCGTTGCAAATTCACCGTGTGAGTTGGAAACCTGCACACAGACAAGGATTTGGAACTATGACACCGTGCGAACAGAAATATTGCTAAGGTTATTGTCGTATGTGATAGCGATTTCTTTGTTTACAAACAGTTTTTGCCCGCTCACAGTAACAGATGCGACGCTAAAGCAAGCAGGAGCGACAGTGGCTATGAAGGTTGTTATTACGACTATTATGATTACTATGACTATCATTACACTGTGGAGTAACAGTCACTCTATTGCGATTGCTCAATTCTGTAGTATGTAGCGTAACGCGGCGTAGTGACACTTAATCCGCCGATTTACGATCAACAGAATGATATAGACTGTGTTGAAAGACATGGTGCAAGCTTGAATACTGATAAGAATGAGGAAGAAACAGAAATAGCGTTGTCTCTTGTTGCTTCTTGCTGGTTTTTAGCTCGATCCACGTCTTTCAAAAAAACGATGCACCAAGTGACCCAACGTAGCGTACCGTGATTACGAGACATTTCTTCAGCGCTCTATAAACGAGGGTTATATCCCTGTCAACATAATCACGGAAAATCAGAATGCTCTGTAGAGTTTACAGACGCTATACTGTTCTGAGAAGGTCACAACTGCCACACATGCATTTGATTTGTACTACAAGGAGCCTAGTATGCCGGACTAGCCCGATCGACAAAATTAAACATCCTGCTTAACAGGTTATTTGTAAAGCACGCCACTTCCATGCCACGTCGATCGGCTGTCTTCTTTTAGAAGCTTGGTTGGCAAGCTTCTGTAGCTAGCACTTTGTCTGGTGGCGATGGCCGGCGTGTACACTAGTTTTGCCAGTGTACTCTTCGCCGGTCACCGCTAAAGGTCACCGCTACCGTCGTCTCCCCGGTGATTCCAACAATGCTGATTAAATTTCCTGCGCGCTCGCCTTCTCGCGACTACGTCCACTTCGTTCTCGTCGCTGCGTAGGCACGGCAGCACGTGACAAGCGTCTACGATGAGTGGTACGCACAGGGGCTATCCTCCCAAGCCCCATCACCTGCTTGCTCTCAACCCCGTTGAAGAACGCCTGGTAGTGCCGTGTTTGCCATTTATAAGCGTTAGGTATTTGACTAATGGCAGCGGCCAGCATGGCATAAAAGAACAGGTGGTTAATGTGCCGATCGACGCGTTCAACACTGTCCAGTGGCAACCTTGGAACGTGCTCCACAACACTGCTTTCAACGTACACATCATACGCCGACTCGTTAACAAGCCTTCCAGCAGAAATGGTCTCGCCCAGAAACGCCCCGTACACCCCCGATCAAGTTCCTCTAATATTATTCACTTTGTAGATATGGCGGTGTTTCTTTTGAGCCGTGACGGTAATAAATCAGCCAAAAGAACCACTTATTTGCAATAGCACAGATCCATGATCCCGAAATTTCTTTTAAATTCTATCTTTAGAGCATGTTTTGTTTGTTAGTAATGTACCTTGCGACCAATGTTTGAAATTTTTCCTGTACAGTGCGCTTTGCTTGTTAGCACAAGTTGTCTTGCGAGTAAGCGATACCGGCGCAATACAACGTTGGACGTATTCCTGTAAAGCGTGCTCTGCCTGTTAGGACTATCTGCCTTGCGAAGAAGCTACACTAGTGCGACACGGCTGATTTTTTTTAGTGAAGTGTTTTTGGTATGTTAATACTACTTGTGGATCCCTGGCAGCCCGACATTGGACGCGAGCGTTGGGCAAATAAAGTTTATTTAACCCAACTCAATTTGCGAGAATAATATACCAACGTAACGTTAGTTCTCTTCCTGTAAAGCGTGCTCTGCGTGTTACCTTCATGTGTATTGAGAAGAAGCTATAGCATGAAATCGCGTTTTCTTTTTTTTCAATTGTTTATGTAAAGCGTGCTCTGTCCGTTAGTGCTACCTACCTTGCGAGAAAGCCAAGCCAATGCAGTACTACTTTTAGGGAAATCTTCAGGTACTTTATAAAACGTGAAAATAAACCAGCGTTCTGGGTCAGCGTCTCCCTTCGGCCGTGTCAACACGAGTGATGCAAAAATGCACCATCTCGTGATGACCTCACCATGTGACGACGCAGCGACGTCACACGTCTATAAAATGCGTATTGTCATCTTGACGTCACTATGACGTCTTTGTTACTGATATCACTTGATTCTATCATCACATCTTGGACGCAGACACATCTTGGAGGCAATTCAAAGCCAGGTGAAGTTACCCCGATCTTTGAGCATATGCAAAACCACGTCAAGAGCGAACCTTTTTGTGTTCTATTATGGGGATCACCTTTCTGTATCTTCTTCACAAGCCCTACGCATACATAGATCAGCGTGGTTTCCGGGAAGTCGGCCTCTAGACTGTCAAGCTCTTGAAAAAAGTTTAAATTTGCATGGTGGGAAAACGTTCCGGTAACGGATCCTAAACACGTTGTAGCTAGGTCTCTTTTGACTAGATCGAATGCGCAGACGTCAAAGTTGTCTTCAAAAATTGTTTACTTGACTTGGGATAACACAGCCAAAAAATGTGATGAGCCTTGAAAACCACCTTCAATATAACGCACAGTACAAGTTTATTAGCCGGTATCTCATAGATGGTGGTGGTGTTGCAACAGGCGGGTTCTGCAGTGCATCTCCATCCACGATACTTTCATAAAATGACCTCTCAGAAAAGACTAATATAAATCTGTAACGTTGGTACTGAACACTGTGAATGATCCAGGCCCGCCTTCACGTAGAAGGCCAAACCCATTAACAGCATTCGGTGTGTTCGTACCTATTAGCCCAACGTTCGGTTCGCCCGATGATGTAGGAAAATTATTTATAATTATTCATTTTCATAACTTCGCTTTTCAATAGAATTTTCACTCATGCTTTAATTTGTTGAGAGATAGGCGCACTGCTTGTACTCGGCTTGGGTTTGTAACTGCTACCACCTGCAGCCGTAATCAATGGTCTTGCTGCTTCTATATTCTCTGTGAACAGTCGTTGCGCCTTCAAACTGAAAAGCGCAATAACATGATCGCATAATCAAAAACTGAACGCACATTTCAGAGCGAATGCTCTACTATGTTGTCTCCCCAGGTCAATCATCGCGTCGCAATGACCTTGAGCCAACGAAACGGAAGTGGGGCATGCGTGACGTCACGCCACGTTATATGAGCTGTGAAGAGGTGTCGCAGCTTCGCCTGCTCAGAATTTCAGCTGCGTTACTACGCTACTATGCTTGATGAAACACTGTGGACGTATTTTTTGCAACAAAGGTAGACATACCTTTAACTTGAAAAGGATAGTTTCGAAATAGCTAAATAGCACATTATTTATTATGACTGTCCCGAATTATTGATTTATTAATGGAGCTTAGACGACGTTGACGCCACTGGCTGCTTATTCAAGAATACTTCCCGCTACAAAAAAAAGAAATGGGTCAAACGAAAATCTGGCATATAAAGGTTACCTAAATAGAGGGCAATAAATTGTATTTAATTGTACAAAATACTACAATACAGAAATAATACAATAGGTGAGACACGGCAGAATCAAATTGATTCAAGAAGCTAGGTCACAATTTAAGAAACAAAGTTAGGATAATGGTGCAAATCTACGCAAAAGATCACTCTTTTCTCACATTGTGATGCCGTTAAAATAATCGATTGCACATTTTTATTGCAAAATTAAACATGGTTTCATGTGAACGCAATATATTTGGCTATAACACTTCCGAAAAAATGACACCTGGAACTTCAGAAAAATTGAATGCCCTGTTGGTCTGGTGCAGAAGCCCAATATTCAAAATGGTCATTAAAAAGCGATGGCAAGGCCTTCAAAGGAAAGACATAGGTCATGCGTGGTCTCTGTCATGCTCTAATATCGCGGTAGACACACGCAGTAAAATTGGGGGCTTTATTTTCTGCAGGTTGTAATCTTTAGTAAGGAATTTCTGGCAAGGAAGTGAACACTGACAGATATTTTTCTCCCGGAGCACAGTGTCTGACGATTGTAGGCGAACGAAAAATTTCGAGATATGTGAATAAAGTGACTAGAAACCGTAAGTGCTTATGTTGTGAATATGCATCGCCATGTGATAGGTCTAATATTACTGCGCAAATATTTGTACAGTGATGCCTTGAGGCTAGGTGGCTATTCATTTACTGTTATAAGTTGTTATTGATTTGCGACTGAAAAGTGGGACACTCCCTTCAGCAGGCTGAAGTGTTATTTTCCATTTCTCAAACAAGCATAAACGAGGCTCACGTAAAATTCGAGATTGGAGTTGTCATGAAGAGAAACTTCGAGCGGCACTTGACACAGCCATCTGTGGAGAAAGGTTTATGATAAATTACTGGTGTATTAAAGTCAATAAAGAGTAGCCACCTGACGCCACGTGATGTCAGGTGTGACGTCCCGCCTATGCGGCAGGGAGAGACGTGGGTAATTGACCGGAATCATTCAATGCAGAAAAGCTGCGCAAATACGACGATTAGAAAACTGTACGCGGGTGGCTTGAGAAAAGATAAGCATTCCCAATACCTTTAAAGGAGTTTCACTTGCTGTTAGTAGTAGGCATGATTGATACCAAGTAGTGGATTTTTCCATGCAGTGTGACGGAGGTCACGTAATCGGTTATTCTTAGCGTAGCCACGGGACGGCTTTAAGCTCTCCGATAGTAGAATAACTAGTACTCTAACTCGTTCAACACTTTTTCTAGACACACTCTAAATCATTAACCACTTTATCAAAAATGCTGTTGCTTTGGGATTAAAGTAAAAAAAGGCTAATATATCGTGTGCACGCCGTAATTTTTGTCAACTCAGCCTCAATAAGTGTGGGGTTCCCAGGCAAGAAGGATGAAAGAAATTGCTGGAGTTGAAATCATTTCTTAGGAGTAAAGCTGTGCCTCTGGCAAGATGGTGGCTGCGGCGGCCATCTTACTAGGGGCATAATAAAGTATCACCGTTCAGCGATTAAGAACGGAGCGTTTCTCTCGACCGCCCAGCGAGTGTAACGTGGAAAATTTTTCGGGTCACATTGTGCTCCAACTGGATCTTATGTTATAGTTTTCCTTAGTGAGCCTCCGATTTGAGGCAAAGCACCCATACTCGTTTCTGTGTGTTATCTCGTCGGGAACAACTGTCTTTTATTATAAAACTATCGTAGGATTTGCACAACATATCGAAGCACTTGATCTCTAAGTGGGCACTATCAGAAAAGAGCATGTTTCCGCCATGTTGGCAGTGGCAAAAGCTGGCTTCACTTCTGCTGGCAAGGCATTGCGGGAGCTGCCACTCCAGCAATTTTTTTTAATCCTCCTTGTCCCAGGCAAGGAGGATTGAAGAAATCCTCCTCCTTGGTCCCAAGACGGCTTTATGCTTTCCCATAGAAGAGTTAACCTTGTACTCTTGATCATTTTACATTCCTGGTAAACACGACAACTATGCATTTTATTCGGTTGGTTTTAATCAAATATATTGCGTGAAAAATCACATTTTCATAAAGAACGCGACCGTATTAGTTATAGGTTGGCCAAAAAGTCACTCGCTTAGACTCACTCAAGGAATATTTTTTTTCCCTTGTGGCTCACTCGCACTCAGGTGATGATGATTAGCTAGGTTTTGTGGCGTAAGGGCCATGGGTGGCCAATCAGTCATATGTCTTTTACGTGGTGATTGCAATGAGCAAAGATTGCGGTAACATGGTGTATTGTGGCTGCGTAGAAGCCTCAAATCACGCCTGGTGCAGAAGCGCCGCAGCTGTGTACAGTGTATACAATTATGGCGGTGATACTCGATGCGTATCGCGGGCGTGCAATTAATTGTGAGTGTGGCATCTACAAGTTAGAAACGTGAAAACTGCTGTGACGCGCGCACCGGAGGTTCCCTAGAACTGGCCTACTTTAACTGAGACCCACTCGAAATTTTCTTAGCCTGACACTCGTACTCACTCACCAATTTATTACTCACTAAGACTTACGGCTTCACGATAGTTTAATTAAATCGACTCACGTGTGATTTGGCGACATCTGGTTGCAGCGCTGCAGACTTCCATAACATGCGTGAACAGATGATGGGGACGTAATGGTCTCTGTAGTAAAAAGCTGCGTCTTTATTTTGCATAGATCGCAAAAAAATTATTTAGCCTTTTTAAGATCAAGGGAATGAGGCAGTTCGCTCCATTGCGCAATCCCACAATGAAATACGGCTAGCTACGGTGATATGAAAGTCACAAAAATTTATCAGCTCCAATTTCGATACAATTTCACGACTGTCGAGTACTGCATGCTTTAGCCACGGGTTAACTCGAAAAACTCTCCCAGTTTTCCGCTGTTCGGTGACCCATCAGTATGCTTCGTACCTTCATGTACGCAGTCTATATATTTGAGAGCTCGAGCCCCAATTAAACTCATCCGCTAAAATATTTTACTAGAGTTTTGCGTCTCGACACTACAAAGTGGTGATGATGGACACCGATATGGAGGGCTCCGGAAATTTCCACCATCCGGTGTTCATTAACGGTCAGCTTAATCTAAGTGCATATAGCATTCCGGCACCATCGCTATGAGGCCTCCGAGGCCGGGATTCGACTCCGCGAACACAACTGTACCACCATGACTGGTAACTTGTACTGTTTCGAAATAGTTAACGCAGCTAGGGCAATGCTCTGTATGCACTGTCAAATCCAATTTAAATCTGGAGAGGCACCGCCCACCTAACCGATGTGCTGTAGCCGATCACCTCTGCGACCTAATGGGGTGGTGCCACCAAATTAGTGGCTCGCGCCTTATTTGCTGCAAGCGTTTCTTATAGCTGCAGGAAGCATAGTACATGTACCTATAGAATAATGAATTCTCACTAAATAGTTTAATATTCTCTCAGCTATGTGTACAACTTAGAGTTTTGGTTTCCGACACCGAGTTGGGCACTGGCGTAGCGGGGTATAGGTGGCTTGGCCATGTGACCACGCAAGGCTGTGGCGCTCGTAGTACTGGGCATCGTCTGCCCTCGCATACAAGTGGCACGTAAGTACCAGAAAAAACACATGCGCCAGCAGTTGTCATGGCCAGCTACAGAAGCCGCGAGCAATGTAGTCACAGATGCTTTGCGGGTACGTGCAACGCATCGGTTCCCCGAGCACCCACGAGCTGCGCTATCTGTGCCGGTGGCCACGCGTTCTGAATGTCCTATTTCAATCCGTTAGTACTGTACGTTGCGAAGGTGGCGACCCTTACGTCACTACAGATCTGGTGTTGCGTCCTTCATTGCCCTTCTTGTGGAGCTACGTCAGTGTCGGACGCACTAGTGATAGGTCCCGATCGGGTGAATGAGCATTTAGGCACAATTTGTATGTGAATTAAAATACATTCTAAATGTTTGCTTGCAGTGTCTGACCATTCGTGTGGAGCGTCCTGGCATACAGAAAAAAACCACAACAAGCTTGCTATAGCCTGTAAGTTTGATCGTACCACCCCGTTTTAATAAAAAGAATTGCCCGCAGCTTCCCTCGGTGGAACACTGAGGAGGATGCGGAGCATATAATTGGTTAACGGGGTGTTAAAGTGCGACTTACTTGGGTCGATGGCTAAATTGGTTAACGTGGTTGTGAAATGGGGTGTTAAATTGCGACTTACTTGGGTCGATGGCTAAATTGGTTAACGTGGTTGTAGGAGGGGGTGTTAAATGAGTGAACACGTACACACGTATGCGAAAGGACGGCGCTGGTCGAAGGGACGTCGATCATTGTGTTTGTGGATTCGTTGGAATTCATTTCACCGCGACCTTGGACGTCGACGCGCCGTACAAACCAACCGACGAGCGGCAACTGAGCGAGCGAGCGCCGACCTTGAGTATATATACAGCGCGACGGCGCATGCACTGTCAGCTGTTGAATGTTCTCGAAGGAGAAGCGCGCGCGCGGCACAGATGGCGACGGCACGACGGCGCATGCGCGCGCGTCAGCTGTCGAATGTTCGAGAAGCGGTGCGGACGGCGCGGACGGCGCACTACAAGGCGCGAGTATAAGATGCTTCCGCATCTAAAAGCTAGGCAATGCTTACAGAAGACGGGGTCTCCGACCACCTGGGTCATGACGTTAGTCTGAAATGAGGCACAGTGGCGTGTGTCCACCATTGAGGGGGTGGTGTGGCCATATCCTAAAGTCGTAACCAACAATAGCATCTTGCACCAGCTTCCTCCCGCATAACGTTCCCAGTGTCTTAAGTCATTGCCTTGGTTTTCTTATCTTTTCTTTGTTTAGTCATGTTTCGGTGTCTGCATCTCTCGCACTTGCGCACGTGATGGTGAGACGTCAACTCGCCCTTCACGTGATTGTGCTGCCTAAGTTTACTAACGTGCAGTTCACCTAAACTGAATCCGATACAGCCTCGTGGGATTTTGTCACTGTTTAGGCAAGAGCATCATCAAGTCATTCCCACAATTGAGTGACACACCTGGTATCAAGACAGCTACAGGCAATAATACGTGAACTCTCCTTGTTCAAGACTTCCCGTCCCCCGCAACTCGCCGACCACGCAGCCCTGGCGACTGCAGCGCACTCCGCGTATAGAGGAGGTGCATCACGCGTTGTGGTTAAGATCTGCTGCGCCAGGTGTCGCGACTTTACCTGCCGTCCCATTTTGATCTTTTTTTTTGTACGCCGTCACTTTGCGAGCACAAATTATATGGTCCCGCTAGAAGCATTTGAGAATAACTTCCACTAAGCTCCAACTTGGGCAGTCTGTTTCCATCTACAAGGGTGAAACTACAGCCGTCAACGCGTGGATCCAGACATTGAACGGAACGGAAAGTTGGAACCCCCGATGACCGCACCGAGGAGCAGAAGCGAGCCCGCTTGAAGTGTCTTAACATAGTTCGCCTAAATGTTAGAGCTTTACAAGCCACTACTCGCTAGATCTGCAGCTCACAGCGCAGCTAGGTCATTCGATGGCGTTTGAGACGATCAAAATCGAGATAAGCACTGTCACGCCGCTCACGTCAACACGGAGCACGTTTTAACCCAGGAAGACAAGGTTCGCCATCCACTGAAAATTATTCACATAGGAAGGGCCTATCCATGCAGAGTGGTGCATAGCAGGACCTGCCGCTTACCTTTCGTCGCCTTCTACCGACGGGCATCTCTTATCCGACCGTCGTGGTGGTGTTTCCTCAGGCATGGTTGTATACGTCCGCTTAAAAACGGTGCAGCACCCTATTTCCAGCTAAGAAACATCACCGTCGTGGACGAAGTCGTTGCGGTGCCTACGAGGGAGTGTCACAATGCATTCGTGCACCAACATGTGTGGTATGAAGATATCGAACTGCGCATCCTCATCTTAGGCGCAGGCTGCCCGTGCGCCAGACGGCGTTCTTTCTTAACAGCATTGCGTGTCGTTCCACTCTGATCAATCACGTATGGTCATCTTGTGTAATAACACTCCAACATATCTCGAAACCTTTCGCTCTACTCAAGCAGCATTACGAAAAGTAACCAAGGAAGTCCATAAATTTCGCTATGCGGGTGTGCCGCACTTGATGGAATCATGGTAATGACTTTTTTATGATTATCATTTAGTAAGCGTTGTCGCGCAAGCCTACAAGCAACGATATCAGCAAACGTGGCTTAATAAACTTTTGTTAAACAAGTTCCTTTCCCTATCTGCGTTGCGATGATGCGCAGTGCATTAATATAAGTCACCCTCTAGGTTAAGCAGCCATGCGGCATGTATGTGGTCAGGCGAGTGGGTGTAACGTATAGCTGTGATGCAGGTTCCTTTAGTGGCTCGTATTTGCTATCTTAGGCTGTGCCTCTAAGAGCATGAACGAGGACAAAGCCGTTGGTTTAACATACACACCAAACTTTCATAAAAAATTAAGGTGACGAAAAATTCCCACAAAGTGAAGTATTGAACAGTTCGCTGCACACGGTAAACACTCAACGACACATGGAATACAAGTTCACAGCCCTCATCTAAATTATGAAGTCCGAACGCGGGTGAGTGGTGGAGCGCAGAAAGACACCAGTTCTGTCTAACAAAGATGTTGCTGTCTTACTGGTGTAGCTGACGCTGGTAAGATGGTTGCGGCGAGGGAACGCTTGCTGCGGGCCGACGCGTCGAGAAGTCAGGGACAACTTGGCCAGGCGTTGAACGCACATCTAGGGCCCGCAGCCCGACTGTTGTTGCTCGCCTGGCGGCATCGAAGTCCGCAGGTCCTGAGCTAAGGCTCATGACCGGATGGCTATGGTCCTCTTGGGCCCCGCCGCGGTGGTCTAATGGCTAAGGTACTCGGCTGCTGACCCGCAGGTCGCGGGTTCGATTCCCGGCTGCGGCGGCTGCATTTCTGATGGAGGCGGAAATGTTGGAGGCCCGTGTGCTCAGATTTGGGTGCACGTTGAAGAACCCCAGGTGGTCGAAATTTCCGGAGCCCTCCACTACGGCGTCTCTCATAATCAAATGGTGGTTTTGGGACGTTAAACCCCACAAATCAATCAATATGGTCCTCTTGGACGGGGACGCAACGGCAGAAGGCCCCCGCAGGTTGAAATCTTCGTGGCTCGGGTACGCATCGGCCTATTTTCAGCGCCCGGTACAGTGACCCTCCTCCGCTTGTCACGTCCTCTTCAAACTCCTCCTGCTCTTCTGCTGTTCAGGCTTAAGTTTATTTAGGGCCGTAGCTGTTTATAGCATTACCTGGTCTTTCCATCCGGCGTAGTGAGCATATCCGAATGATGAGTGGGGTGAAGCTTCCGTCCGCCCGATGCGTGCTCCATTGTGATAGGAGCGAACGGATGGGTGGACAGACAGACGGATGCATGGATGAACAGACGGTCGAACGCTTCGCCCCACTTATCAATCACTCCGTGGATTTGCTACGAAGTGTATGCTGTTTGTCTTCTTTGTTTTTGTGTCGCACACTCTTTCGAAGGCACACAATTAACGCGCACGCTCCGCTCATCATAATAGCATAAAGAAGTGCACAAAAGGACACGACAAACAACACCGACGCAAACGTGGTCGAATTTCAACAAGAGGTGACAGAAGAGAGACCTGTCGCACCTAATAAGACACGTGCATTTTTCACTGTGTCCGAAATGAACTTCGAAGTGGCCACGTCACTATACCGTGTGAAGGCAGCAACCCGAACTTGGCAGCCCAATGTTACGGAAAAAAAGAAGTGTCGCTAGAAAAACAGGCCTCTGTTTGTGGGTACTTGACACGTTGCGGGCGGCATCGCCGCATGTGATTGCGAAGTTTTAATTATAAATATGATCAGGTTCTACGATGTGATTGTGAGACCTTCATCGAAATGTGGCCGCCGCGTCCAATATTCAACCTCGCGACCTCGGTGTCGCCAATCGAGCTCCAGAGCCACTAGATCACCACAATAGGTCGCGAGGAGCTTTAGGGTAACGGGAGCTTCCAGCGCCATAAGGCGGTCTTCCAATATGCTCGCGAACCGTCGGCAAGGAGCGGTGGCAGTAATAGCGAAGATTAATATCCAGCTGAGCGGCGATCATTAACGGATAGAGATATAAGTAGCTTACGCTGACGTCACCGAAACCGCCATGTTAGAACTCCCACAGCGGTACCGATGATCGTTACGTCGAAGAGTGGCTGACAGCTTGTGAGTGCGCTAGTGGTCCTAACAATTGGCACGACTGCGCGAAGGTAATTAACGTCAGTTTTCATCTCAGTGTTGTGACCAAGCGATAGATCTATAACCATAATGTTGATTTGGCCATCTTGTCGGCTTTTGCGTAAACGTTCTTCAGTCGGCTAAGCCTATGTTCCCGCCTAACACTGCCTGCGTACAAAGCCCACCGTAATGTGAGGCTTTCACAAGTCATACAGAGTGTGTCATTTACCTTTGTAAGCGGGCGAATGCATCCATAGCGGTGCCTCACAAAACAAAACACGTCTTGAGAGGCATAGGTAACGATGCCTTTCATAACGTTACTTACTTTTATTATTCTTTCTTGAAAGCGAGCGTGGGAAGAAATTCGCGTGGTCATTTCTAATTGTTATTTTTCTGTTCTTGTCTATGGTCCTTGTAAGGGGCGTAAATTCGTAACCCACTTAGGACATCATCTGTCGACAGGCAGACACAAGAGACCCAGAACAAAAGTGATTTATTGTTGTACCGTTTTGTCTTTTAAATCTAATGTCGGCCTCATTATTTTTAGACCAGCTACGCAATTCCGATACAGTGAGCACCTGTTATGTACCATGGTCCCAAGATTCTGAAAAAGGGGACCTTAACAAGGTGTTTGTACCAGAGAGAGCGTTGATGTTTTGTGGCCTAGACATACGTTCCCACACGCGTCTTGAACACTCTAAGGCACTCTGACAGGACATAAAATACATTGCATACTATCGTTTAGCAAAACTGTAGCAAATAGAAGTGAGGCTGAGAAGAAAATGGGTGGGGGTGATGGCGAGGAAAGAGAGGAGGGCATAAAAATAATGAGAGAGTCATAAAAATCTAACATAAAAATAATGAGAGAGTCATAAAAAAAGAAAGAACTACAGAGAGAAAATATAACAAGAAAGTGGAAGCAAGCAGGAAATAGGAAGTGATACGAATGAAAAAAAAAAATGGCAGCATATCTACGGAGTGAGTGATGGAGAGTGGGGCGAAGAATTCGTCCGTCCATTCGTTCTTGCTTCCGTCCGTCCATGCGTCCGTCAGTGTGACCGTCCATGCGTCCATCAGCCCGTCCGTGCGTGCGTCTGTTCGTGCGTCCGTCCCTGCGTTCGTCCATGCAGCCGCCCCTGCGTCCGTTCATGCGTCCATCCATGCACCTGTCTATGTGTCCGTTCGTCCATCTATTCAACACTCCAAGTACCACCATCTCGTATCTTTTCATCATATATTACCCATATAGAAGCACCGCCATCCAGCGGACATTCCAAGGACTAAACGAGAGGTGGCACACGCACACTTTCTTACGGCTTGCGCTTCGGGTCCACTTCCCACCTTTAACCACCTCGAGTTCATGGTATATACTAGTTCACTGTATTCATGGCACTGCGGCCGAACGCTCGCTAAACCTTTCGAAAACCAAAGAGGTTACGCCCAGCGAGTATGACGTAGCAAAATTTTTCAGTCAGATAGTGCTCAATGTACATGCCAATGGCTGCTAATGGGAAATCAGAGGCGGAGAATTCGGCTTTTACTTTCTTACGGCTTGCGCTTCGTATCTACTTCCCATTTTTAACCGCCTCGAGTTCATTCATGGTATATACAAGTTCATTGTATTCACGGCACTGCGGCTCAACGCTCGCTAAAGCTTTCTAAAGCTAAGGAGGTTACACCCAGCGAGTATAACGTAGCAACCCTTTCTTATCAGATAGTGCTCAATGTACATGCCAATGGCTGCTAATGGTGGTCGCAGCCTGCGCGTTAACTAAAAGCCGAATGCTCCTGTTTCTCATTCTCCATTAGCAGCCATTGACATGTACATTGAGCACTATTTTTTATTGTTCAACAACGCACAGAAGAAGTCTCTCACCGGCACCACCTTGTAGGTAAAAATGTTATACTTGTTACATACTACGGGGGACGAATGGGTACCGCTATAAGGAGTTTCGCCCCTAAAAAACTATGGACCATCTCACCGAAGGGAACTCTGATGAGATGCGAAGCAGCAGCGGTGTGCACGGCATTGACCCGGTTGAAACGGGCGTCTATGCGGGTGTGGCATTTACTCGAGTAAAAGACGTTTGAAACGCCAAGACACGGGATGCAGGACGTGTTGAAGAGCCTTGTGCTCGGCTTCCTTGGCTCGCGTATTGACACGGCCCAGGCCTGAAAAGACCTGGGCAGAAGGCTGCCCTGGTCTAAAAAGCAAAGGCTGCCCTGGCGCAACAAGGACAAGGCTGCCTTAATACTTTGTTCAATTTAATTTTTTACAAATATAATATGCCCTGAACCTGTGTCGTTAACGTAGTGGTTAGTCAATCTATAAGCGCATTTCATTCGCTAGGGGTATCTAACGGTACCGATAATAATTATGTGTATTCTAATAAAAAAGGATCACTTCGACATTCAACAAATAAACATTTTACGCGCGTAAGCGTTTACGGGGAAAAACGAGTCTGTGGTCTTAAATAGTAAGTTCGCTCTTGCGCTTAGTTTTTAGAGTGTTGTTCGAAGAATGCAGATGCGGATTAGAATTCACAAACATTGTCGAAATTGCACGAAGTTCGCGGAGCTTCTCATCGTTAAAGTGTCCACGGTATCGACTAGTAATAATACTGATTGTTGGCCTAGTTGGTATTTACTTAATGGCATGATTTGGCCGCAAAAGAGACACATACAAGAAAAGGAACACTCAAACGACAAGCACAGGCGGCACTTCCAACTAAAGCAGACTGGGTGCAGACCCAGACTTAAGTACGAAAATATAGACATGCGCAGTCTTCATACAGCCCTACGCTATCCAACAATCAAACAATCTTGTCTCCGAAGCATACAACGTCACCGACGGTTCACTGATACACCTTTCACCTTTCTTTTTAATGTAATAGGCTTCCATCTTGTGGCATTTCCATTTCTTGTGGCAACTCGTACATCGGGATTACCGGGCGCTGCATCAATGAACGAGTTAGGGAGCACGAATTAAATTTAATGAACGATGGCTTGGCGCATTTGCCTATGCACTGTAAAGCCTGTGGGTGTGTACCACGTTTTAATGAGTTTAAGATTCTGGGTAGAAGCAGGTACAAAACTGCGCGTGAGATGATGGAAGCCTATTACATTAAAAAGAAAGGTGAAAGGTGTATCAGTGAACCGTCGGTGACGTTGTATGCTTCGGAGACAAGATTGTTTGATTGTTGGATAGCGTAGGGCTGTATGAAGACTGCGCATGTCTATATTTTCGTACTTAAGTCTGGGTCTGCACCCAGTCTGCTTTAGTTGGAAGTGCCGCCTGTGCTTGTCGTTTGAGTGTTCCTTTTCTTGTATGTGTCTCTTTTGCGGCCAAATCATGCCATTAAGTATCGACTAGTGGCGTGGTGCCTACAAGCGACATGTTATTCACAAGTGACATGGTGTCCACAAGTGCACACTTAGTCTACATGGTGAAAACATGCTGTTGACTGGTGACAGTCCATGGCAACATCGTTTAAAACTAGAAATATCTGCATTAATTCAAGTGGCACAACCTTCCACGCGCAAGAAAAAATTGCGGCGCTTTGCAGCAGTCCTTCGAAACTCTCAATACCTTAAATTGCTAGACAGGTTCGACTTCCGACAAACTACCGTAAACCTAAGCGATCTCGCCGTCGGCAAAGCGATCAGCCAGAAGAGTGCTCTCGTCGGAACCGTTGTCGATGGAGTCGTCGGAAGTCGTTTGCCAAGGCTCCACGAATTCGTCCGGGGCCTCCCGAAGACGGCGATCTACGTTGTCCCGGCTGTCGTTGCTGCTCGTGGTTGAAGGTAGGGGCTCGTCGTCGGTAACGGGACCGGGTTCGCTCATGTCGAAGACGGCCATCGCCAGGACAGTCAGAGTGGCGACGACGCCAGCGAAGGCGCACACGACGAAGAGCAGGCAGGTGCGCCGCTGCTCGTCCCGCTGTTGTTGCCGCTGTTCGCGGGCCTCTTTTTCGGACAGTGCCTTGCGGAACTGTTTCGGGTCCACCACCGGCTGCTGGTCCAGGGGTGTCAGCGGCGTCAGCGGCGGTGTTACGGCGCTGGACGCTCTGCTGGGCGCTGCTCCTCTGTTCGCGGGGATCTCCTCACGCGGTGAGTCGAGAGGTTGGCCACCGCCGTCGGAAGCATTTCTCGCGTTCGTGTCGGCCTCGTTGCCGAGAAAAGGTAGATGCATTGTTCTTGTTCTTCTATTCGCCTTCTCTTGAGGCTCGTACCCACTGTTGGGGGGATTGGCCAAGAATGAAGTGGTCTTACCGAATGGCGCACAGTTATGAATAATGGAGGTCATAGAATACAAACGCTACACATTTTATTTGAAATGTTGATGCTCACTCAAATGCACAAAAAGTAATAATTTTTCATTTTGAATCGAACTGTTTTGCGTTTTTTCTTCTTTCAGCCAATGGCTCAGGCCTAATGCAAGATATTGACCAGGTATTTGTTGGATTTTTCGAGCTTCTTTGGGGTAGCACTGCTAGACAGTTAAAGATAAATAGTATATTGACATGAACCGCAAAATATCAGCAATGAAATATTGAAGGCCGCCAGAATTTGGCAAGGTGTTCTTTTAGTCTCTGTAGTAAGCCCCTCAACAGCAAAAAAACACACCCGCGTTGCTGAAATTGTCTCCTTCATTTTCTATATCCGTAATTTACATTTGTCGATTTTAAATATTTAGTTTTTACAGCGAGAGCTGTATATATGGCTAGCAGAAATAAAAACCCGTCCGGCAGCAGTGTCACGAGCTGTCTCCATTGCCCGTGCTATCAGTTTCGTCGTACGGAGCATCGTACCAAAGCACGCGCACCATTGGCTGCGCCGTGAGCGACATCGTTCATCTCATCGCAGCCGTGGCCTTGAGCACGCACGCACGAGCCTTCTCCCGAAGTCTTTCACGTGAGTATGCCACGGACAACTTTAGAAGAGCGCCGACAGGGGAAATGCGAGAGAACTCTCTATCGGCGGGCCGATGGTGCAGTCCTGGCACAAGAACAATCCCGTGAGGCCTAGTGCCGGCATCAGCTGCGTATCGATGATCCGGCGGGCCTTCCAGGCCGTGCTAAATCGCGAACGGGAATGCAAGCGCCGGTGGCTGGAGGATCCTGCAAACCATGCCGCCAAGTTGGCTAGCAACACGGAGGAAGGAACGGTAGGAGAGGGCATGCCCAGCCGGCGCGCTACGTGAAAAGTGTGGAGGAAATGACATGATGGCGGCCATATTAACTAGGCACAATGACAGCGTGCTATGGTTACGTGTTGCGCATTGGAGCTGGTCTAGCAGTGAGCGGCCGCGGCTGGCGGCGGCATGCGTGCCTCCCCAGGTCTCGTGCTGAGCCGTGGCGGACAATATCCGGGCTCTGCGCCGCGTTATTGGTTACGTAGTGTTCTCCTGGCAGTTACTGTACTCTTAGCAACGTTTACAAATCCCTTTGTCCATCACGGGGTTTCAGCAGTGCGTAGGACGAGTGCATATCCATGTGTCATGCGGCGGATGACGCGGATGAAGCAATTAGTTTTCAGCGAAATTGTGTTGAGCACCATGACGAAGCACCATGACATTTCCTTCCTCCGTGGATTGCAAAGACGCGGCCTTGCGGTGTCAAAGAGATGGCTGCGAGAGTGCGTTCGCCGGGGTGAACGCCTTTTTGCGCAACACATGTGTGGGCGGGGTGGTGGTGCCGGCCTGCTGTGTTTTTCCACTCCCAGCCACTCGGGTGGTCTCTTCCTGCCCCCGCAATGGCAAGGTTCGCAGCCACCACTCGACAAAGCCACTCTGTCAACTGGACTAACCGGCATCACACCGACGCCAATACGCCTCTTCTTGTTCCCATCATCATCATCCTTCATCCCTCTTTCCTTCTCCTTTCCCTTATCCCCTGTGTAGAGTAGCAGGCTAGTGCGAACTAGCTCAGGCCGAGCTCTCTGCCTTCTAATAAATTCTCACTCACACACACACACACACTATGCTACCGTACCAGTGCCAGTGTCATGAACTTGACAACCATCTACAATTTTCTGTACTTTGTCATCTCTTCATCGTGCCTTCTTTACTCTATCTCTTTCCTTCTCCCCCCCCCCCTTTTTCTTATGCCACAAACGTGTCTGCCTCATAATTCACTAAAGAGCTCTGCAGACCTCTGTTCTCGTCAAGCCAACACCTTAGGACATCATATTGCGTCACCGTGCCCCCAATTTTATTTTTAAATTGTCTTTTCCACAAATTTGCGCTTTGGGTTGAATTTAAAACGCGTTTTCATTCACTTTTAATCGGATTTTAACCTGGTATGCTTCGGCAGGAACAGCTTTCCCCATGCCTTTATTTTCTATCTTTTAAATATCTCAACAATGGGAATGAAGTTTACGGGGGTGAACGTCCGCTTTCGGCGACAGTTCCTCCAGCGGCACATTGGTTTTGCGGTAAGTATTTTCATACTTACCACAATGTAAACTAGCGTCTGAACCCAATAGCAGTGAACCACACACACACACGCATCGAGAGCGTTTGTGCAGTTTGTCATTTGCGCATCTGCTATGTTGTTCCGTTCTTGTTTCCAAGTTAATGGTACCGCGGCAACTGGCTCACTTTCAGACAATGGTGCGGCGGACCAATGGAACGGCGAGCTGCCACTGGTGAAGGCGGGGTGCAAGATCGCGGAACTATGTTTCGAGTTGTGTTCGTACATATTTCATTCAACCTGTTAATGACATATGCCGGTCGAAGTAATGGAATGACCATGGAATGACCTTTTCACTATCTCACACCTAACCTTGCAATTTAGATTTCTCGGGCGTGTGCTGTCTTGTCGTACTTTTCTTCATCACTATAAAAAATGAAATTTTGCACCATGGTTGTGTTATATTTATTTTATGCTCCTTGCCAGTTATCACGTCTAAAATATTCTATATTTAATGCGTACTTCTTGTTAGTTATCAGCACATTCTCGACATATTCATAGATTTAATAGCGATTATGGTGTCGTTACAGGAAAGCTTGATCTCAATCGGTAGTCTTTAGACGTACTCTTGTTATTTTAATATGGCTTATGCAACGAAGCAAGTAATGTGTTGAATATTTCCATGGGAACATAAAGTACTATAAGTCCTTTATTTCAGACAAAGTGCATTGTGAAGCTGTACAACGATCTCCAAGGATAATCTCATTTTTTGCGACGGACGCCTTGCTCCACAGCAGGCGATATTTCATTGCATCAAACTATAGGGCAGGCACGTCGAAAAAGATATATTTTATAAAGGTGAGCCAAAAAAAGGCAGTATAAATGGCACGCATAAAGCAGACGATCTGCGTTGAGGGCAAGAAGTGCTGCCGCCCTCTTGGCACGCCAATGAAGACGTCGCGGACGCCTTCAGGTCAGCAGGTCCTTGAGCCTCTTCAAGAGGACGTGCTTCTCGCCACAGTGGCCGTCTCGGTCGTCGCCGTCGACGTCGAAGACGGCAAGACCACGAATCGCGCCCTTAAGGCCGATCTTTGAGAAGGAGAGAGAAAAAGAAGAACAAAAGCTTGAGGATGCTCGAGCTTCACCTTCAGTAGTAGAACGTGATATCGTGATCAAGTCCCGCACGCATCGTCTTCTGAATTGCTTGCCAAGCTTCGCGTCTCATTTGACCACTTGACCGAGTGAAATTAACGTCTGTGCACAATACACTGACCTTTTGGATCACTCGTAGAATTGCACTGAAGTAAGCTTGGTCATGGGCCAGTCGATTAAACGTTTCTTTTTTGGCTAACCTTTTTCAAAAAGGAACTGAAATGCGCCTTTCTTTTGTACGCATTTCGTCGCTGTCTTCTGTCATCTATTGCAAAGTTGGTGCAAGAAACGTTCATCTCCTAGAATGCACGCCTATTGCAAGTGCGATTGCGAAGTGCCTTCTACGCCATAACACGTCATACTGCTGTTCAGCGAAGTACCAACAACGCGTTCACAAGGCGATGCGCGCAGCTGTCCACACTGTCGATGCTTTTGCTGGCGATAGTATTACTAATCGTATGTCTAAATGCATTTTAATGAGCGGGTCATCAAACCACGCACTCGGTGAGGAGTTAATATAAGGTGTGACGCCTAACGGAGTTCTACGTTTCAGCCACCTTTCTGCCACACGAATATTGCATGTGTTTACAGGACTCTGAGCACTAAATGACACCTTTAAAGTTTTTTTTTCTCTTTTTAGGGGCGAAGTTACTTAGGTCGTGGGTCTGTCGCTCCTCCGTATTTATGGAGTAGTATGTAGCCACCGGTGGCACATACCCACTTTAGAGCGGGCATCGCTCTAGACCGGGTATGTGCCACAGGGGATGCGAGATGGGAGATGGCGGTACTTGGAGTGTTCACTAGACGGACGCATGGATGGACAGACAAACAGACTAGAAGATTGACAGACGAATGGATGGACGTGCGGACGTACGGACGGATGGTGCACGAAAGGACGGACAGACGGACTCACGAACGGAGGCATGAACAGACGGGCGGACGCATCGATGGACGCACGGATGGTTGCGCGGACGGACGGAAGCAAGAACGAACGGACGGACGGAAGCACGAACTGGCTGACGGACGCTTCGCTCCAGTCATCATCATTCACTTTATGCATATGTTGTGATTTTGCGGCGAAATATTTTACTACCGCGCAGATTTTCACTTGTGGCCTAGATTATTATTTTGTTATGGCGTTTATTAGCAGGCACACAGCGAGTATACACAATGGCGACAGTAACGGCCAAGCACGGACTCTCAGCGCGAGCGGCGTCCTTTTTTGGTAGACCCACTACAGAACACTTGAGAGTTTGACCCACTTCAGTGTTCGGCGGCTTCTCTACAATTACCCCGGGGTCGAAGAGGGAGCCGCCTGGTGACCTAACAGCTTGTCACTACGAGCGGGTCATAGTAAGCCTTCAGGCGCTCCACGTTGACTATGTCGCGCCCGCGACGGCGCATGTCCGAAGATTGTTCAATTGGCTCGACAAGATAGTTGACTGGAGATGTGCGCTCGATCACACGGTAGGGACCTTCATATTTCGGGAGTAGTTTGGAAGAAAGGCCAGCTACAGAGGTCGGGATTGAGAGCCATACAAGGGAACCAGGAAGGAAGGTGGGTTCAGAAGTGGCGGAGCCACCACGAATACTCTTCTGCTGATCTTGCTCATGCGTCGTAAATGTCTTGGACAGCTCGCGACACTCTTCAGCAAGCCTGGCTGTCTCAGAAATAGGTGCACACTCAGATGGATCTGGCGTGTACGGGATGATCGTGTCGATGGTGTGTGACGGGTGCCTTCCGTACAGCAATGAGAAAGGTGAAAAACCGGTCGTGCTCTGAGGGGCGGTGTTGTAGGCGTAGGTGACGAAGGGCAGTATAGTATCCCAATTCGTGTAGATGGCGGCGACGTACATCGAAAGCATGTCGCCGAGGGTGTGGTTAAAGCGTTCGGTCAGACCATTCGTCTGCGGGTGGTACGCAGCTGTTTTGCGGTGGACAGAATGGCACTCCGTGAGAGTGGCTTCGACGACTTCTGACAAGAAGACACGGCCTCAATCGCTGAGAAGCTCCTGAGGTGGACCATGGCGCAGTATGAATCGATGCAGTAGGAAGGACGCAACATCACGCGCAGTAGCCGCAGAGATAGCGGCGGTTTCGGCGTATCGCGTTAAATGATCTTCGGCGACGATGGCCCAGCGGTTACCAGCCGACGTCAAAGGAAGTGTTCCATACAAATCGATACCTATGCGCCCAAACAGACGCTCAGGCCAAGGTAACGGTTGCAGACTGGCTGGCGACGTGTGTGCAGACGGTGTGCGGCGTTGGCAAGAGAGGCAGGAGCGAACGAACTGCTGCACGTAGCGGTACGTCCCGTGCCAGAAGTAGCGTTGTCGAATGCGATGGTAGGTTTTGAATACCCCAGAGTGCGCGCATTGCGGATCAGAATGGAAGGATTCACATATCTCTGACCGCAGACTGCGGGGTATCACGAGTAACCACTGCCGGCCATCGGCGTCGTAATTGCGTCGGTGTAGAAGGCCATCACGGATGGCGAAATGGCGAGCTTGACGACGCAAGGCACGCGTGGATGGCATTGCGGATGGATCAGAGAGCAAGTCGATGAGCGGGCCGATCCAATTATCCTTTCGCTGTTCGGTAGCGATGATGTCAACATCAATGGCAGAAATAGCAGCCGAGGATACTAAGCAGAGCACATCACCTTCAGGCAGAGGGGAACACGAGAGGGCGTCGGCGTCAGCATGCTGGCGTCCGTTGCGGTACAGCACGCGGATGTCGTAGTCTTGTAAGCGAAGAGCCCAACGGGCGAGACGGCCTGAAGGATCCTTCAATGATGAAAGCCAGCATAGTGCATGATGGTCGGTGACGACATCGAATGGGCGACCATACAAATAAGGTCGAAACTTTGTAAGGGCCCAGACGATCGCCAGGCACTCTTTCTCCGTGACGGTGTAGTTTCTCTCGGCTCTCGTGAGCGTACGGCTTGCATATGCTATGACATATTCAGGAAATCCGGGTTTGCGCTGCGCCAGGACTGCGCCGAGGCCTACACCGCTGGCGTCTGTGTGCACCTCCGTCGGGGCCGTAGGGTCGTAGTGGCGCAGAATGGGAGGAGACGTCAGCTAATGGCGGAGCTTCGCGAACGCGTCGTTGCACTCAGACGACCACGGATTGAGGGGCCCGTTACTTCCAAGGAGCTTCGTCAGCGGTCATATAATCGTAGCAAAGTTTCGTATGAAGCGTCCGAAGTATGAGCACAGGCCCATGAAACTACGCAGTTCTTTGACGGACGCCGGTTTGGGGAATTCAGCCACGGTCCGAAGCTTGGCTGGGTCAGGAAGAATGCCATCCTTAGACACGACGTACCCTAGGACGGTGAGTTGCCATGCTGCAAAGCGGCACTTTTTCAGATTTAGTTGCAAGCCGGCATTGTTCACACGTGCGAAAACTTCTTTCAGACGTTGGAGATGCGTGGAGAAATCTGGGGCGAACACAACAACGTCATCGAGGTAACACAAGCACGTGTGCCATTTCAAGTTGCGCAGAACGGTGTCCATCATGCGATCAAAGGTCGCAGGTGCATTACATAGACCAAACGGCATGACGTTGAATTCGTACAAGCCGTCGGGTGTGATGAACGCAGTCTTCGGTCGAGCGTCATCAGCCATGGGTACTTGCCAGTACCCCGAGCGCTGATCGAGAGAAGAAAAAAAATTCAGCTCCGTGAAGGCTGTCAATTGCCTCATCGATGCGCGGCAGTGCATGGGTAAACATCCTTGCGAGTGATCTTATTGAGCCGTCTGTAGTCCACACAGAACCGCACAGAACCATCTTTCTTCGCAACAAGAACAGGAGACGCCCATGAACTGTCCGAGGGCTGAATAACGTCGCGTCTGAGAATATCATCAACCTGCTCGTTAATTTCCCGACGTTCAGCAGGCGACACGCGGTAGGGACGTTGCCGTAATGGCGGATGGGCACCAGTGTCGATACGATGTGTAACAGCGGACGCGCGACCGAGACAACTTCGCCCGACATCGAAAGAAGAATGATATTCTCGAAGCAGGTCCAGAAGCTGGGAACGCTGTACCGACGTAAGATTGTAATCAATGTAGGGGCCAAATACATCAGGAGATGATGAATCATAAGTGGAAACAGCACTGACGGTACGCGAATTGGGACAACGCGAGTCATCAGGTACGTCCAGGACTCGTGCGTTATCCACTGGTTCCACTCTGCCGAGAAATTCCCCTCGAACCAAGGTAACAATGTACGGGGATGGGTTGGTCACAAAAATAGCGGCGTTGCTCTGGGTGATTTGCACGGTCGCGAAAGGTACTAGCGACCCTTTCCTTCGGCAAGCACGGTCGGATTGTGAAACGAGTGCAATTGTGTCGGAGAGTCCAGTGCAGTAGACAGATACACCCATCGCCGAGCTTGGAGGCACTATGGTATCGTCTTTCACGAGAATCTTGCTCAGTTTCAAGGGACTGTCTTCCGGCGTCAAATTCGAGAAGGGTGAGAGTTCAATTTCGGCAGCGGCACAATGGATGACGGTGTCGTTGCGGGAGAGAAAATCCCACCCCAGGTTGACGTCATGAGAGCATGCAGGAATGATGATGAATTGGCCGACATACAGAAAGTCCTGAACGACAACGCGAGCTGTGCACTCTGCTGAAGGATGAATACGATGAGAACCGGCAGTACGAAGGGACAACCCAGAAATTGGCGTCGTCACTTTTCGAAGCAAGCGGCAAAAGTTTTCGTCCATAACGGATGCTGCCGCTCCAGTGTCAATAAGAGCAGATGCATGAACACCGTCCACAAGCACGTCTATGACATTAGATGGGCGGCTCTGAGGGCTTTCACAGTGCAATAGCATCGCAGTACTTGCCTCAGGGACTGCGACGACTAGTTTTCCTGCTCATGAGTAGCCGAACTTGGCCTCATGGGGGACAGGGAACGACGTCGTGGAGACGGCGACCTTCGAGGAGATGGACCTGAGCGAGACGGCGGTGGCATAGACGGTGGTTCGTCGTGATAGGAACGGCTGAGGTGGCCAGCAACAGGCGAAGAAATTGGAGCCGGCTGTACGCGATGGCAATAACGGGCTACGTGACCGGCGTAACCGCAGGCAAAGCAGATGGGCCGGTTGTCGGGTGTGCGCCATCGGTTCGCTGGGATAGGTCTTGTCCATGACGCAAGAGCCGATGGACGGAACGGTGGCTGGAAAGGCTGCAGGGGGTGCTGGAGCTGAGTCTGAGAGGTCACGTCAACATACGTAGCCGGAATATACCCGCTGCAAAGGATGGAGGTCGTGCGACAGCTTCGGCGTAAGTCAGTGGGGCGGGCGGTTGAACGACTGGAGGTGGCCTGGCGACCACTTGAGCGTAACTCGGGGGCGCAGGGGCCGGAAGCTGTTATGTTTGGTACGCAGGCATGACCTCCGCTATTTCCTGCTCAATGACTCGGCGGATGGGTGGAAGAATGGTAGTGGCCGATTGTTGAGCAGTTGGTGGGTGGGCAAAGGGCAGGAGAGAGAACTGCCGCGCGATTTCCTCACGCATGAAGGACTTGAGGTCTACCAGCAGTGCCACCTGATCACAGCTCGCCTCCAAGCCTGCAAGCCCTGCATCTCGTGGTGTGGAGCGACGGGTCATCGAACGCTGCCGGCGGAGCTCCTCATAGCTCCGGCACAGCGTGATGACCTCAGCTACTGTGCCCGGGTTTTTGGCAAGCAGCATCGTGAAGGCATCATCGTCAATGCCCTTCAGGACGTTCCGGATCTTGTCTGATTCGGACATGCTGTCGTTGGATTTCTTGCACAGGTCCAGGACATCTTCTATGTAACTGGTGAATGATTCACCGGCCTGCTGGGCGCGTTCGCGTAAGCGCTGCTCGGCTTGCAGCTTACGAACGGCAGGGCTGCCAAAAACGTTGGTGATAGCGGTCTTAAAATCGGACCAGGTTGCGAAATCGGACGCGTGGTTGTTGTACCACAAGCTTGCAACGCCCGCAAGGTAGAACACCAAGTTTGTTAAGTTGCCGTCCTCGTCTCATTTGTTGAGGACGCTCACGCGCTCGTAAATGGCGAGCCAGTCCTCCACGTCAGTGCCATCGGCGCCCGTGAAAATGGGTGGATCTCGGATCCTGGGGACACCGGGACAAGGGGGTGGCATGGGAGGAGGCGTTTGCTGAGAGGCGTCGTGGGGCATGGTAGATTGCAGGGTACGTGAGCGCAGTTCCAAGGGCATTGAAGGGGATCGTAGCACTCTCAACCAATTTGTTATGGCGTTTCTTTGCAGGCACACAGCGAGTATACACAATGGCGACAGTAACGGCCAAGCACGGACTCTCAGCGCGAGCGGCGTCCTTTTTGGGTAGACCCACTAGAGAACACTTGAGAGTTTGACCCACTTCAGTGTTCGGCGGCTTCTCTACAATTTTTTGGTTTCATTCTATCTTGACTTTTGACTCCTGGACAACGTCGATTTTCGTCTCACAACCAACGGCGTGTAGACCGACGACACATGTTACGTCACTGGCCCCTTGATGCTATGGCGCTAGGAATTGTGCATATTGACCCTAAACGTTGTTCTGCACGTTTGCCTAGTGTCAAGAAGAAGCGGGTGTCTTCTTGGTACTGGTGGAATATTAAGCTAGCTTTGCCCCTACGCCTATAAGAGTGTAATCACGTGGAGTTTTGGCGACGACGCCAACAGTGCAATTGATGATACGCTACCTAGAACAGCCTGCTCAATACAGATGTTTCCATGCCTGTGCCAGAGAACATTGATTCGTGGCGTTTAACGTCCCAAAATCGCCATATGATTATGAAAGACGTCGTAGTGGAGGGCTCCGGAAATTTCGCCCAGCTAGGGTTGTTTAACGTGCACCCAAATCTGAGCACATGGGCCTACGGCATTTTCGCCTCCACCGAAAATGCAGCCACCGCAGCCGGGATTCGATCCCGCGACCTGCGGGTCAGCAGCCGAGTACCTTAGCCACCAGACCACAGCGGCGGGGCGCCAGAAAACATTCACATCTTGCCTAGCGTAATGTAACTTTTACAAGTTGCATCAGCACTATGGTTCTAATAGTTGTTCCTGACCAACTATGCCAACAATTCGCACTCCGCTACTTAAGCTATCTACACCCGAGAATCTAAGGCTGATCGGTGATACGTTCTTCAGCCAATAATTAAAAGTTTTCGAGCAGGGCATGTCGCCGGAGAGAACGTTTCGACAAGCTGTCTCGTCCTTCTGTGCTTGTACATCTTCTCCAGAACTTTTGCATCGTTTGAATTACGCGAACAATGTGCACCTCGAGATCTGACGATGTACAATCAGTCCAGAATGAAACCGCGGGACGACATATTGAAAAGGCCCGCAAATGGTACAACGCGCGCGTGTATGATCAGGGTACGGTTGCAACTCACGATCCAGTTTCCGGAGAAAGGCGCGATGGAGGACACCCACTGGGGTCCCCGGGTCGCCTCGGTGCAGTCGGTCTCCAGGTTGGCGCGGGCGTTCCACCCGCCCGACATCATCAGCTGGCACACCTGCGACGGGTACGCATTGTAACCGTTTCAGCGAGGGTCTCGTCTCCACAGTAAAAGAAACTGATCTTGATAATAGTGTCACGCAGTTTATTTACGTACAGACCTACTGGAAGGCCGAGGAACGCCAGAAGAACGAGGAACGCCAACAGGCCAAAAATACAAAAAACACACGCAAGCTCGGGTCGCGCGTGTGCACCAACGCTGTGGCTTGCCGTTTCATGCTGCTTCGTCGTCGTTCGCATAGTTCCCTACAATAGTAATAATATTTTATTTATAACCACATAATGCTTGATTTCCCAACTTCCTTGCCACTATATAGAAGTTCCCATCTGGCGGGACAAAGCGGCTGCCTTTCCAATGCACCCGGTGAGCGCGTTTTTGATGTCACCATCGAAATCAGATAACGTAAAATCTGCCTCGATTTTCGTATAATGTATACAAAATAACTTTTTATAAACAACTGCTAATAGATTAATATTGCGAAATAGTTAATTTTAAGGTGAAAGCCTTATATGTCTGATCCAATGCGACAAGTGACCGCCGGCGCCAGCGTTGATGGGAATGAAGCAACAAATCATGAACCTGAAGTCACTGATCGCCAAAAATTTTTTTACATCACTATGATGTCACGCTGACGTCACATGACATGACAGTACATTATGACGTTATCACAGGACATCGTCTCTTGGTCATTGGTGGGCCCATCCCGGAGGAACTGTCGCTGCCGGCTGAGGGGAGGAGGAGGGTGGTTAGAATGATTTAACCCTTCCTGCCGAAATTGTTCTATTTTGCATGAGTATACAAGGTCTGTAAGGTAAGTAACCGGCTACTGACCGAAGAAAAAAAGGTGACATAACTGGAGTGCTGGAAACTTAATCACCCTCAAAATGGTCTCTTTCGGACTCCGCGAGTTTCTCCCAGCGGTGCCGTCATTGCTAAAAGCATTCCCAGAAGGCCTCTTTCGGAATGGAGTTTAGCTTAGCTGCCGTTGCAGCCATCATGTCATCTCTTGCCTGAGATCGCCCTCTTTTCAGTGGCTTCCTGTTATTGGGAAACAGCCATAAGTCGCAGGGGCCCATAATCAGGAGAGTAAGGAACCTGTCTAATTAAGTAAGTAAGCCTCGTTTTTCTTTCGCCTAAGAAAGTCTGAATCAAGTGCAAGAAATGTGCCGGCGCACTGTCGTGACGGATGTGTCCATGTCCTGTTGACCACCATTCTGGTCTCTGGCGTCGAACAGCGTCGCGTAGGTGACGTAGGACAGCGCTGTACTACTTTGTCTTGAATGTTTGACCCTGTGGTGCGTACTTGTCCACACCGTGAGAGTCGAGAGCAGTCAGCATAACTTTGCCATGACTGCGCTCCTGGCGGGTTTTTGATTTTGGTGGCGTGGAATACTTCCACTGTGACGACTGGCAGACCTGCGATACAGTAGTGGTGCAGGCTCTTCTCTTCTTCTCTTCTCACAATCTGTGACGACTGGCATATGGTTTCCGGTTTGTATCTCTACATGCAAGACGCGTCATTAGCAATTATATGAAGTTGAAGTCACGATTCATGAAATACAGTGCGTCCTAGCTGTGAGACTTCAAGCCCGAAGTTGCTTCATGGCCTAATCCGCGGTCATAATGGAATGCGCAGAAAAGTGCTGATGCCCATCTCTTCAGCAATTTCTCGGATAGTCACACGGTGGTTCCGCATCGCCTCAGCGTTCAGTTTGGCAATGACTTGGTCATTTCGGCATCATGCATGTGGATGGCCAACCGCAGCGTGTCTCACACTCCGCCGATGTGCTACCATCTTTAGACCGATTGTACCACTCCATAATCTGTGTGTTGCCGTAGCATAATCGCATCGAAAGACGTCTGAATCTTTCAGATTATTTCCACTTGGCTGTCACCCAGTTTCCGTCAAAATTTGATGCGGTTGCGCCACTCCAGTAACTCCTTCATTCTCCATGCAGTAATAAGAAAAAATTGGCAGCATATCCACGAAGTGAATAATGGGGAGTGGGGCGAAGCATTCGTCCGTCCATTCGTTCTTGCTTCCGTCCGTTCCTGCGTACGTCTGTGTAACCGTCCATGCGTCCATCCACCCGTCCGTGCGTGCGTCTGTTCGTGCGTCCGTCTCTGCGTTCGTCCATGCATCCGCGCCTGCGTCCGTTCATGCGTCCATCTATGCATCTGTCTGTGTGTCCGTTCGTACATCTATTCAGCACTCCAAGTACCACCATCTCGCATCTTTTCATCATATATTCTTCATATAGGAGCCCCGCCATCCAGCGCACATTTCAAGGACTAAACGGGAGGTGGCACATGCACACTTTCTTACGGCTTGCGCTTCGGGTTTACTTCCCACCTTTAACCACCTCGAGTTCATGGTATATACTAGTTCACTGTATTCATGGCTATGCGGCCTAACGCTCGCTAAACCTTTCTAAAACCAAAGAGGTTACACCCAGCGAGTATAACGTAGCAACCCTTTCTTGTCAGATCCTGCTCAATGTACATGCCAATAGCTGCTAATGGGTATTGCAGCGTGCGCGTTACATAAAGGCCGAATGCTCCTGTCTGTCATTCCCCCTTAGCAGCCATTAACATGTGCATTGAGCACTATCTTTTATTGTTCAACAACGCACAGAAGAAATCTCTCACCGGAACTACCTTGGAGGTCAAAATCGTAAGGACCGCTATTTCGGGTATGTGCCACTGGTGGTTACGTACTACGAGGGGCGCACAAGCCACGCCATAAGGAGCTTCGCCCCTAAAAAAATACGACGACCGCACTGCGCGCTACCTCACTCAAACGTTGCGTCCCAGCGACAGATGCTATCAGGAGGCTGGAAAAAATTCACGCATGCGCACAAGGGTTCAAGGCACGCAGGCGCAAACACATTTGTTTAAAATTCATCTGGTGTTCACAAAAAAAAAAAGATTGGATAATTTTCTAGCAGGCCTCATAATGTACGCGCACACATTCAAACAAAAGCATGACTATACGTGAAACATAATGGAACACAGCTGCTAATCGTACTCTCGGCTTCCTAAAACGTCATCTGCGCAACGCACCCCGCCATGTAAAATTATTAGCATATCAGTCCCTCGTAAGAAGCAAGCTTGAATATGCATCGTCAATTTGGAGCCCACAACACGCGTATCTCATTACTGCACTCGAATCACTTCAAAACCGTGCTACTAGATTTATTCATTCCTCATATGCCTATCACATTAGCGTGTCATCTTTAAAAGAAGAAATTGGCCTGTCCCCTCTATCTTCCCGCCGCCGCATCGCCACCCTTTGCTTGTTTCATAAACTTTTTCACAGTCCACTTGCAATCGAACCTTACATTCCCCCCCCCCCCTCATTTCGCAGGTCATATCACATTGGCCATGTCTTTCAAGTTGCCCGTCAACGTTCCCGCACCGTTACTTTTGCTGCCTCATTTTTTCTTCGTGCAGCAAATGACTGGAATGACCTCCCCCACCATATTGCAGCAATCACCTGTCCATCAACATTTATGCATAGCGTCACAAGCCAGCGTCATTTATGCATAGCGTCACAACCCCACCCCTTAAGTAATGTCCCCCTGGGGACCTTTAAGGTAATAAAATGAAATGAAATGAAATGAAATGAGCACCCCCCGCACGCCCCCCGCTCAAAAAAAATTGCCCGCAGCTTCCCTCGGGGGAACACTGAGGAGGATGCGGAGCATATAATTGGTTAACGGGGTGTTAAAGTGCGACTTACTTGGGTCGATGGCTAAATTGGTTAACGTGGTTGTGAAATGGGGTGTTAAATTGCGACTTACTTGGGTCGATGGCTAAATTGGTTAACGTGGTTGTAGGAGGGGGTGTTAAATGAGTGAACACGTACACACGTATGCGAAAGGGCGGCGCTGGTCGAAGGGACGTCGATCATTGTGTTTGTGGATTCGTTGGAATTCATTTCACCGCGACCTTGGACGTCGACGCGCCGTACAAACCAACCGACGAGCGGCAACTGAGCGAGCGAGCGCCGACCTTGAGTATATATACAGCGCGACGGCGCATGCACTGTCAGCTGTCGAATGTTCGAGAAGGGGGAGAAGCGCAACGGCGCATGCGCGCGCGTCAGCTGCCGATGTTTTCGAAGCGCGACGGCGCATGCGCGCGCGTCAGCTGCCGATGTTCTCGAAGCGTGACGGCGCATGCGCGCTACAATATACAGCTAGCGAATGTTCGTGAAGAGGAGAAGCGCACGCGGTGTGTAGAGGAGGAAGGGTGCACAGATGGTGGAGGAGTGAAGCGCGCGCGGTGTGTAGAGGAGGAAGGGATGCACAGATGGTGGAAGAAGGAGGAGGAAGCTTGCAGACGGCGCCGCACTACAAGCCTCGAGTATTAGATGCTCCGCATCTAAAAAATTATGCCTACACTTCTGTGCAGAGCCAAGTGAGGTGCAGCGAGCTTGTCTTGCTTCCAATTCCAGAGGCAGCTCGGAACCATGGTAGGTGCTGAAAGCTTTCATGGGCGTGAAAATCAATGTATAGGAATGAGCAGACAAGCAAAAATTGCCCGCAGCTTCCCTCGGGGGAACACTGAGGAGGATGCGGAGCATATAATTGGTTAACGGGGTGTTAAAGTGCGACTTACTTGGGTCGATGGCTAAATTGGTTAACGTGGTTGTGAAATGGGGTGTTAAATTGCGACTTACTTGGGTCGATGGCTAAATTGGTTAACGTGGTTGTAGAAGGGGGTGTTAAATGAGTGAACACGCACACACGTATGCGAAAGGGCGGCGCTGGTCGAAGGGACGTCGATCATTGTGTTTGTGGATTCGTTGGAATTCATTTCACCGCGACCTTGGACGTCGACGCGCCGTACAAACCAACCGACGAGCGGAAACTGAGCGAGCGAGCGCCGACCTTGAGTATATATACAGCGCGACGGCGCATGCACTGTCAGCTGTTGAATGTTCTCGAAGCGCGACGGCGCATGCGCGTCCACTGGAGAATCAGGAGAATTGTAGAATGTTCTCGAAGGGAGAAGCGCGCGCGGCACAGATGATGGGTGACGGTGCATGCGCGCGTCAGCTGTCGAATGTTCGAGAAGGGGGAGAAGCGCAACGGCGCATGTGCGCGCATCAGCTGCCGATGTTCTCGAAGCGCGACGGCGCATGCGCGCGCGTCAGCTGCCGATGTTCTCGAAGCGTGACGGCGCATGCGCGCTACATTATACAGCTAGCGAATGTTCGTGAAGAGGAGAAGCGCACGCGGTGTGTAGAGGAGGAAGGGTGCACAGATGGTGGGGGAGTGAAGCGCGCGCGGTGTGTAGAGGAGGAAGGGATGCACAGATGGTGGAAGAAGGAGGAGGAAGCTTGCGGACGGCGCCGCACTACAAGCCTCGAGTATTAGATGCTCCGCATCTAACATACGACGGCTTTCGCCTTTCAGAATCCATGTGTTTAAGGGTTGGAGCACCTCAGGACCTCTGAATGTCCGTCCGGCCTCCGTAGTCTACAGCAGATTTAGTGCCGATGTATGCGAACAAAGCGAAACAGTTGTGAAGAACTACTAAAAAGGTTATCAAAAATCTTTTAACAAGACCAATCAGAATAAGAGGTTACAACGTCACAAAAACATCAACGTGTAACTATTCAGCAATCAAGGCATATTGCATAAAGAAAGGTAAGCAGAAACAGAATAAAACGCTTTTAAACAGAACAAACTAGAAGGCCCCGATTCATGATCCCACGCACACTGTTTGTCAGTGATGCGAATTCATTTCATAGCTCTGTCATAGAGTAACCTCTTGGTGGGTATTCATCACTTCTTCTACTTCCCTCTTTCATGTGAGGCCCGCGGGACGGCTCTAAGCTCTCCCATAGTAGAGTACCAAGTGCCCGTACTCTAAATCGTTACCTACTGTTTCTAATCCCCCCGGTCTTCTATTATTGAAGAGGCTTTGTCCCAAGGTGACGACATAGAGAAAGGAAAAGACAAGAGAGGACACTCCGCGAAACCTGGCCTCAGGAAAAGCGTCACGACTACGTAACGATCTAGTGCTCTCACCAAACGTCAGAGAGCGCAAGCGCAAAAAAAAGTTATAATCAATGCAACAGAATTGTTTTTACAAAATAATAATTATACGCCCGAATCTGGTATGTTCTTTATACATAAAACAATTTATTCAACACACCTTACGTGATTATTTTTCTTCAGCCGTACTGTCATAAACACCATCCACCCAGCGACAAGCCCATGCATGACTGACAGCGGGAAGCTTTCGTCGCTTTCGTCAACGTCGGCTGCGTCGGCGTTTTCGTGCGTGAGATAACAGGTGAGGCACGTTTTCAAGCGAAGCTTGTTGAATTACATGTTGTTGGGCTTGTTCGGTCATTTTTTTCAGAAAACGGTTACACCTGCGCGAATAAGACACCATGCAACAATCATAGAAAGATGCACACACACACGTTGCGCTTCGTGTGTGCGAGTTTGTTTCTTACGTGGCGTCTCATTCACGCAGTTGTAACCTTTTTCTGAAGTTTGTAAGGACGGGGAGGTTCGCTAAAAAGAAAGTTTGCGGCTCTATGCGGCGGCTAGACGGGAACATTGTGCAACGTATGCAGTATAGCAAAGGCGGCACGGCGTCAAGCCGAGGCGACGCGTGCTACGTCTGCCAAAGACGCGAGCGTCTGTAGGCTGAGCATAGCTGGGCAGCAAGGTCATAGGCTCGGTGGCTCGGTGCAAAATATTGAGAAGCGTTCGCTGGGCCTCGCATGCTTCACGATACGTTTCCGA